>JAVGWX010000011.1:66651925-66959425 GCA_036924085.1 Ariolimax columbianus
TTGGTTACTCTATTTATTTTCACTAGTCAGTGATGGTTTCCTATCTCTGGTTCTTTGAACACTCTATCGTTCCTCGAGTACGTAAACGCACTTTTCATCACTATTGTATAATTAGTTGTGAATAATTAGTTTCTTGCTGGTTTGCATCTAATGTGAACATGAACACACTTGTGTAGAAATATTGTGTTTGCAATAGCAAGGTTTTGTTTCCTGCTAAATCTTAGTAGTCCTTTTCCATTGGTACTGAGGGCATCTCCGCCACACTTATAAATCAGTCCGCCATATCTAGAATAATCATTTCCAACTCTGGCCTTAAAGTCTCACAGGAGGAGTCGTTCGTTTTGACAATCGTCAACAGTCTTTTGGGGAAGCTCAAAACATTCTTCTTTAATCTCATTGATCTATTCTTCATTTAGTGCATAAACAATGACTATACCGATATTAATGTCTTCCCCTTGCAAACTAAGCACTATCAGTCATCCTGAAGTGAATTTCCATCTTTAACTGTTTCTCGTTTGGTTGCTGTCTACAATACAACCCACTCCCGACCTAGCACTGTTTCAGGTACTATGCTGTAGAGGAGCATGTTTCCCTCATAGTTCAGGACACCCCTGTTCCTTATTCTATGTTTCTGATAGCGCAATCCATTTTTGATCTCCTCATTGGGATCAAGATACTGAGCAGTACAGGAGCTGCAGCGGCCAACAACACTTAGTCGACTGATACTGGCAGGGCCAAGGAACAAGAACTGCCTAGACTGTTCTACACATCCACGCCGTGATCCTGGATAACAGGCAGCAACAGAGCAGACTGGCTAAGGAGAAGGGATCAAAAAGGGAAGGCTAAACCGGTACACAAAAGTGCCTGCTAGAGTCAGATGTGTTGGACAGTAAGGTTCAAATATCGCAGTCAACCTGTAAACTACGACACTGCGAATGCCGTTCTCCGGACATCATGCTACTTGCAAAGCCCTTTTAAGGATTGTTAGCAGGAGATTGAAAACGAACGAAGACGATCTCCTCATTGCTTTCATCAGTGCCTCTTCCTTCCCATTTATGCCTCTTATAGTACATGTTGTGTAAAACCTGGTCTTAGTTATCGCCAGTTTCTTCTTATGGTCAGTCCAGTTTTGTCTCTGTTTCTTCTTGAAATCAGTCCAGTCCGATCTCTGTTTCTTCTTATGATGTCCAGTTTTGTCTCTGTTTCTTCTTGAGATCAGTCCAGTCTGATTGATCTGTTTCTTCTTATGATCAGTCCAGTTTTGTCTATGTTTCTTCTTGAAATCAGTTAATTTTCTCTTTGTTTCATGTTGTGCTCAGTCCAGGAGTTTTCTCTTTGTTTCTTCTTGAAATTATTTTTTAAAAGACAAACAGTTGATCAGCCTGTATTGTTTTTGTATGGTAAAGAGATTGCCCTTTGTTGTTGTTTACGGCTTCTTAGTTAGCATTCACATCTGTCCTCCAAACTAGGGGGCTATTCAGCAGGTCTCAACCCGTTCAGGGGCCCCCGATAGGGACATTGGCGATGAATAGAGGTGGCATTTTGAAGTTGATCATCGACCACCTTTTGCATGTAGACAATGCAGTAAATGAACCAGCAATGCCCATGTTACAAGATTTTGAAATCTTACGTGGGTTCAGCAGAGAGGAACACCTGCAAAAACGGATAGGAGTGTGTACAACAAGCGAACTACATGTACCTTCAGCACACTTTTCGCCATTTGCTCAGACGGATTGGCCGCCTGTGAGTCTGCCCTGAGTGCAATGACGTCGATTCTTAGCAGAACAGAACAGAGCAGCACATTTGTTCATCTTACAAATTTGAAGCTCAATTCAGTCACACCGAACCTTCAGGAATGTCCTATGCTTTCCATGGACTGAAACGGAGGATTCGTAGAAGATTATCATCTTTAAAATGTTAAATTTAGGTCAAATGTCTTTTGCGTTGCTTTCATAACGTAACCTTCTAACATGCTAACGAAATAGACGATATCTGGTGAATTTCAAAGGGCAGAGTAAACATGTTATTTACATCTGAAGCTCATACAAGCACACATCCTTACTCAAAACAAGTCCTCAAATATGAATATCAACAGAATTTGCGTCCACTTTCCCTGAATAAAAACTAGCTAGAATTTATATTAAAACATATGCGTTTATCATAATGTGATAAACAGATTAAGGCCTCAAGATGCATTCGTCTTTGCTGTGACTACTCGCCAAGATTTGCAATCAACCGCTGTAGCCTTATCTGCCACTTTCCGAGGATCAAATAATAGTTCTCTTTGTGGAATGAGTGGCGGTGTATTTAAAAAGAAAAATGAGGTGTAGTTGATGTGCGAGAAATCTGGTTTAGAGTAAGAACGTGCGTGTTTTTCTTCTTTGAAAGCAAAAGTGGGAGCACGTAACCTTTGAGAGACTGAAGATAGACCTTATCTGCCATCTTGGACAGCGTATGTTTCGTCAGTATGCAGGATGTGAGGAGTACTATCAGGCAGATCCTTAATAAACTTTATATTTTTGCTTTCATTCTAACGGCGCATGCGTGATAACCATTTCCGCTTCCTTTACAACCTCCTCCCAAATAGTTGTCGGGGTCTGTTTATCAAGTGGCTCCTGCGAGTCCTCTCAACGTTGAGTTCACACTCTCCTGCGTTTTGCTTTCATTATCGAAAACGAGAAATAAACAGATAAGAGATAAAGACGTTTTGTCGACAAGCCATCGAAATCACACAATCTGCTAGAGAGCAATGGGACTTTGATGTTCTATCATGTGTCATTCCTTGGACAAGTACACGACTAGATGCATTTGTTAAGTTCAAATAAGATTTCTCTTAGGACAGAATAGTGCACATCCTAATTAGCAAGATGAAGTAAATAAATATTGTGTATCTATATTGTGTTAGTGTGTGTGTGTGTGTGTGTGTGTGTGTGATTTGGTGGAGGGGGGGATGCGGGGATAATGGTGGGACAAGAGTGCGGAAGGCATGCACACACACACACAAACACAAATACACACACACACACACAAACACAAATACACACAACCACACACAAACACACACACAGATACATTTACATAAAATATTCAAAGAATCAAATACAGAAACACTCAGTCGTGAAAGCATCGATTATTGATTAATGAGGTCTCAGACTATATTAAACTTTTTGGACATAAAAAAACATTTTGCGAATATATATGTCAAACACATTTATTTCAAGTAGCACGGTGTTAATTTATATAAGTAGGACCAAATTTGTTTATTCTAAGAGAAAAAACAAAATCCAGAACAATTTACATAAAGACCCAATTGGTACCATAGATTAATATAATAGTGCCACTGTCACCTTCAAATGCTGCTGAAGAGGAGTTTGCTTGGGGCTGGTAGCCTCCTTATGTAAAAGACACATTTCCAATATAATCAGCCACTGCAAAAGCTAGGATTCAGGCTTCCTGTACAAAGACCAGTTGTGGTTGAAACATGTGCTTTACGTTGCAATACAAAGGTGAGAGATTGCGAAAGCTTGCACACAGGGTTTCTTTAATTAAGAGTCTTTACATTTCCTTGACCACATGACAATGGATGAAGTGAGAATTACGTTTACAAATAACCTTAAAACGTTTTAAACATATAAAAAGGCAGCTGATCTTGAGTTTACAGAGACAGAGATCGCAATATATTTCTGGGGAACGTCTAATAATATTACACATATAGAATTGATAACAAATACTCACTGATATTTTGTAAGACCCAATACATTTCTAATTGTATATCCCCCGCCTTAACACCAACTGGAAGTTCAGTTCTAAGAAAACTACTAAAAAGATGGTCTATTGGCACTTTCATTTTCATATGCAACAAAATAATGAGTATATTATATAGTGTGACAGGAACACCTAGTAAAAGACATTGGAAATAGAAAATGTTGACTTTATTATAAAAAGGTGTAAAAAAAAAAGATGCCAGTTGTTTATAAAGTTGCCAAAAAAGATGCCAGTTACTTTTAAAAGTTGCCAAAAAAGATGCCAGTAGTTTATAAAGTTGCCAAAAAAGATGCCAGTTGTTTTAAAAGTTTCCCAAAAAATGCTATCTGCCAACCGTAAAAAAATCTGGCAAAGGGTTTGAAAAGTTCTCAATTTCTGAAATTTGACAACTTAGTTGCTAGTACGGCAACCCCGCGGCTAGTCTGCAAGCATGCACATTGAATAGATCAAATCATGTAACTGGAAAATACTGTTTCAACAAAGTGATGTGTATACACCCACTCTCCCCTCTTCTCCCCATATTCTCCAGTGGCGCTTGACAGCCAGTTATAAATCGAATGTACCCTCCATAAAAAAATGAAAATAACCTCGAAAGTTCTCAAAGACACAAAGAAAAACAGAAGGAGAACACCAGCTTCAAGACGCAAAGATTACCGTAACACAGGCAAGACATTTGGAGCAAGCACCCTGATCCCAAAGACATTGGAAGGCACAGGATTTCCCCGATAAAGGTAAATGAAAATGATAGATTCTGTGATGAGAATAGTGAAGCTTGTGGTGAGGAAATCACTGTAAGTGAATGCATTCACACGTTTCTGATGAGAAGACAGGCAACCAACAGAGCCTCGCCGGCCCTGGAGCATGGATAGTGAACAAATTAAAACACGTTTTCTAATACGGCTTTTCGTGATTTGATGGAGAGTATTTATTTTACAACCGGCGTCTGTGTGCTTTTTTTTTGTTTTTGTTATTTCTTGTCAATTTTGTTTATACTTCTCAATACTTTAGATTTGTGAAATCTATTCCTGTTGGTGTTGTTAATAAACTTCGTTGATTGTTTTAGACTCGTGTTTCGGTTGTTTGATTGCTTGTAATTGTTACTTGTTGATGACAACAAACGCCTTTGAACTCTGATAGCGGTTCTAGAGCTAAGAATTTGTGCAACGGAGATGAGATTTCTGAGTCGAATTATCGGAATTGTGTATCTAGATTACGTGACGAATAAGGCAGTTCGGGACATCGTTAAGAGAGAGATCGGCCAATGTAAAGACCTATTTCCTATGGTAAAAGCACGAAAGTCCACATAGTAAGGGCATGTTTCAAGATCGTCTGGGTTGACCAAGACGATTCTGTAAGGTACTGTGCCTTGGAAGCGTAAGAGAGGGGGGGGGGGAGAAAAAGAAATGGGAAGACATCAGAGAGTGAGTGGACGGGAATGTCCATAGCTTGAACAAATATCCTGGCATAAAACCAAGTAGAGTAGCAGAAACTGGTCCAACAATCTGCCGTATTGGTGCCCCAATGACCTTTCAGGTTACGGTACGGATGATGAGGATGCACCTTCAATATGATGGTTTTAATTTGATAAATTCGTCTTTTCGTTCCAAGCGAAGCATATGACACCGCTACATATGACCATTTATGCAGAAAACCTGAATCCGAGTATTTGCAGAAGTGGTTTAATAGCAATAGTTTCACACGATACACTTGCTGGTCCCATGCAGAACATTCGTTACTCATTTTTACGACAAGCTTGATCGGTTACATTGGTTCTGTTCTTTCCAGCCTGGGCACCACTCAGGGGAATATGAATATAAACAAATATAATTATTCTCACTGCTGAGGTCCACGGGGAGGACTTATACTGAGGTATACGTGCCGCTTGCATCTGTAGTCGCCACATTCTATACAGACTAGGTTTTTTTTTAACTTCCAACAGACAAAAAAAAAAAAAAAAAGAAAACGCGCCGTAGCTAGGTTTTGAGACATCTGATTGGTGTAGTGGTAGAGAACTCGATTTTCAATGTAAAGGTACGGGGTTCAACTCCAGTTACAAACACGCCTCAGTCGACGCAGCGTAATAGGGAGTTTATTTGTAAGTAGGCACATAGTCTACGGCTGGGACAGAAAAGCGCGAGAAAGAGAGCTGGCCAGCCAACCTGATTCAGTTATGGCAGAGCGATGAAGGCTCTAACACTTCATCCCGGATGCAAGTTTTACAATGGGTCTTATTTTTACCGAGGTTTAGAAGACGCAATCTCACATCAGGATCACTGAAAATATGCTGGCCAAGAACCATCCTCACGTCAGGATAAGATCAAACATGCTCGCCAAGACCCAACATCACGTCAGGGTAAGATCAAACAGGCTGGCCAAGACCCAACATCACGTCAGGGTAAGATCAAACATGCTCGCCAAGACACAACATCACGTAAGGGTAAGATCAAACATGCTCGCCAAGACTTAACACCACGTCAGGGTAAGATCAAACATGCTGGCCAAGACCCAACATCACGTCAGGGTAAGATCAAACATGCTGGCCAAGACTTAACATCACGTAAGGGTAAGATCAAACATGCTGGCCAAGACTCAACATCACGTAAGGGTAAGATCAAACATGCTGGCCAAGACACAACATCACTTCAGGGTAAGATCAACCATGCTGGCCAAGACTCAACACCACGTCAGGGTAAGATCAAACATGCTGACCAAGACCCAACATCACGTAAGGGTAAGATAAAACATGATGGCCAAGATTCATCCTCACGCCAGGGTGAGATAAAACATGATGGCCAAGACCCATCCTCGCGCCAGGGTGAGATAAAACATGATGGCCAAGACCCATCCTCGCGCCAGGGTGAGATAAAACATGATGGCCAAGACCCATCCTCGCGCCAGGAGTAGTCGAAGAGTAACAATTTGCAAACTTTTTCAAACCCTCAATTAGGGATTCCTCATAAAAGAGAAAAATATATTTGGTCATGTCTGCAGGATGAAAGAAAATCAGCTGCCACGGCAGTCACAGAAAGGAAAGAGCAAAGCACCAGACCCTACATGACAACCCACAGTCCGCTGGGATGACAATCATCATCAAGTGCCATCTCCGGAACGGAGGTTTTTTTTGTGTTTTTTTTTGCTTTCGCCTAATTTCTCAAATCCACAAGGCGGTTTGCGTTGCTCTGTGGTTTTTATTTTGCGCCTGTCGGCCCAGTGCATCCGACTTCAGCATGCGTTTTATGGAAATACCTACTTCCTCCTGCATTTTATAAGGGTTTGCTTCCCTGGGGTAACAACCGGTGCTGTGTTGGGGATCGAACAAAGCACCTTCTGGTTGTTAGCCGTGTAACTTAACCACTAGCCCACGCCGTCCCACCAACGTTGACGGTAATAGATCTCCATCTGCCTCTGTCTCGTGCCAGACTGCTACACGGAGTCAAACTGTGTCCCAACCACATCATGATGTTGTCTGTCCATCTATACCTCTGCCTCGCGATGGTGCTCTTGCCCTATACTCTACCCTCCAACATAACGTTTAGCAGACTGCCATGGCGCATGACATGCCAAAAATATTTTTATTTAAAAAAAAATGTTTCTTTCCCCCAGAAGTGTCTGTTCCACCTGGAGTTGTTCCAAGATACTCGTCCATGTGTGAAGGTCCATTTTTCTACTCCATACAATAACCTGAATGCACATACCATTTAATGATGACAACATGAGACAGTCAATAAGAGAAAAGGACTAGACTAGAACCAGGTCAAGTTGTAAACAGTGGAAATGATAGTCTGACGATCTTTCTGGATAAACACTAGACACCAGGGTGGAAGAGGAGCGACTAAATAAGGAAGATGTTGCTGCAAGCTTTCTCTCCGTGTTTAATCATTGTAATTCATTATACTACCATGTGATCCAACTGTGTTATAGTGCGCCTGTTTAGGGCTTGTTGCCTTCTCGACGGTATATAACGCATAAGATGACCACTGAAGCAGTATCGCTCGCACGGAATTTGTATCAAAACATTTATATGAGTTTGAATTGGCCGTTTCTGTACAAGAGCATTTTGAATGATTGATACAATTCTTAGCTTCATTCACAACCCTTCTTAATGCCCATTGACGACATGTATGGATAGTTATAGTAGACTTTTTCTGTTTTCGCCGGTAACACAGGTTGCGTATATGAGTCCTTGTGCCTAATACCGACTGTTACAACAAAGCTGGTTGATCGTTACTTAAAAAGGCCAATGTATTTGCTGTGTTCCTTATACACTTCTCTTCTAGGTTGCTAACAACACTTCGAAATAGGTTTCAAACGCCTGTATTAAGTTTCATGGTGTGTTTTTGTAAATACAGTAAAATGGTGTTCGGAAATGTTGAATATAAACTATTATATTTTCTTTCTCAGTCACTTCAACTTTCAAGTTCCTTTTGTGCATTTCTTAATTTACAGCCAAGCAAAAACAACCCAACAAAAGACGAATTCCGTTCTGTTTTCTAATATAGTCTCAGTATTCATGATAATATTATAATCAAAAGCTGTATTATATGCAATAAAACAACCCTCTTTCTTAATACGCTATTAAATTGCGCATTTTCCATTTCAAATTTGAATTGGTAATAGAAGCATCAAGATGCAACTATAGGCAGCCACGACGTTTAAACGTGTGTCTATAGAAGCCAGTTTTCTTGGCCAGGAAACCGGCACAAAATATGCACACTTGCTCTTCATGCTTGGCATGAAATCGCGTAATAATCTTTCAAAACTCGTGAACTGTGGTAAAAGTGAAAATGCCAGGCCCTTACGGGGAAACGGAGCTAATGGCGGGGGTCCGTTCACGTAGTTTGGATGGGGATCACCCGACAGGGGGCTGTCTGCACCTCCGCTCTGATTTCCCTTGTGAATACAGCATCTCTTTCACGGATGGTTGCCTGCCATGCAGGTAAATTCTATTCTATTATGTTTCATTTTTTTTAAACATAACATTCATTTAATTTTGTATCACAAGTTGAAATGAAAGAGATATATAAAAAACGGCATATCTCTTCTTGGCACCGAAGTTCTAGTAGTACAGTTTAAGCCTGGATGATCGTTTCTTTTCTGTTATGGCTCGCGTGCTATGGGGTAGGGGAGGGCGGGGTGGAAATGGGTGTGTGTGTCACTCGCAAATTTAAAAAAAAATCCAACAAACCCACACAAAAAACTCAATACTGAAGTTGAAAGTTGCACGCTTGCGCCAAAGGAATATTGAAATCTTAACAAACAAGACGTCCAGAATCTCCTTTCTTTCTTTTTGACAGAACTGGTCACCCGATGAAACCTTCTTCAATTGTTGTATGCGTTGTTATTGTGGTTTATTAGATATTTTCCTTTGTTGCAGTGTTTTGTCCATACGATGATCTTTTGGCAGTAACACATTTTTGGTTGAATTTGTTGCGGCGCGGTGTCTGAATCCCATCGTTCAAGTTACTATCAACGTGCGTTTTCACCAAGGAAGATTAGAGTTGCGGAAAGTGGACACCAAACTAAATTCCTAATGTTCAATCATCACAAACACATTTCGTATTAGTCACTCATCACAAACTCATTTCATATTAGTCAATCATCACAAACTCATTTCGTATTGGGCAATCATCACAAACTCATTTCATATTAGTCAATAATCATAAACTCATTTCATATTAGTCAATCATCACAAACTCATTTAGTATTGGGCAATCATCACAAACTCATTTCATATTAGTCAATCATCATAAACTAATTTCGTATTGGGCAATCATCACAAACTCATTTCGTAATGGAAAAACATCACAAATTAATTTTACATTGGGCAAGCATGACCAACCCATTTTATATGGAAACGCAGCACCAATTCATCTCGTATTTGAAAATCTGTTCCAACTAATTTCGAATTAGAAAATCAACCCACGTTGATTTTCAAGCAGTAAACATCTATACATTTGTAATATGTGCTCACGTGACATGGTAATGGCTTGGCTTGGCTTCGTTCGGTCTCGATCTTCCGCTACCAAACCCTAAAAGGGCTTAAGTAGAAGAATGTAGTCCAGAGAACAGAATGCGTTGTGTCGTAGTTTACAGCTTGACTGCGATATTTGCACTTTTCGGTCCAACACATCCGACTTCATGAAAAATTTTTTGAGTACCTGGTTACCATTCCCTCTTCGATCCCTTCTCCTTTGCCAGTCTGCTCTGTTGCGGTCTGTTATCCAGGATCACCGCGTGGAGGTGTAGAAGGGTCTTGGCAGCTATAGGTCGCTGACCGCTGCAGCTCATGCGCTGCTCAGCGTCTTTATTTCACATGGTAATGAACATGGAACTTGTATTGTTAATTTAATTATAATATTCACATGAAACTTGTACATTGTTATAGTGTTTAAGAAATTTGAAGTACAGTTATCACAGAAGACATGGTCGCTGTTAGAGTGTTTGGCAAATTGAAGTGCGCTATTTACAGAGAACATGATCGATGTTAGAGTGTTGGACATATTGAAGTGCGCTATTCCCAGAAAACATTTATAAGATTTAACTACAATGCTAGTCGACTGCTGCGTGACGAAAACGGGATGTGAACCAGGTACTTTTTGCAGCTTGAGGCTACAAGTCTATTAATATGCTACCCTGATATACAATTTGATACTAAGGTAGAAGTATTGCATATACTATGTATAGACAGATCAGTTAGAGCAAAGATGAGTATGAACATACTTCCCCACAAAGGGCGATTTCAGGCCCTACAACTATTTTCAATGCTGCTCGGCTAACAGATCTAATTCATCAGCAGGTTTGGGGTACGATCCCCTGCCTGTTCCCTGGAACAGTTGACGTAAAAGATGGCGAATTGCGTCACGACCGCAAAAATACTAAACTCAGCAAGATGCAGACGTATTAGTGATGGAAACAACAAACTTCTGGTACCGAAGAGAATGCTCAAAAACAGTGACCAGTTCAATATTCCGAGCTATGCGAGCTGAACAGGCAGACCACATGCAAACTCAAAGTTAATTATAAGCAGTAAGTATTAGCATTTCTTATCTAGATCGCGTTGGAAACGAGAGTGTTCTTGAAATTGTTAGGAAGGAGTTAGGCCAGTATAACAACCTGCTGACTATAGTAAAATCACGAAAATTGACATGGTATGGACATATATCACGATCGGTGGGGCTGACCAAAACCGCCCTGCAAGGCACTGTACCTTGGAAGCGTGGAAGACCGAGACCAAAAAAAAAAGATAGGAGGACCATATAAAAGAGTGGACGGGAAGGGAAGGTCTATAGCTGAAACTAATACCCTGGTGAAAAATCGAGACGAATGGCGTGAACTGGTTCGACAAACTCCAATAATGGTGCCTCATCGACCTTCAAGGTTACGGGACTGATAATGATGATTGCAAAACAGCTGATCAAAGTATCTGACCTAAGAAGAAGAGTAACATCAAATGTACAAAAAAATCTTCATCAGTCAAAGTATATTATGAAATCTCTAATAAATGAAAATGATACCTCAATGACGTACAAAACGGAAATAGAGGAAAAGTGTGAAAGATTGTACCTACCATAAAATAAAAATTTCATCCACAAGAAATGAGGCACTGAGGGATTGACAGACTCGCGTCCGATCTGTTTGCTTTCATCCATGCACAAACCTTTCACAAAAGTTATTGTGAGCAGACTAGAGAAGGAACTTGGTGAAAATAATCAACGAGACCAGAAATTTTTCAGGTATAGTTGCTGAACAGCCGACCTGTAGGGACAGGTGAGCATATGTCTCTGTGTCTTGCTTTTGTTGTGAAAAGCCGTCGACAGTATTCAAATAAATACAATAATAAACAACATGATAGATCAGGGTATTAAAGAAAAGTGTGCTCATCTGATAGAGGAGATAAACAATTACCGGTCAACCGAGATTACCCCATTTTACTAGCCAATCAGCTCATCAATACAACGCGGCATCAGTCAGAGCGATACAATATCCGAAACACTCTTCACAGCGACCTTTGAGGAAGCCTTTACAAAACTAAATTTGGACGACACATGTGTCAAAATAGAAGTAGAAATGCTCACTCACGTAAGATTTACTGATGACATAGTCATCCTCAGCCACAACGTCAGAGAGGCTGAGCAATGTCCAAATAAGCTCAACGAAGCAGGCGAAGTAGAAAACCTTAAAATCAACAATAGAAAACCCACGACATACTGAACACTTGTTGCTCGCGAGGGTAACTGCAGTTAGGAAAGGATTCCGCTGAAAACGCTTTTTCGTATTTTTAACTGGACCAAGAAATAAACTCCCGAAAAGGAAATCGCGAAATTTCACATTGGATTGCAGCAAAGTTGTTCAGCTTCCATCGTATCTAACACATACTTCAACAGATGAGAAACGTGGAGGCCAGAGTTGACACCTTTAATAGTTTGATTATTGGAGGCCAGAGTTGACACCTTTAATAGTTTGGTTATTGGAGGCCAGAGTTGACACCTTTAATAGTTTGGTTATTGGAGGCCAGAGTTGACACCTTTAATAGTTTGGTTATTGGAGGCCAGAGTTGACACCTTTAATAGTTTGGTTATTGGAGGCCAGAGTTGACACCTTTAATAGTTTGGTTATTTTAGGCCAGAGTTGACACCTTTAATAGTTTGGTTATTGGAGGCCAGAGTTGACACCTTTAATAGTTTGGTTATTGGAGGCCAGAGTTGACACCTTTAATAGTTTGGTTATTGGAGGCCAGAGTTGACACCTTTAATAGTTTGGTTATTCCAGCCACACATGAGGGCAGGAATCACACACGTCTGATAAATACGTATTTTGAATCCTAGAATCTCTGTTATTCTTCACAGTGCGAAGGTCGTTCTTAGCGATGGCAGCAAGCCCGATCCGCCTTAACACGTCAGTAGCACTGCGCCCATAAGATGAACATGAACTAACTAAGGTATGTAAATTCACTTGTACCCTCCACCGTATGATCATGGACAACAATGCTGTGATGACCAGTTTCGGAATTAAGGTTCTGATTTTTTGTCTTGGCCCAAGTTTGATGTTTCGAAATCCAATTTCTCGAGAGACTGTTGTTGAGCCGCGGTGTATGGTTCGACTAGGACTATGTGGTTAGCATTAGGCAATTCCTTTTTTCTGATTGGTTACCAGGTTAACAGATCAGACTCTCCAGCCAAATCTGGTGCCCCAAACACCGACATTTCAAAAACCATTCTTACATACATGAAAACACAGAAACGCAAGAACATTCTCTCGCAAATAAACAGCCATGCACGGCATATTATTGTGGTTCAAGCATACGTTTCGTGATTCAAACATATCTGGGAAGGTTCCCTGGCTATCTTATATGGTTAAGTTCCCTGGTTAAGTTCCACTTAGCAGAAACTCTCTCTCTTCCTCTCTCTTTCTCTCTCTTCCCCCCTCCCCCTCCGCATATGCCAACTTCAATTCTTCTTCTGGTCCTTTCCCCCCTCAGTTACAGTTCTTTAAAATATATGCACACACAAAAAAAAACCACTGTGTGCTTTTGCCGAAATTGTTTCTGTAGGAATTTACAACGTATATTGCACTATGAAGTTGCTTGCCCCATGCACAACTCTCTTTAGTCGCGTTTTAGTACACTTATACAGGCGATGTGGTCCTATTGTTTCCTCCCCAGTACGGAGACCAGAGATTCCATCTGCACAGCTGTAAACAAGTACCTGACTCACAATGAAAGAAGGGCGGTCAGTTAAGATGGAAGCTAGTCAGGAAACCTCACAAAGAGCTGAATGGAGTAACAATAAGGTCTCCAACATATCCTCCCCAACGACAGCGTCTCAGAGGGAACTGCCTTTACAGTTCCTTTTTCACACACACACACACGCACACACCAACACACGCACACATAATCTACATTCATTTCCTTTTTAACAGGGAGATGATACCACTATCGTCAGTCATATCTACGGGACTCTCTTACTCGGCAAACCTCCGTAAGGCACACAAAAACACCCTATCTGCAGCCTTTCACTGCTTTAACGAATATGAAAGGAATCTATCGCTTCCACTACTCAAGGTCCGTTGACGAAGGAGAAAGGTTTACGTTCAAAGATCTAGGATCCATGGGGCGAGTTGTGAAAGGTAGAGATTGTTGATTGTGGATTTATGTTTCATTTTGCTTTGTGATGTTGATATGATGATGTTGAGCATTTAGCCTTGAGAATGATCTTCATGTTTGGCTGGCCATCATTCTCGGTCATGCAAAGCGTTCCTAATTTACATAAACGTGATCTCAGTAATCTGTAACTGTTTATTAAGTGTTACAGAGTTACAGCAGCAGTTTACATTTTTCAACCAGGTACATTTTTTTACGAGCAGAAATATTTGTACTTTTGTATCTTGTTTGGTGGGTCATGCTTGCTTTTCTTCGTCGTCATCTTCTTCATCTACTTCTTCCTGCTTTTATTAGCTTCGCGTTTTTATATTGGTTGAGATACTCCACAGAGTCTGTATACAAACAATTTCTTGAAGGGTGGTTTTTACCGATGTGCGAGTCCATCTTAATAGACTCAAACACTAGAGCTAAGTACACTCGCAGTCAGTTAGGCGCCATCTATAGCTGCTCTTAACAAATCACCCGTTGAAAGGTACACATAAGAGATCAGGGGAATTTTTGCCAGAAGATCCACGTGAAAAAAATCCCACCACCACCGTAATTAGAGCACTCAACCACCGGTACCCGAACCGGGCACCTTACCTCGAGACCACTGAGTCTCCCTCTTCATTGTTATCACCATCTTTTTCTTTGTCTACCTTCTGTTCTTTATTATTTTCTTCGACATCCTCTTCTATTCCTCAGAAAAGCGAGTGATTCACTCTTGTATTCCTGTTTCATATTTGCAGAATATTTCTTTCTGCTCTTTCTTTCAAACTCCTGACTGAACAGCTTCAGGCCTTCGTCAACAGAGTGATGAAGTGGGTTCTGCCTTAGAGTTGTTAAAGCGGACAACCCACTTGAGTGTTATCTTAGTTTGAAATAGGAACATAGAATGGTAACACTGCAACCTGCCAGTCACGCCTAAGAGGAATTAGACATGGTGCTAATATCCCCATATTGTACAGACTTTGAACCACAAAAATCTTTAACAGGTATGGACAGATCATTTTATGATTTGGCGCATTTGCCAAAGACCTATGCTCCGCAGGGAACTGAACAGATGTTGATTAATTTGATATAAACCTTTCTTCTTTTTCTTCGTCTTTTGTTCTCAAATAATGAGCATCACATTCCATAAATAAACTTGAACGTTTGTCTGAGACTTCTTTCGTTGTCTTATACTTTTGCTTGCAATTGTGTTGTCTCTCGTGGATCTGGCATACGCGGAGAATATGTTCTATATTTGATTGTTCTCCCTAGACGGGCACATCTCTGAGTGACATATTTTTAATTTGATGTACAGATGATTGACGGAGTACGAAAAGAAGAAAGTAGATACATGGTTAGTGCAACACCGTGCATGGAATACACGGAAAGACAGAGAATAAAATTGTTCGAACACCTGATCAGAATGTAACCAAAGTTACCAGCTGCTCGTATCTACAATACCAGACATCAGGGTCGCAGAAAATCAGGCAGACCAAGAAAAAGATGGATAGATGGTGTCAATGAGACACTGAAGAAACACGGAATGACAACAACATCGGTGACAGAGCTGACACACGACATAAAACTACACCTCCCCACGACGTGTCTAACAACCCGAATGGATAACAGATGATGATAATAACAGATGTTTCCAGTCCACTGTGGCCTTTTGGAGGTTTGAATATTGTCACAAGATCGCTTCTCGGAGAGATTTAATATAGTTCTGGCATATCAGAAAAACCATGTTCTCTGTGTCATTTGTTTAGAGGTGCATAGTTATCGTCTATATTACCACATATGTAACCAATTGTTCAGCTGAGATTTTGATACCTCCTTCTTTGGCTAGTCTGCTGCCTCGGTTACTTGTAACTTACAGTGTTCTGAAATGCACTGTATTTTATCCTTTCGAAATTGTAGCTGGTATTCATGATTGCCTCTGGTAGGCTGTTAATTTCTTTTTTTGTTTTTATAAATATATTCTAAAAGACATACCTAGTCACAATAGATATCATATAAATATATTCTAAAAGACATACCTAGTCACAATAAAAATCATATAAATATATTCTGAAAGAGATACCTAGTCACAATAAAAATCATATAAATATATTCTAAAAGACATACCTAGTCACAATAGATATCATATAAATATATTCTAAAAGACATACCTAGTCACAGAATGGACCAACATATACACAGAAGGATCAGCAATAAGAGATCTGATAAATTAAATAAAGGACAAGAAATCCAAATCTCTGTGGCCACAAGAAAATTCTAAAGAAGCTTCATAGACGAGGCTGAAACTCCGGGAATATCCACAACAGTTATGGAGGGAAGCATTAAATACGTTGAAGGCTTGAACGTTTTCATTACAGATTCCATATCAGTCTCAAGAGCCATTCTCTATAAAGCTCTAAAACAGTGCTGAAAAAGTTTATTCCATTAGTGAGAAGTGCTGGTAATTGAAATAGGCTGCGTCCTGGAAACTTAATTGAGATAATAAGGATCGAAGAGAGAAGGCAAACCCAGAGCCAAAAATGTGCCGGATACAAATCGGATGTGTCAGGCCACAAGGCGCAGATATCTCATCCTCGCTGTAAACTAGGACACAACGTAACAGAATGTCCTTCTCTGGATGGAAGGCGAAGGAAAACAAAGAAACCGCCTGCTAATTTTTCTTTTGAATTTGTTTAGAGAGGACGAGAGATCAGTTGGGGCTCAGTGGTCTCGAGGTAAGGTGTCCGCCTTGAGTGCCAGAGGTCGGGGGTTCGAATCACAGTAGAATTCGTGATTTTTTTTCACCTGGATTTTCTGTTTAAAAATCCCCTGATCTCTGCGTAGTGAGATCGGACACCTGATCTCTGGGTAGTGAGATCGGACTCCCCTGATCTCTTGGTAGTGAGATCGAACCCCTGATCTCTGGGTAGTGAGATCGGACCCCTGATCTCTGGGTAGTGAGACCGGACCCCTGATCTCTGGGTAGTGAGATCGGACCCCTGATCTCTGGGTAGTGAGATCGGACTCCCGTGTTCAGTGTCGAGCACGTTAAAAATACCTTGGCGTAGGCTTAACGGCCGCTGCACGGGCACAAATTATAGTTACAAATCTACCCACATGCCAGCGACTCATAGCTGGATGCTTGCATTAGAGTCAGTGACTCATAGCTGGATGCTTGCATCAGGGTCAGTGACTCATAGCTGGGTGCTTGCACCAGGGTCAGTGACTCATAGCTGGATGCTTGCAACAGGGTCAGTGACTCATAGCTGGATGCTTGCAACAGGGTCAGTGGCTCATAGCTGGATGCTTGCGCTCGGGTCAGTGACTCATAGCTGGCTGCTTGCATCAAGGTCAACTATACATAGATGAATAATTTCGAAATTATTTCGTCTCCAAGTGGCGGCCCTGGAAGCAGGCTACACTCATTCAACCTGAATAAAAGAAAAGTGATCGAAGGAAAAAGCAAACTTGGTCCCAGAAAGGCGCAGATATCGTAGCGTCGCTGTAAATGACACAAGGAGAATAAACACCGCAATGATACATTATTTATGAGGACACGAAGGTTCGACCTTATTGAAAAAAGACACAACGAATCTTGAACAAGACACAAGAAATTAATTAGAAAGAAGAAACTGCATAGTTTAACAAGATATCACAAGTAAAAATAAAATCACAATTCAAAGCTAGTACAAGGAGCTATGGATTTAGCTGAGTTGTCTCCATCATGACATAAGGATCTTTAGCCTGGACCATTCTGTAGAATGATCAGAAACCCATTGCAGCTTTCCACATCCACTAGCATGACCAGATCTCAAGCGACAAGGACAGGTTGATCAGAAACCCATTGCAGCTTTCCACATCCACTAGCATGACCAGATCTCAAGCGACAAGGACAGGTTGATCAGAAACCCAGTGCAGCTTTCCACATCCACTAGCATGACCAGATCTCAAGCGACAAGGACAGGTTGATCAGAAACCCAGTGCAGCTTTCCACATCCACTAGCATGACCAGATCTCAAGCGATAAGGACAGGTTGATCAGAAACCCAGTGCAGCTTTCCACATCCACTAGCATGACCAGATCTCAAGCGATAAGGACAGGTTGATCAGAAACCCAGTGCAGCTTTCCACATCCACTAGCATGACCAGATCTCAAGCGATAAGGACAGGTTGATCAGAAACCCAGTGCAGCTTTCCACATCCACTAGCATGACCAGATCTCAAGCGATAAGGACAGGTTGATCAGAAACCCAGTGCAGCTTTCCACATCCACTAGCATGACCAGATCTCAAGCGATAAAGTCCCGCGAAGGACAGGTTGAAAGCACATTCACCAAACTAAACCGTCGACGTTTGACCCAGTTAGGACACATGGCCCTTCTTGCCGAGGGTGTCTGTACGACCTAGCTCTTAAAGCAGAGGTGAAGGACATCAAGGATTAGCAACAATTATTTTAATCATGGCCACACATCTTGCAGCCACCCACGCATCAATTGATTAGGTAAGATTGAAAAGATATTATCCTCATTATATGCAGCCTGAGATTCAGTCTCTCTTTGTGTTTATGGACAATTGGAACGACCGGATCTTATCGTCTAAGCCGTCTACCTACTTGTTTACATATCTGCCTACTAGGAGCAGTGTACATACGATAGAAAGTGATAATACAACCATACACTGCACATGTAGACAGGCCGACAGTTAAATGGTTTGGCGATATGACAAGAATGTCTAAATACATGTACAGTGACAGCACTTCAAATGGATGACCATGTAAAAGTTGTGTTGACAGTGTTAAAGAAATACTTCAGAATCTAGCATTTAAAATAAAATCGACCACACAGAAGGAACATGATTGCACCTTCCCACGGCTTTTAACCTCATAAGTGGACAAATACGACTAGATGGCATGGAAAAGTTGTGTAGAAACGCAATCTACTACTTATCTTTAGGGTTCGCAAAAAAAACCGGTTTATTATTTTATCGACTAGCCTCCCTTTGATGCATAAGCCTGATGCAGTTAATGTTCCTGGGAACTATGGATGAGTGGTTTGTGTGCAAAATATTCAGCTCGTGTGTACAGATTTCCAATGAACAAATTGGGCAACTTTGTGCTGCGACAGCAAATGTTGAAATACGTCTGTCACTAAAACGTCTGACTAGCCAAGTGGTAGAACCCAAGGCTCCTAACGGCAAAGGTGAGAGATACGAACCCCGTTTTCAGTATGCTCTCGTCGAACTAGATGTGTATGGTTACCGTGCTTACTGCTAGGGAAGGCAACGAGGAAGAGAATTTTCACCCGATCTTATTAAAAGCTGAGACGTATTACAATGGTCTCCAACACTTCATCCCCGACAGCAGTGTCTGCTATAGGCTTGTCGTTAATGTTATCGTGTAACCATGATATATCAATTTACTGGGAGTGGCGTCGGTGTTGAATAGAATAGGACCACTATAAACTTCCAAACATGTCGTAACAACGCGACGGAAGAGGGTTGTATAAAGGGCTAGTAACAAAATAATGTAAAACAATTGCTTTTAAAACTACCACTGCAATTGCTTGAATACAGGCTGGCTGTAAGCTGGCTGGTTGTAGTGGATGTCTTATGCTTTAGCTGAATCCAATCAATCACAAGGATTCAAGTTAGCGTTTTTCTCAATAATTTTAATTACAGATAAGGAACCACGACTAACAACAGTATCCGATTAAACAAACTGACATTGACCTTTCATCACACTCTTCTACGTGCTCCTAGAAACCATCCGAGTTGCAGCAACCTGACCAAGGAGATGGGAAACACCACTGGTACTCCTATAGTTGCTAGCCTACTGAGAAGGTTCGAATTGCCTCTGGAGATAAGAGGATACATTGTAATCCGCTAGAGAAACATCGGTTAGAGTGAAGAATCCTGCACGAGGTTTAGAAAAACAACATAACGCAATCACACGTATAGATTATGATTGCACAACACAGTGGGAGCATTGCTAGCCCAACACAATGAGGGCATGCTGGCACAGCAAAACGGGAGTATTGCTAGCCCAACACATTGAGGGCATGCTGGCACAGCAGAACGGGAGCATTGCTAGCCCAACACATTGAGGGCATGCTGGCACAGCACAACGGGAGCATTGCTAGCCCAACACATTGAGGGCATGCTGGCACAGCAGAACGGGAGCATTGCTAGCCCAACACATTGAGGGCATGCTGGCACAGCAGAACGGGAGCATTGCTAGCCCAACACATTGAGGGCATGCTGGCACAGCAGAACGGGAGCATTGCTAGCCCAACACATTGAAGGCATGCTGGCACAGCAGAACGGGAGCATTGCTAGCACAATACAATGAGAGCATTGCTAACATTCTCATAAATCTGTTTTAGACAGGCCAGCTCATTTCAAGCTTTGTCAGAATTTGTCTTCCCAACACACCATAGTTACATAAGACATGGTATTCAAACTTTCTTCATTTATCGCTAGATAGATTCACTAGTTTCCAGTAATATCAAGGTAGACATGTATTTTACAAACTCCATGTTTGCATCTTCAAAACCTCGCACATATCAGAAGAGAACGGGATAACACATCATCAATAGACGCTGGTTATTGTTCTTCCTTCTCTTCCGTTATCAGACATCCATTTCAATGACTTCAACCAAGTCATGTCTGTGACTGTCTTTATAACGATGCCGAAGTTGCACTGTTCTGTACTCATGGACCTGTCCATCCGTGATCCCATTTATATGGAGTTGCTTTCGTGGTTACCGGCTGTCCCCAGCCTACCAGCGAGTCATCTATTGCTTAATAGCACGCATATCTTATAGGATAGCTGCCTTACTGAACTATTGAGCATTTCCCACACCAGAAGGGCTCCTTACAAGGAAGAACAGCGTAGTTTGGACAGTCGCTCGAGACTTATAAATGGATGGTCGCTGTTATCTTTAGCTTCTATGAGTCAGAAGCTGAACCTGGGAGCGTTAAGGGGGATCTAGAGTTTGAGCCATGGTAACTAATAATAGGTGCAATTGCTAACGAAGATGGCGACAACAACAAACTTGTGCTGCGAGATGTGATTTCCTGTCACTGTAAAGTCAAATAATAGCACGGCAGACACTGTCGCAGTTGGGACAGCGTGTAGATAGCCGGATGTGCGGTAGTCGTGCGTTCCCTTTTCCCCCAGACAACTCGCGTTCTCTGATCTTCGGTAATGCTATTCTTCTGCGTGTGTGATGCTCAGCGTGCCAGTCAGAAAGGTTTTAGGCAAGTCTCCAAGTAAGTGACATCAAGGTTTTAGGCAAGTCTCCAAGTAAGTGACATCAAGGTTTTAGGCAAGTCTCCAAGTAATTGACATCAATGTTTTAGGAAAGTCTCCAAGTAAGTGACATCAGGGTTTCAGACAAGTGTCCAAGTAAGTGACATCAATGTTGTAGGCAAGTCTCCAAGTAAGTGACATCAAGGTTGTAGGCAAGTCTCCAAGTAGTGACATCAAGATTTGAGGCAAGTCTCCAAGTAAGTGACATCAATGTTTTAGGCAAATCTCCAAGTAAGTGACATCAAGGTTTTAGGCAAGTCTCAAAGTAAGTGACATCAATGTTTTAGGCATGTCTCCAAGTAAGTGACATCAAGGATTTAGGCAAGTCTCCAAGTAAGTGAAATCAAGGTTTTAGGCAAGTCTAAAAATAAGTGACATCAGGGTTTCAGACAAATCTCCAAGTAAGTGACATCAATGTTGTAGGCTAGTCTCCAAGTAAGTGACATCAATGTTTTAGGCAAATCTCCAAGTAAGTGACATCAAGGTTTTAGGCAAGTCTCAAAGTAAGTGACATCAATGTTTTAGGCATGTCTCCAAGTAAGTGACATCAAGGATTTAGGCAAGTCTCCAAGTAAGTGAAATCAAGGTTTTAGGCAAGTCTAAAAATAAGTGACATCAGGGTTTCAGACAAATCTCCAAGTAAGTGACATCAATGTTGTAGGCTAGTCTCCAAGTAAGTGACATCAAGGTTTTAGCCAAGTCTCCAAGTAAGTGACATCAATGTTGTAGGCAAGTCTCCAAGTAAGTGACATCAAGGTTTTAGGCAAGTCTCCAAGTAAGTGACATCAGGGTTTCAGACAAGTCTCCAAGTAAATGACATCAAGGTTTCAGGGAAGTCTCCAAGTAAGGGACATCAGGGTTTTAGGCAAGTCTCCAAGTAAGTGACATCAAGGTTTTAGGCAAGTCTCCAAGTAAGTGACATCAATGTTGTAGGCAAGTCTCTAAGTAAGTGACATCAAGGTTTCAGACAAGTCTCCAAGTAAGTGACATCAATGTTGTAGGCAAGTCACCAAGTAAGTGACATCAAGGTTTCAGACAAGTCTCCAAGTAAGTGACATCAAGGTTTCAGACAAGTCTCCAAGTAAGTGACATCAATGTTGATGATCCTTAGACATATCTTTAAGGAGTCTCTCTAGATTTGCTTCAGTTCCCCCTGGTAAGCTTCTACCTGTTGTTAGTTCCCCGTACAGTACCTGATTGGGGATGCACAAGTGCCAATCAGGCATGGGAAGGACATGTCTTTTCTATCTTATCTGGGCTACTTGTAGAAACGTATAGATGATCAATATGTTTGATCTATTGAAGAGTGGGGTACTTTGTGCTGCCGAGCAGTCTGATGAGGTGCGGTACTTTGTGCTGCCGAGCAGTCTGGTGAAATGTGGTACTTTGTACTGCCGAGCAGTCTGGTGAAGTGTGGTACTTTGTGCTGCCGAGCGGCCCCATGAGGCAGCTCATATGAAACAATTGAGCTGTCTGGAATGTCGCCTATACACTGACCATGTTTCTCCGGCATGCAGAAGCGTGGTTACCACTGTAGCACAATACAGCCTTACGACACCGATGTTTAGTAGGATTCAAATATTCCTTTGTATTCTACCAAAAGCAAAGCTACAATTGCATTTCTGTTTTTGACCTAAGAGTCGACATTCATTTCTCTGGTGAGGGTACTGCCGAAGTAGCTGACTTTATGGACTGACTGGAGATGTTCGTAGTGTAAATGCAAGTATAACAGTGGGACTGCTTTCCTGACTAAGTATTTTCAATCTTGGGCTTCCGTTATCCCCCCTCCCACCCCCCCCCCCCCCCCCAACTAAGTATTTTCCATCTTGAGCTGCCGTTATTCCCCAACTAAGTATATTCAATCTTGGGATGTCGTTATTCCCCAACTAAGTATATTCAATCTTGGTCTGCCGTTATTCCCCAACTAAGTATTTGGTTCACCGATTTAAAAATAAGAAAATCTGCTGTACTAAACAGCCAGGAACATAGAAATCATACACGACCTTCCGCAGTGCCAAACCTTATCAGCTGTATGGAGAAGCCAATTATCGAATAGGCTGATAATTACCATAGTGTGCATAGAGTTCACAGTTCATCATGTCAGTACTCAATACTACAGAAACCACCAATGCAAGAAGTCGCACACGTGCTCTAATACAGACTTCCCGTGACCCGGCCAGACGTAGTGCTCGCTCTTTGGTGCCCGAGGAGTAAAAAATAAAAAAGAACAAGATATTGGAGCGCTGTAGAAATAATTTTTGAAATCATTCTCATTAATTTTATTTGTTCCGAAACCCAAGGAAAGCTAGCTCTTCACTTTGACTTCGTGTATCAGATGCTATTTTGAGATTTGTTAATAAAGTGTTCTCTCAAAGCCAGTAGGTAATCCGCAATCGGTTAGGTGTGTGTGATTAAAGACTCAAGTTGTATTATGTTGCCAGATTAAGAGACCAACTGCTCCATCGTTGGTTACGAACAGATGTCGGAGGAGTTCAGTTGTTCAATGAGAGACAATGACAAGAAGCATTAATCCAGAAAGCAGACATTGCCGTCGGGGATTAAGTGTAAATTTATTGAATCGTATCTAAACTTTTTGTGAGGTCGGATGACTAGCCCATCCCATCTCTGCCTTGTCTCCACAACTGTAAGTCAGGTATAATTTACAACTAGGTAGACTAGATCATATTCTTTCAAGGGTGTGACTTAGTACCTTAGCCGTTACATGCACGTGCTTTAGCCATTCTGTCACTCAGACGCCCAGACAACAAAATGGAAGTTGAAACTTCCTTAAAAACCCCTTCTGTCTCTATAATACAATGAACAAAGTTGTTTTACTTGTATAGTGATCCAAGTATCAACTCGTCCTACAGTTTTAAAGCTGTTCTCCTACTTCTTCCTCACACTTATCCTGTTATGCCTTTCAGCGTCAGGTTATGAACAGATCTCTAGAACGATCCCCTCTGTGTACCTCATACGCAGTGGCATTCACCGCCTCAGATATTTATGTAAGTCACCTTTTTCGTGGTCTGCCTTTGGCTTTGAATACGTTGTTTATAAATATAATTGCTTGTTTGAGGCGAAGGGGGCCGGAGTAGTGATGTTGTGAGGGACTAGCCAAACCATTTCAGTTGCTGTCTTGTGATGTTCTCTAATACTGTTGTTTCCACTAGTCTCCTGATGTCATCGAGTCTGATCATGTCTTTTTTTTTACGTCCAATATTTTTCGCAGGCATTTCATTTCTGCTGTTACGATTTGTTGTTTCCATTTGATGTTAGTGTCCAGTTTTGACATTGATAGCTTCGTGTCGGGACGAAAACTTTTGATACTTGCGGTCATGTGCTTGGAATTAAGTCTTGGTGTTGATTGTCCAATGATCTGATTTGTCATATTGCATCTTTGTTGTATTTTCGCTGTAATTCTTTCGTCTGCTGATAACGTATGTGAATTCTTTCATCTGGTTGATTTGCTGTTTTTCAAGGACAATATTAATATCTCCGGCTATTCTATATATTTTCATGACCTCAGTTTAAAAAAAAAATGATTTTCATGCTGTATTCTTTACATGTTGTAGTTAGTTTATCAATATGTTGTCCAGTTGTTCTTTTGCTGTTTCTTTGACTGCTTGAACCTCAACGAAAAGGATTTTATCTAACAGCTCACCATTGTTGCTACCTACATTTAGGTTGGCTGTTTTACAAATGTAGTCTATCTTTGCAATGAACAACAAAGGAGATAGCACACATCCTTGTCGTACTCCTGATTTAATAAGACATTTTGCCGAGAGTCCAGTTATTGTTCGAACAGAGGACTGGCTATCAATGTAAAGACTTTTGCATTGGTTAATTATGTGATCGTTTAGTCTCTGCCAATATTTTCTATATATCTATCCGGTCAAAAGCTTTTTCTTGATCTACAAATACAACATATATTTCCTGATCGATTTCAATTGTTTTTTCCATCGAATGTCTGAGAGTAAAAATGGCATCCGTGCAACTTCTGTTCTTTCCAAAGCCCACCCGAGTATCGTTGAGCAGAGGTTCGGTAATGTAGCGTAATCTTTTTTCAAAGATTTGACCAAATATTTTGTCAGTGTGGCCCAGGAGCGACATTCCTCTGTATTTTTGGCAGTCTCTTTTGCTATCTTTCTTTTTTCATATTGGAATTATGATTGTATTTCCTCAATCTTCTGTCATTTCAGTGTGAGATCCATACTAGCTTATGCAATCTGTGTATCCACAACACTCCTACCACATTGGCTGCTTTAATTAATTCAACAGGGATTTTCTAAGGCCCTGGACATTTTTTGAGTGTAGCAGCTAGTACAGTATTTATAACTTCTGAAAGTGGGATGTTTGGTTCTAACTCCTTGCTTAGGTTAACATTGGTATTTTGTGTGCCACTAGTTGTTGGTAAGTTGAGAAATTCTTTAAAGTATTGCTGCCATCTGTTCAGGTTCAGTTGTGGGTTATTTATTCCATTGTCGTCGTTAATAATTCCTGTTGGATTGTAACAATCATCTTTGTCTCTCATATTTTTTATTTTCATGTAAAAATGTCTGGTTGCATTTTTGTAATCTGGATTAAGAAGTTCCCCATACACTTTCCAAGATTTAGATTTAGCCTCCTTAATTACCAACTTTGCGTGCTTTCTTGCTACCTGATAGTCGACATAGTCTTGCCTCTTTTTTGCTTATAGCCCATACTTTGTATCTATTCTTCTCCTCTTTGGTAGGTGTTTTGACTCCGTTATTACACCAAGTTGTTTTTAACGGTATTGAACCTTTTGACTTTACAGTGCCACGTGTTTCTTTAGTTGCTTTTGTTAAATAACTTTTAAACGTTGCCCATTCTTTTTCAACTGATTAAACATCTGTGACAGAGAAGCTCCTGTTCAATTTTTTTTGCATATGCTTTGTGGGTGACCGTTTCTTTAAATTAGTTTGTATTAGTTCTTTTTCTAACGTGCCCTTTCGTTTTGGATGCATTTTGTCCTGAACTTTCATAGCCAACATCACTGCTTTGGGATCAGAATCTACACATAAGTTTTGTATAGACTGGCATCTATTACTGCTCTTTCCTTTATCTCTTGACTAGAAGAAAGTCTATTTGGCTTTTACAATGCAGGTCATGCCATATGTACCATGTAAATACGTCTGACTGTCTATGTTGAAAAAAGGTGTTGGTTAATAAAAAAAATCATTCTGACGATGTTCTCCAATAGAAAAAAATTGTCTCTAAATGGTGTAATTCTTAACAAGCGTTGAAACTTATACTTCTTCTTCTTCGTCTTCTTCTTCGTCTTTTTCTTCTTCTTCTTCTTCTTCTTCTTCTTCTTCTTGTTCTTCTTCTTTGTCTTCTTCTTCTTCTTTTTCAATCTCCCGCTTCCAAGCCATGGAAAGGGCTTTGTAAGTAACAGAATGTTGTCCAGAAAACGGAATGCGCTGTGTTATAGTTTACAGCATGAAACTGCGATATTTGCACCTTTGGGTCCAACACATCCGACTTCAGCAGGCATTTTTGAGTACAGGGTATACACTCCCTTTTCGACCCCTTCTCCTTAGCTAGTCTGCCCTGTTGCAGTCTGGTATCCAGGATCACAGCGTGGAGGTGTAGAAGTGTCTTGTCAGCGTTTGGCTCAATGGCCGTGACACTAGCAGTCAGCTATGAGTCGCTGACCTCTGCAACTCATGCGGCGCTCAGCGTTTTGATCCCAGATACTTGTATAAGTACAATGCTTCCTTCAGAACAACAAAGAACATAGACACACGATCCCCACTGGCACAATGCACAGATCTCCGCCTGTAGTGAAAAATTCATCGTGAAAAACACAACTTGTGACTGCTTTGAACCGGATATACACATATGTCAATCTGCCATCAACAGACGAACGATCAGCAAGACAAGCATTGGCTGGGTGGGCGGATTACTGGACTTGCCTTAATCCATCAAGTTTTAACGATTTTACAAGCACGAGTTCCTTCCCCTTGTCTCAGGTATACTCCACGTTCATTAACGGATGACTACTGCAACCGACCATTCGCATCAAACCCGTATCATCAAATCGTGTGATTTTGCAGTCAGTGGTGTCTGTAGCTTTCCACTTCCTATAACGATAATGCTAACCCAATGCGCAACATACACCAGTCGCGTTTTACGACATACTCAAAATTAATTAACATGTAAAGGTAGTTCTTATAGCAGACACTGTTGTCATGGATGAAGTGTACGAGGGTTCAGCTTGTTCATGAGGTAGGATGGCCAGTACCCTTTCTCGTTGCATTTTATTACCTAACAGAAAGCCAGACACCCATTTACAGCTGGGCCAGCTAAAGCGTGAGTTGAACCCCGTACTTTTGCCGTAAAATGCGAGGGCTCTAACACCACGCTAATCAGACTGTTGAAAGATACAGGGTCTCTATTCTTCTCCCGGCCCCAACTATTCGGATGTCTACGGCTACCTACTTCTCTTACATTGACTTTAGGACTTGATTTTCCACTATTAATTCTTTGATTTTTCCAATATTAATTCTTTGATTTTCCACTTTTATTTCTTTGATTTTCCATTTTTAATTCTTTGATTTTCCACATTTAATTCTTTGATCTTACACTTTTAATTCTTTGATTTTACACTTTTAATTCTTTGATTTTACACTTTTAATTCTTTGATTTTACACTTTTAATTCTTTGATTTTCCACATTTAATTCTTTGATCTTACACTTTTAATTCTTTGATTTTACACTTTTAATTCTTTGATTTTACACTTTTAATTCTTTGATTTTACACTTTAATTCTTTGATTTTACACGTTTAATTCGGTAGTAGAAAAGGGTTACAATGATCAACGCCCAACATATTTCCTGACATCTCGAGCGTGCCGATGAAGGTGGACTGCTGCACTCCAAGCGGCTGTGCTATGCTTGACTTTATCTGCGTGTTCCTTAACACTACAGGGAACATACATCGACCCCCCCCACCCCCACCTTATTAGCCAGATTGCCGTGAAAGCCTGTTTCCAGGGAGAACTGCGTGCGGAAGTGAGGCGGGAGTCTTGATCAGTCTTTCTTGCCTGGTTCGTCTGGCCCCGACTAACATTGTCCGAACTGTATGTTTTGCTTGGCAACCCGTTTGTCTCCTGTCCCAAGAAATACACATATACATATGCGAGGCATGTTCAAATGAAACCGGACCTCACTGCACTAGTACGATAAGCATGATGTAAACAGCACATACCAACATTTCATTATCCTCCAACTCATAGTTTCCTCAGCAGACCGTTGAAAATATGGTGGGTGTGTTACATAATTTGTCCTGAGTTGATCAGCGAGTTGAATGGGTTTCTGACAGCTGAAGGATATCGACCAGTTGACATTCATCGAGGATTGCAGTCAGTGCACGGGAACAAAAATGTGGCGAACGTAAGCTCCAGCGACGGTTCCCCCGAATTACTGCATCGATTTTGGCGATGACATCTTCTGACGGAAAAATATGCGCCGGACCTGGTCTTGGAAGATCTTTCGTTAACGCCTTCTTTAAACATCGATGTCATGTTCTACACTGTTGTCTTTGACCCATTTTTGTCACCATACATTGCTTAAATTCTGCGATGAATGTTTGCTGGTCGGCATCTTTCAGCTGTTAGAAACAGAATCACCGCTCGCTGATAAACTCTGAACGTATTCCGTATCAGACTCGCGATGTTTTCAACGGTCTGCTGAGGAAACTATGAGACGGAGGATAATGAAATTTTGCAAACTTGACGGTTGGTATAGGCTGCTTACATTAGGAGTGCCGTCATCATGCGCATCGTACAAATGTTGACTTGGTGCAGTTAGGTCCGGTTTCGTTTGAACACGCCTCGTATGAAGTGTGTCTCCATGTGTGTGAATATTTCCCTTTTATTTAATGTATTGTGTTGGTGTTCTCTTTCTGTGTACTTAATAAACGAATCTCAAAAGGGTCTTCACCTTTCGCTGTTTCTAGGACATGACAAAGAACCAACGAATGGTGAAAATGCTGAATCACACAATACGGGAATATCGTCAACATCTGATCATGGAACATACAGTTCCAGGAATGTAGTCCCCTTCACGACATCTCTGTATGCATCTTGGTTTAGGAGAGTCGGCCCACGTCTCCTTCACGACATCTCTGTATGCATCTCGGTTTAGGAGAGTCGGCCCACGTCTCCGTCACGACATATCTGTATGCATCTCGGTTTAGGGCGAGTTGTCCCACGTCTCCTTGACGACATCTCTGTATGCATCTCGGCTTAGGAGAGTCGGCCCACGTCTCCGTCACGACATCTCTGTATGTATCTCGGTTTAGGAGAGTCGGCCCACGTCTCCGTCACAACATCTCTGTATGCATCTCGGTTTAGGACGAGTTGTCCCACGTCTCCTTGACGACATCTCTGTATGCATCTCGGCTTAGGAGAGTCGGCCCACGTCTCCGTCACGACATCTCTGTATGTATCTCGGTTTAGGAGAGTCGGCCCACGTCTCCGTCACAACATCTCTGTATGCATCTCGGTTTAGGGCGAGTTGTCCCACGTCTCCTTCACGACATCTCTGTGTGCATCTCGATTTAGGAGAGTCCGCTCACGTCTCCGTAATGTCAACTCTCTACGCATCTTGGTTTAGGTCGAGTCGGCCCACGTCTCCGTCACGACATTTCTGTATGCATCTCGGTTTAGGGCGAGTCGGCCAACGTCTCCGTCACGATATTTCTGTATGCAACTCGGTTTAGGAGAGTTGGCCCACGTCGCCGTCACGACATCTCTGTATGCATCTCGATTTAGGGCGAGTCGGTCCTCATGTTACAAAGACACCCCCAAGCTGTCCGTTGTGTCATGATGTCATCTTCGTCGGGGTCCAGCTATTTTCCGCCTAAAATGAAACCATACCCTCCATCATCGCTCGACCCAGAATGAAACCATACCCTCCATCATCGCTCGGCCCAGAATGAAACCATACCCTCCATCATCGCTCGGCCCAGAATGAAACCATACCCTCCTTCATCGCTCGGCCCAGAATGAAACCATACCCTCCTTCATCGCTCGGCCCAGAATGAAACCATACCCTCCTTCATCGCTCGGCCCAGAATGAAACCATACCCTCCTTCATCGCTCGTCCCAGACCGTTATGTCTCTTCAAATGACCGAAATATCTTGTTTTCTTCCGATGTCTGTTAGCCAGTTTTCCTGTAATAAGCAGCGATTGCACCATTTCTATTATTTTTCTGTCCATGACATTTTAAACACCTTCTGTGGGACGGCGTGGCCTAGTGGTTATGTGACACGGCTCACAACCATAAGGTGCTGGGTTCGATCCCCATCTCAGCACCGGCCGTTACCCCGGGGAAGCAAACCCTTAGAAAATGCAGGAGGAAGCAGACCCTTACATAAAATGCATGCTGAAGTCGGATGCACTGGGCCGACAGGCGCAAAATAAAAACGCAGTGCAATGCACACCGCCTTGGGGATTAGAGAAATAAGGCGAACGCAAAAAAAACACAAAAAAAAAAACACCTTCTGTAACACTTTATTTCAAAAGCTGTGATATTTTTTGCAACTGTTTTGTTTAATGTCCCTGTCTCACAACCGTGTGTCACCATTAAGAACATGCGTGTCCTCATAGGTTTGCTCTTTATCTGCAACAACTGATACTGTTTTAAAATGCTCATGTCCTTCACATTCTCTTTGTGAGATGATGAAATAGTGGCATGTGCTTTTATAAAAGGAGCGCATTTATTTAAAAACAAAAAAAAAAGCGAACCCAAGCAAAACATTTCTGTGTTGATAAAATCTATGGAAAAATGCAGCGAATGCTAAAGGTTTTCTTCCTTTACCTAACTTCCCAAGTCCAGATTTCGATCTTAAGCCATGGATTAGTTGAGCATAGAAGTTTCTAGATTGGACTTCATTCCACCCGAGTGATAATCAAAATGTCTCACCGATATCATATGTCTCTGATTGTTTCATAAATACCTTTATTTTAAAAATATTTTCCTAGTTCTGAGAATAAATATAAAGAATGATATTCATAAGTCCCAGCTGAAATCTGATGTGTCGGGCCAAAGGGCGCTGATATCTCAGCTTCGCTGTAAACTGCGTCCTATTCTTGACTGTAGGCGTTCATTCTGTTTATTACAGACAACTGAAGTGCGTTGGATATGGGGATAGCAACATTATCGTCTAAAATATTTGCTTTTAAAACCGCCACTGCAAATACTATAATACCGGCTTTCTGTACAGGGGCTAACGTAGACCTTATGCTTCAGTGGCAGCCAGAAGGCGAACTAATCATCAAAGGAGTTTATTGAAAACCTTTAGATAACAGGTAAGATCGTGGGCCAACAGAATGATCTAGGACGACCGGACCAACAGACTGGAGAAGTAGATGGATCTAGGACGACCGGACCAACAGACTGGAGAAGTAGATGGATCTAGGACGACCGGACCAACAGACTGGAGAAGTAGATGGATCTAGAACGACCGGACCAACAGACTGGAGAAGTAGATGGATCTAGGACGACCGGACCAACAGACTGGAGAAGTAGATGGATCTAGGACGACCGGACCAACAGACTGGAGAAGTAGATGGATTTAGGACGACCGGACCAACAGACTGGAGAAGTAGATGGATCTAGGACGACCGGACCAACAGACTGGAGAAGTAGATGGATCTAGGACGACCGGACCAACAGACTGGAGAAGTAGATGGATCTAGAACGACCGGACCAACAGACTGGAGAAGTAGATGGATTTAGGACGACCGGACCAACAGACTGGAGAAGTAGATGGATCTAGGACGACCGGACCAACAGACTGGAGAAGTAGATGGATTTAGGACGACCGGACCAACAGACTGGAGAAGTAGATGGATCTAGGACGACCGGACCAACAGACTGGAGAAGTAGATGGATCTAGGACGACCGGACCAACAGACTGGAGAAGTAGATGGATCTAGGACGACCGGACCAACAGACTGAAGAAGAAAAGAGCATTCAAAAAGGTGCTAAAATATTTAAATGGCAAAAGTTGTTGGTCGGAGTTGATCGCCATCGCTATTCAGCTTTACACATGATGATGAAGACTATTGGCTCGTCACAGAAGTGCAACTTTAAGAAATAGACATGAACATATGTCCATAAAAACATATGTGTTATTTTTATGCATGTCATTGTTGTGTATGATAAATATACTTCTTTAAATGTGTTTTTTTGATAAATGTACTTTATTTTTATGGATATGTTGTTATAAGAAATATACGTTTTGTTTATGTGTTTTATGTTGTTTAGAATAAATGTATGTTTTGTGTATGTGTTTCTATGATGTTCATAATAAATATACGTTATGTTTATGTGCGTGTTGTTTATGATAAATGCACGTTGTGTTTATATGTGTCCATGTTGTTTATTATGGGGAGGAAGACTAAAGTCTGGTCAGACAAAATATACTGATCAGACATGTTAGTCAGAGTCAAGCAAAATATACCGGCCAAGACCCTCATTTCAGCTTCCCCGCAGTCCACCCTGGAAGCGGGTTGTTTTCATGGCAGCCCGGCTTACAAGATGAGGGATCGACGTGATCCCAGCAGTAGTGAGCGACACGCAGGTGAGGCCAAGCTTAGTACGGGATGTGGGGAAACCTTCGACAATCAACCACTTAACGTCCTTTTTAAGGCACATACAAGAGTAATCCTAGTCATGTTGTAGGCATTCAATAACAATGTTGTTTATGATAAATGTTTGTTGTATTTATATGCGCCTTTATTGCTGATGATAAATGTTTGTGGTGTTTATATGCGCCTTTGTTGCTTATGATAAATGCACGTTGTGTTTATATGCGCCTTTGTTGCTTATGATAAATGCACGTTGTGTTTATATGCGCCTTTGTTGCTTATGATAAATGCACGTTATATTTATGTGTCCGCTTCTTATGATAAATTATTTTATATATATGTATATCTATATATATATATATATAAATATATATACATATATATATATATACATATATATATATATATATATATATATATATATATATATATATATATATATATATATATATTGTGTCTGCCGTTCAACTTTAAATGTGCGAATATGTTATGTTTATGTGTGTCTGTTCTTTATGTCAAATGTATGTTATGTGAAAACTTGACAGCTTACATATAAAACAGTATGGCTCAGATACCGCACCGGAACAGAAATACAACGTAACCTAGGTTACAGTCTCAGGACTTAAGACGGAGACAAAAATAAACACAAATGAAAACACTTATCATACCTCGACTCAAATAAAGACGGGTAACCACTTTATGAACCTGAGAAGATAAGAGACCGATGGGAAGAGTATTTTACAGACTTGCTTGTCCCAAATGCAGAAGCAGATGGTGGTACAGAATCTGTGCAACATTATTCATTGGTACAAATCTCCAAAACTATTGCGCATAGCAACAGATTAATACTCGAGCAAAAAGTCTAGAGAGGCAGGTAGAAGAAGTCCTAACTACATATTCCCAGGTGCAGACATATCAGCTGATGCCATAAAAGCTTGTCACAATGAAGGTGTCAGATGGCTCACATAGATCTTCAATAAAGCGTGGATTGAAGGGAAGGTTCCTGGTGATTTACAAAGAGTGGTTATGGTACCTATTTGGAAAAACAAGGGTATAGAAAAGATTGCAACTCTTATAGGGGCATATCCTTCCTTAGCCACGTTGGAAACATTTTTGTACGGTTCCTTGAGTAACGAGTTCGAGCTATTGTGGAGCCGCTGATCAGCATTTCATAATCAGGATTCCGGGAAAAACAGGGGTTGTACGGATGGTATATTTACGCTCAGACAGTTCAGTGAAAAAAACATAGAATACAATATAAAAACTTCGCGTGGACATCATTGATCAAGAACAGGCATATGGTCAGAGAAACCGATGTAGTATATAGGAGGTAATGGGGGAATGGGGTGTGGAGGGTCAACTACTGGATGAAATTAGTGCTTTGTATTTAACAAGCGAAGGTGCAGTACGAACGTATGCAGACATGACACATTGGCTTACAGCGCTGAGGGGTGTATGATAGGGATGTGTTCTTTCTCCACTTTTGTTCATTCTCTTTATAGATAAAACTATACAATTATCTAACCCTCATGAGGAGTCCCTAAATGAACTGTTGTTTGCTGATGATCAGGTCATCTTTTACTAAAATGGAGAAGACATACACCACCTGAACTTTCTCTATTTCGCTTGTTATGAATATGACATGGAGATCAACACAGGCAAGACAGAGACTATGATGATATCGCGTGAACACGTGCAGAGAAGTTTCCACATCAGTGGCATTGGTATCAAGCAATTACGGGAGTTCAAATACCTAGGTAGTATGTTCACGGATGACAGCAAAGTAGACAGAGAAAGTGCACATATAATTCAGAATCGAACTGTATCTACTATCAAATAGCACTTATTTCGAAACACTTTAGAGTGCTTCTTTCAACTATCAGGAGGCTGATAAACGCATTATTTATTCCTACTTTGTGTTACCAATGTCAATCTTGGTCATTAATAGAAACACATAAGAGTGAGATTCAGAGCTGTGAGATGCGCTGTCTGAGAATTGCAGCCGGAAAGACAATCCGTGACTGAATCCACTCCACCACTCTGAGGTAGACAGTGGGGACATACCCAGTTAGTACCTACATTGACTCTCAGCAAATCAAGTGGTTTGTTCATTTAGTCAGAATGCATTATGACCATCCTGCAGCAAGAACATATTAGATGCTGATCTCAGGTCCACGAGCAAGGGATAGACCTGGACGTTGATGGATCAAGGATGTCTCTGACACTCTCAGGAAGTTACACCTAGCGACATCACAAGCCTCCCACTTGACGATAAAAATAAATCTACGCGTACCGTCTCGCTGGGACGCCGTATGGCAAGGACAGTAGGAAAAAAGAATACGAAAATAAACATTGTTCAAACTGCAACTAAGGAAAAGAATAGACCAATGTCAAGATAACGAGACAATAAATATTAGCAGCTGCAAAATCGGTTGAGGTAAAAAATACATCGAAGGTCTGGTAGTGCTTAATTTAATTAGAATACCAATATCTCAGTGTTGTTTTGTCTAATTTTTGTTGTTTTTCATGTCTGTACTAAATGAAGGATCCACATAAGAGGCCTCCCTATTTACCTGCTTAAAGTGGCAATAGGATTACATTCTGATCACTTTTTCTATAGTCAAACCACGTATCATGGACAGACCGTCAACAACTAACAAGGGTTAGAAAGTAACAAATTCTCCATCACAGTCGCTGTGGGAAGATGCATTGAATAGATATATGAATTTCGTTTAAAGGAAGCGCATTTATTGAAGAAGCGAGCGAAGAAAACCCATTCCTTTATTAACAAAAGCTATTGGAAAATGCAGCGAATGCAAATTTTCCCGTGCCTTTCACTAACTACCTGATAGACTGAGTCCTGATTTAGATCTTAAGCGAGGGATTAATTGCGCATAGAAGTCTCCAGATTGGACTGAATTCCACTCAACTGAGAATCGAAATGTCTCCGCGATATGAGATTTATTTGCCGATGTCATGCATGCCTTTCCTTTCTATTTTCTCTTAGTTATGAGAATGAACGGATAGTCTCCAGTAACAGCAGCCTATCTGATATGATGCTCCAGTTGAGCGTTAATATGGATATGCTTGTAAAGGAAAACATAATGTTTCTGGACAGGGAGCTTATTTAAATTTGGGAGTATTCTTTTGAAGTAGTTTATTTTTTGTGCCTTTAAATAAATTAAATTATCTAATCTCTCCGCTATATTTTTCCCTAAATCCTGTATTTTCTTAATACGTTAGGTTACCTTGATATGAGTGTCTCTTCTTCCGTTTCAGAAAGTGTAACATATTTTACCCGACGCATCACCCCCCCCCCCCCCCCCCCCCCAAAGAACGAAGAAAGTAAATATATTCACTCTGTTGCGCGCAGTTATATAAATTATATATATGAAGCATCTTCATCATCATCATAAGCGTCTCATTCTCTGCAGAAGACCTCGCATGGCGCCCTGTGAGTTTTGCCAGTTCTGTCTCCTGAATTTCGACACTGACTGCTATAACAACTGTGACGGCCGATTCGCGAGTGACAGTCCCTGCCACAGATCGTACAACCAAGCTGAGGAGGCTGGCCCCGCAGGGGTGTTCCTTGAACTTTCCAGTCTCTATACTCTGCAACCGTAAGGTCTCTACATAAATATATTCATGCACACGCTAGTGAGATCGGGTTCGACGTGATCCCCGTAGTAGTTAGCGTATCGCTGTTTACACCAAGCATAGCACAACCGTTTGGAGGACCGCGTTCCACCTTCATCAGCAGCCCGCTTGGGATGTGAGAAAAGTTAATACAGCCCATCCCCCAACGCCCTTTTCAGGGCCCACCAAAGAGTAAACTTTCTCATAATGGACATAAAAACACTAACACGCAATAACCAATCATACACATTACTATTTAACTATTCGTCCGAATGATAGTTAAAAACGAAATGGGAGGAAAGAATGGTAACATGTCACGCGTGTGATACTTCATCTTCTTCTTCTTCTTCTTCTTCTTCATCGTACGCTGTTTACAGCGATATTTACGTTGCACTGTTTTATTTTGTTAAGCCTGTGGCTCAGTACATCCGATTTCAACAGGCGTTTCTGTAGGGTTGCCCTCCTTAGCCCTTGGCTGTCTCCAGCCCAACTGCAAGGCAGCAGTTGTTTTTGGTCAGAGTTCTCTCTTAGGAAGTTGTCTTGCAGGACTATCGAGTCTTCCCTACTCGTGTCTATAGGGTTTGGCAATGATATGATGGACTATGTACTAGTTTGTACTATCCCGGAAGAGAGGCAGTCCAGTGTGACTGTGTCCCAGGATCGTCACGTCCTGCCAGAAACGTAGCATATGCATGTGAGTGAGGTATCTCTTTGCTCCCTTTATTTTCTCGGCTCATCTGCAGTGATGGTACGCCTAGCATTCCCCGCCACCCGGGAGGTTGTCACAATAGGGCAGAAGGTGCAATGTCCGCTGGACTGCATCTCTTCTGCGTCCATTGGGATGACTGATAGCAGACAGAGGCAAAGAGCGAGGCAGGAGTGCATTTAACCAGGTGCATTTCTGCGGCTCGACCGGGCCGGGCTGAGACGCAAGCCCCAGCCATGTCGTAGCATCCCATCGCGGCTGTGCTGAGATTTAGGTCGGAATTCTGGCTTAGAGGCGTTCGGCCGTAGTCCCTTAGATGGTAGCTTCGCACCATTGGCTTATCAGCCAAGCACGTGGATCAAATGTCAGCGACTTGTGATTCCTCTCGAAATAGTGCATTTGACCAGGGGAAAAGCCTGGTCATGGCACGGAGATGTTGTTCGCCTGGTGTGCGGACATATCTCATGGTCAAGGGTTGAGTCTCAGCAGTTCGCAGTGAGGTAGCTGATCTACTGCTTAAGACACCCCGACCGAGAACTAAGTCTTTTACTAATGGTTTCATACCTCATCGCCGAATGGGGTGAGTATAGCGCAGCTTCCCGACCACTTTGATCGGCGGACGGCAGAGATCTCTTTCTGCTGCTCGACCAGGTCGGGCTAAGACATGAGCCCCAGGTCCCAACCATATCGTAGCCTCCCATCACCGTGGTGCGGAGATTTAGGGCGGGATTCCGGCAAAGAGGCGTTCGGCCGTAATCCCTCACATGGTAGCCTCGCGCCATTGGCTTATGGGTCTAGTACGTGGACGCGTGTGATACAATTCAATACAGTAGTACGCTTAGACGACCAGGGCCCATCATGTCGAATGACTATGTCCTTGACCACGTCTGTTGGCCGCGTCCTTCAGTTCTGTTGAGGAAATGGCAATCTGTTTTAGCCAGGTGTTGCGAAGGCGGCCCTGAGAACGTCTCCAGGATGAGCACGGCCTCTTCCCATAACTCACCCCCACAGCCTGCCGGAGCATATCGTGGGCTGGAATTTCCCGGGAAAGGCGAACAATCTGACCGGAGAGAGAGAGAGAGAGAGAGAGAGAGAGAGAGAGAGAGAGAGAGAGAGAGAGAGAGAGAGCGAGAGATACTACGGCGATGAATCGCAGAGGCAATGCCTACAAGTTGAGTCGTTGAACTTCTTCACTGTTGGGAATCATGTCATCTCAGTGGATCTCGAGGATGCGCCAGTGGATCTCGAGGATGCGCCAGTGGATCTCCAAGATGCGCCAGTGGATCTCGAGGATGCGCCTCTGGTTGCGCAGATGGACGGCCCTCAAGACGCTGCGGATCCCGCTAAAATAGTGTCCATGTTTCAGAGCCGTACAGGAAAATGGAGACGATGCTGACATAGTAAAATCGAAGCTTGGTCTCAATGGAGAACATCCGCTGAGACCAGACTCTGCCGAGCGCCACTAGTACCTCCCTACGGGTGATGTCGTAGCGATTGTGTGCGTCAGAGGACTGCCTGTTGCACAGGTGGACGAGGTTCTCGGTGGCTGCAACACCTTTGTCGTTCATAGTAGTGCTCAACTCAGAAGGGTCATTGCTTAGGCTTTTGACGCTCGTCCTCGTCCAGGAGATGTGCAAGCCTTACTAGATGATGATCAATCCAGTACCTCTAGGGGGCCTACCAGGGCCCTAGAATCGTGACCTGGAATGACGATGGCATCAACTGAGGAGATCGTTTACCAAAGAGTCGCCGACGAGGACCTCTGGTTTGTGTGCAGAAGACTGTCTGAGGATCCAGTCCATGACGCATCAGAAAAACTCAACGCAGTCTTGTCGGACACAGGTTGATGTAGAGAAATCCTCAGTGAGATCCTGCCCGAGCCAAATTGGGATACGAGGCGACTAAAAATGTTTGGCCAGCAGACTGACCAGTCCAACCTGCACAAACATTAAGCCACTACAACTTCAATAGATGCCGGCCAATTAAAATCTGATGACTTGTTGCGAATTTGTTGAACATGTATGCTCCAGGAGAAGCTGACATAATTTTGACCGTTATATATATATATATATATATATATATATATATATATATATATATATATATATATGTATATATATATGTTAGCTATGAGGTCCTTCCGCTATTTCTTTATTTTGAACGGTGCAGTATTGTCTCTCTTTTGATACTTTTGTCATATACAGCTGACTGCTAGCGTCAGGGCCAGTGACCCAGAGCTGCCAAGACCTCTCTCCCCCTTTATGTCGTGAATAACAGGCTGCAACAGAGTAGACTGGCTAAGAAGAAAGAATTGAAGAGAGAAGGCTATCCCCGTACATACTAATGCTATGCTGAAGTGTCGGACCGAAAGGTGCAAATATCGCAGTTAATCTGTAAACTTCGACTCATCCAATTCCGTTCTCCGGACTACATCTGCTACTTGCAAAGCACTTTTCGTACCTTGGTAGCGGAATTTTTAGGATGAACACGTAAGAAGAAGAACAAAACTAACTTCCTCGTCTGTTCTCATTGGATTTTCGAATCGGTTCACATTTGCTATGTTAAGCTGTGTTAAGAAAACTTGACACCACTACATTCCTGGCAGATCCACATGTGCTTAGCCTCTTTCACAAAAAGGCAGGGGTTGAAGATGGGGGACAGTGAAGGAACTGACACACTCAGGGACTTATAGCGAGCTGCTTTGCATTAAGGTCAACGAAAACAGATCTTAACAAATCCTAGACAGACTCCAAAAAGAACCGTACATCACTATCGTAGTCTTACTAAGAGAATATATATCGCAATAGGAAGTCCATATTTTAAAGTACTAATTTTAAATTCTCTATTCTCCACTTTTGAGTTCTTCCATAAAAAAATATTTGTTTCTGTTGATGTTGCTGTTCTAAGTAGATTTTGTATTTCTTGAGCATACTTTTAACATTATCTGTCTGTCGTTATGTGTCCAGAATCCATATATGTGTTTTTATAGTTGTTTTCTTTTTCCATATTTTCCATATCTGCACGGGTTTTTCTCCCCATGAGTATATGCAAATGTGTTCTTCTCTTTGTTTAGAATCTCCATGTACATGGTGTCCTCTCCCTGAGTATATGACAATACTTTCCTCTCTTTGTTTACACCCTCCATGCACGTGTTGTGCTCCCCCTGAGTATATTGAAATGTGTTCTTCTATTTGTGTGCACCCAACATATTTTCGTTTTGTTCCCATCACGCGCAGAATATCCAAATCCATAATCTTTGCTTCTAGGATTCAATTATCCAGCTGTCCCGGTTGGTACACTGTACAGACATTCCATGTACCAATTTGTGTACATCTCTTCCTAGACTTCAGCATTTGTTTACTCATTTGTTTCATGTTATCCCTCCGTTGCTATCTTTAGAAATGTAGGGGGCGAGGCCGCCAAATCTTCCACAATGGCCATCCACATTCCATACATTTTGTGTAGTTCATATATATATATATATGTCCGTTTCACAATCCCAACGCACTCGGTTCAAATCTCATTTCCAGTTTAGCAGACAAAGGTTTTTTTTTTTTTTTTTTATCAGTGCAATCGCTCTTCCATGTCCGGAAATTAATGACAACCCACCGTGCCAAGAAACTTATAACATCCAAATACGTTGGCAGTTGTACGATGTGCCATTATGCAAAGGGCACGCTACATAAATACATACATACATACACACACACATCACACACACACATATGTATATGTACGTACAAATTTACATAAATATTAATGTAATTTAAGCAAGTTCTCATAAATATTTATATTTCCTTTAGTTGTGTGTAGACATGCTGAGCTTTCATAATTTTATAACCTCCACGTTACTGCCACCAGCTGTAACTACCCTTGCATGCTGGTCACATTCAACATTGTATCCTGGAGTTGTTACGTTTCACCTCAACAGTATCCCACCGGGATGCCAAAAACACATTTGTTCCGCACCCTGGCTTGACCTATAACCTCTTCTCGCTATTTTTATATACTCTAAATTCTAAAGTTGTGTGAAATACGACAAATATTTTGTCTAAACGTATAAAAAATGTTATTGATTATTGTTGAAAAGTTAAAGCCATAAAGTACAAAGATGCGGTGGGAATAATGTGACGGGGATATAATAATTCGTGTGTGAGTTCCTGAAGACGCTTTAGAATTCATAGGCGATGGGAAAATGGAAATTAAGTGAAAGACTACATATGATATTGTATAGAGCGCAGGTTGAGCGAGGAGTCCCCTGCCAGGTCAACAGTATCAGAGTGAATGTCGTATCTTTTAATGTAATCTCATTTTCGGCCTTTCTTATGGGGATCTTCAGGAGCTCGGTACAGAAAGCCAAAAGGTGATGCTTTCAATACTGCCGCGATAAAAGTGTTGGTCGTAGAATAGCGAAAATGATACACACCTTTCGCCCGTTGGTCCTTGAAAACAGCTTTTTTTAGACATGCATATGAGGATGTCTCTGAACACTTTATGGGCCATAACAAGATAATAAACCAGCTACGTGATCAGCCCTCGTTTACATTTTCTTCCAAAGCCGAGCAGCTACTTTTAGACGACGAAGCTGAAGTGGAAAGATACATTAAAGAAAAGTCGGCGACATTGTTGGGACTGTATGCTTTAATTCACTGCAAGCGTCCTTGACTTTGTGACGAGTCAATAGCCCAAATGTGGAAATCTCACGACTGAACAATTCTAACGAGCAGCGGGGATTTAGAAAACTCTAATGCTGTTCATTATTTTACCATCAGTCTCACGCTTTGTCATTTTAACGAAGAATAGCGCGTAAAGTACTCTTACGAATTACTTAATTCAACCTCTCAATGTTCATGAATGTGTTTTTTAAATCTCCAGTTCATATATCTGCTCTTTTCATGCCAAGAATAACTGTACCTTTCATGTCCTGCGTGATGTGCTGCTTCTTGAGCAAGTCGTTAGTGATAGCTGATCGACCAACCATTTCTCTGGAGGGTATATCATTGAAAGGCGTGACAGCATGACATATCTAGAAGAAAGATGTTATTCCAGACAATCAAATAAGTACAGCGACAAGCAGGGAGAGGTGTATGAGAGCATCCATCAAGAGGGTGCAACAAGGGAGCTACATCTAGGGTCATATTATTTGCTATATGGAGACAGTGATATGGAACACAATTCATAATCCACACAATAATATGAAAAGTAAAGAAGGCAACAGAGACCATTCAGCAGTCATTACCTTTAAAGTTCAAGTGTTTCAGTCAATATTTGTTATAGGAATCAGTTTTTCTTTATAGATAGAGTGACTTTCCTATCTTCGAAGATTGGCTTCCCTAACAGTAAGCCAGGTACCAATGTACCGATAGGTTTGCTAGAGCACACAGGTGAAACTGACGAGAGTATTGGTGACAGTTTTTGCTGACATCTACCGGAGGGCTTCAACCCGTTCAGTTCCCAATTTCAACAACCCTGACAGTACGGGAAGGGCTGGCATCATATCACTAAGACTCGATATAGTCGTAGTGACAAAAGAACCTTATTTGCTTCCTAAAATCCCTAAATCTACCGAGACGATGCCTGGGACTTACAGACGTTTCTCTGAAATTTTGGTCTCTGCTCTATAAGGTTTCCTGCTCATGCCCTCCTAGGTTTAGTGTCCTCCAGATATGTCATTGTATTTTCCATACATATGTCAGCCTGTCTGATACAGGCAATGGTAATGCAGCACTTCCATAACACTGTCATGCTTAACTCAAAGAAAATCATTAAATTAAAAATAGCTATGAGATTCTTCTAAATGGCTTTGTAAAATTAAAGCTCAACTGCTGAGATACCGAAGATCCAAAATGGAAAAAAAAAATAAAACAACTAGGTACGGTTCAATTACCGCACTGCGACAAACACAAAACGAAAACCACGTTACGGCCACAAGGGCTTCGTCAGGGACAAAGAATAGCCGAGCACACCTAAGAAATCACAAAATGAACAAAAACAATGAACTCGGCAACCAATATACAATACAAGTTGCAGTCATATTAGCCAGATAGTGTTCGAGAAGGTGTGAATTGTGTATGCTATTAATAACTGTTTTCTGATTTATCTCCAGGCGCAATGTCAGCTTACAGTCACTTGAACTCGGAAGATTTTCCATAATAAATGACTTCATATATTTATGATACTGACTATCCCATGTGTTGCTTTCAGTATTGCACTTTTCACTGCAAGTTCTTTTACCTCATATAATCCTATCTCAGCTCATCTCATATCTCATTGATCCTCTCCGTTTCATCATGAGTGGTTTGCCGGGGTCTTTGTGTATGATACAGACAAGAATAGGACAACTGCCCCCCATAGAGCATGTTGTAAGACGCGACTAACTGTGTGACATGACATAACACCGGTCATGGTTAGGTGGTTTGTTAAGAGCAGCATAGATGGCGCCTAACAGGATGCGGGTCTACTTCGCTCTAGTCCTTGAGTCTATTAAGATGGACTCGCACATCGGTTAGCAACCCTCTGCGGCTCTTGTCCCAATACAGCGGATTAATAAGCTGCTCGAGCCTAACCAGTTAAGCAGAAAATCTTCGACCCTGCTGCATCCAAGCTCAATGCTGGGACCTGTACAGGGGCATCCACTCCTGTAGAAGTACAGGTAGACTAAGACTTAGACTAAGATCTCATATACTCTATCATCTTATCTTTCTTCTCTCATCATAACTAATATCTCATCTTTCATATCTCATCATATATATAATCTCATCTCATTTTTAATCTCATCTTGTCTCTCATCTGATCTCTCATCTCATCTGAGACCATATCTCATCTCATCTCGCCTCATCTCATTTCATCTCATATAATCGAATTTCCCATCTCATCTCACCTCATTTAATATCTCATCTAGTCTCATCGCGCTTCATCTCTCATCTCATCCCTCATCTCATCTAATACGAATTAATGCAGGCCGCATAGATCGAACTTCCCAGGAAGCTGCTCCTAGACAACATCGACCATAAACAACATGGAAATTACTAAACAGACTCTTCAATGGTGTGTCACGATGCCTGAGGAATATGCAGAGATGGGGAAACAGATGATGACACATGTGACTGTGGCACAATATAGGACCGAGACCACCTGATAACCTTCTTCAGCCTCCAGGAAACATGCAATAGGTGAGATATGCTAGAGGCAAATGACAAGGCAATCGATGTAGCTGAATACTGGATGCATGCTGTATGACTTGGTGCTTGTACATGGAAAGTAAGTACAAATCTCATCTCACTTGATCATGGCATCTTTCAATCTTATTTCATCTTATCTCATCTCTCATCGTGTCTACTCTCATCTCCATGGCTTGACAAACGCGCTAGTCTGTTCGTCTGTGATAGGTACACATTTTTGCTTGACGAGTAAAACAGCATCAGTATTTAATCGTTAATGACGTTTTAAGTCGTTACTACATAACGACTCTCGCACGATTATTAATGATATTACAGTTAGAAAAGATTGTATATCAGCTAGCTTCTGAGGGTGAATCTAAATGGGCCTCCCTTACCACAATTTAAATCTACTAAAGTCATGGATACGTGGTACTTCAGTGCTAATACCACCAAATATATTCAGGGCCCATACGACACTGCCTCTGACAGGAGTACATTTTCTCTTAAGAAGAAAAAAAAGTTAAAACTGTGTGAGTAATACACAATATTTTGGTTTGTTACGCATTATTACAAAAAAATGAAAGTGAATGAGTGTCTTATTTAAGTTTGTTAACATAAATTACATGACTGTAGTCCGGCCATGCTGACTGGTGCAGTTTGTAACAGATTGATGAGCCCCCGTAATATTTGTCAAGCCCTGCTTATCTCTAATATCTGATTTAACCTCTCATCTGATCTTCCACCCCATCTCATCTAATCATTCATCTCATCTCTCATCTCATTTCATCTAATCACTCATCTCATCTCACATCTTATCTCATCTAATTTCTCATCTCATTATATCTTATCTCATCTCATCTCATCTAATCGCACCTCATCATATGGCATCTTTTTCTCATCTAATCTAATCTCTCATCTCATCTCATCCCATCTCATCTCTTTCAATACATGCATCTGTTGCCTTTCATTGTCGCCTACATCCATCTGTTTTTAGCCTTTCTCTCTTGCTTGCAACACCATCACCCAACCCCACCCCTGGCTGTGTGGCGGTGTAATCTCGAGTGCGAGTAGTTCTGGAGGCAATGTTGTCCCACATCCAAGTTATTTCCCTTCAACCTGATTACAGCTATATATAATATATATTAATGTTCCTTTGTTTTACCGAAGTAAACTATTATTTATTTCCCTTTTACTGTTCTGATCAAGGCCAATATTTTGCTCGTATTTCAGATTGATTGTGTGGTTCGGAAAAATACCTACTTAAGTAATGCGATGTGATTTCAAGCCTACCGAAGGTGAAATGTCGTTTTCTTCTTTTCTTTGGGTTAAAAAAAATCCATATAGAATCAGGGCGTGTGGCCGGGCAAACAGCATACATTCCTCAGCGGTATGACATCTCCCTGATAAGGGATTCCAGAAATGGGAATACACGTGACAATATTGTTGTTGTCGCTATGAATAATTACATGCAGCTCCTTTTTTTACTGTTCGCACTCAGTCGTATACCATTTACTGCTACACCTGAATGAGGGACCGAGTGTATTGTTCCAGGGAGAAAGTGACCCCCCCCCCAGTCCCTCCCTCCACCAGGAAAGAATATCAACTCCAACTTTGAAATGAAATATGAAGTGCCTTCGAGTTAACTATCAGACGACGCTAAGGCGTTTAATTGGAGAAGCAACAAAAAGTCTTTCAATTCTGACCAGGTAGAACGGCCAGTGAATAAAGCATTTGACGTGACCTACATTTGTGAATGGTTCTGTCCTATTGGAAGTAAAATGGATTTTTGAGTAGCTAAGCTGGCAGCATCCTGATGCTTAAGATTGAAGTAGCATTTGTGTACATGGAAGGAAAGTAGACACAACGATCGTGAAACCAGGTATATTTTCAGCAATTAGAAAATATTGACACCAAATAACAGAAAATAAGGTGAAATCGATTATACACGGCGATCAAACCAGGATCCTCAAGGCGATTAATGGGCATCGCAGCAAGAGATATATTAGTTAGAGGATTTGTCAAACTCCACACACAAACTGGTGTTATCATTGGCCTAACCTGTATCAAACTCCACACACAAACTGGTGTTATCATTGGTCTAACCTGTATCAAATTCCACACACAAACTGGTGTTATCATTGGCCTAACCTGTATCAAACTCCACACACAAACTGGTGTTATCATTGGTCTAACCTGTATCAAATTCCACACACAAACTGGTGTTATCATTGGTCTAACCTGTATCAAACTCCACACACAAACTGGTGTTATCATTGGCCTAACCTGTATCAAACTCCACACACAAACTGATGTTATCATTGGCCTAACCTGTATCATCCTCAACTTTTGCAGTTATGGAATATCATCATCATCATCATCATCATCATCATCATCATCATCATCATCAACATCATCATCATAAATATTTACCTGTCACTCCAGATGGTGGAGTATAGGTTCTACGCATCATCTGGATTTTGTCATACGGCCATTGCGAAATGCAAAAGAAACGACAGGGTAAAAAACAATCATATAAATTGGAAGTAAATATTAAATCTAAGCTTCTTATAATCAACATTTTGAACAAAGTGCCATTCGTGCTGTTGGAAGAAGCGGTTGCCTTGACCTATTTTAGCAGTACAATTGACACGTCAATGGATACAGATGTAAGGATCGAATATGGAAAAGTACGAGTAAGAATGGCATTCCTGCCACTAAACGACAGATGGAAATACAAAGAAATCAAGAATCCCACCAAAGTTAGAATATTCAATTCTTCGGAGTCAAATCGATGATGTTGAATGGAGATGAAACATGGAGGACGACATGGGGAAATATTGGCGTGAAGGTGTGGGAGTAAGGTCTCATCTAAATAATGAGAAATGCTTGCAACTAAGCCAATCGCAACATCACGTGATTTCCCCCTGCTTCCACTGACGCGGCTCTGGCAAATGGTGAGCAATTGTTCAAGCAAACCAGTCACCAAGTCTATGGAGCTAAAATCTGACTCTATGTGTTTGGCAAACCCTGCAAAAACCACTGGCAGAGCAGGTCATCATTAAATGTTGCTGATGCTGGGCATATTCTGATCCCCATTGAGACCTCATTGGTTAGACAAGGTACCCACAGCAAGACCACATACTACTTTAGCAAGAAAAGGTGTTGAAGACGGAGGCAACCAGACAAAAAGGCGCACCACGGCAACCAGGATGCCACGCAAAAAGGCACTATAATGGTATGCCTCTATCTATAAAACGTTATTGCACTCGGCCTGTGATTAACAACCAGGCAGGTGCATTGCTGTGTCGCCTGTTTCGAAAGGACTGAACCTTTAATACTGAAGGTCCTTCTTGATGCCTAGTGAGTCAGGAGGTACGAGAGAAGAGCTACTGGCCAAACAAAACCGAAAATATAGCAAGATAACTTGAAATAATCTACTGAAATACTGAAGACCTCGGCAATAAAAAAAGATGGTTATAGTAAAAATAAAGTTTGAGCTTGAAAACATTCAGAATGATGAGCAGGTAAATTTAAGTTGCTTGCAAGAAACACTTCTCAACAAAGAAATAGACCTCAGAATTATAGGAAACCAGTGCTATAGGTCTGACCAGAAAGACAGGCAGTAGGGTAGAATACTGGTGGAAGCTTCTGAGAAATAATAATGATGTATATCAAAAGGAAGTACGGGATCAAGACGCTGAGCAGCGCATGAGCTGCAGGGGTCAGTGACCCATAGCTAACTGCTAGCGTCAGGACCAGTGAACCAAGACCCTTCTACATCTCCACGCGGTGATCCTGGATAACAGGTAGCAGCAGGACAGACTGGCTAAGGAGAAGGGATCGAAGAGGGAATGCTAACCCGGTACTCAAAAAATGCTTGCTGAAATCGAATGTGTTGGACCGAAAGGTGCAAATATCGCAGTCAAGCTGTAAACTACGACACAACGCATTCCGTTGTCTGGACTACATTCTGCTACTTAAGCCCTTTCAGGGTTTGGTAGTGGGAGATTGAGAACGAACGCAGAAGAAGAAGAAGAAGAAGAAGAGGAAGAACAAGAAGAAGAAGAAGAAGAAGAAGAAGAAGAAGAAGAAGAAGAAAAGGAAGTACATATGTAGGGGCCAGATCATCAGCTGCTACATCTCAACACAGAAAGGACATAATTTCATCTGCTAAATTATTACTGTCCATGTGATCATCCATAGGACAGTCTTTCTGACTGTTGAAAATGAATATGTCAAGGAAAGTAGTACCCTGCCTCGGTGGAGTTACAAGAAGTCAAACTGGTCAATGTACCCGCATCGGTCTAGTGTACTGACTAGAGATCTGATAACAGATGAAGACACAAATAAGGTAGTCGATAAGTTCAGCGGATGCAGGCTACAGGCTGTCCATTAAACAATACCTAGAGGGGCTTGCAAACAAAATAGACTATATTGGAAAAAATGAGTTAGAGCAGATGCATAACTAAGTGAGTCATCTAGAAAACAATCAAAGATTAGCCCATGCCAAAACACCACCAAAACTATCAACATGTTCAGGCCAAATTTCAAAGGGAAAAGTTACAGACTAAGAAGAGAAGCTTGAGAAAGAACTTTGAAAGGGATACCAGTAAACTGTGGAAGTTGGTAAAACAACTTATTGATGATGTGACAGAGAAAAACACAAAGTTTACACTAAACAAAGATGGAAACATCCTCACAGGCAAACAAGCGGCTGATCACTTCTCAGACAATTTAGTAAAAGACAGTAACATTGAAGTTGGCCAAGAGAAACAACGGAATCTTCATGAAAACGACAAAATTCAGGACGAGATAGAACTATATCTGACATTAGGGAGACACCAATCACAAGCAGGTATTCATGGTGTCCAATATGAAAATAAAAACTTCGCCAGAAAGATAGAGAAGTGTCCAATGAAATGATAAAGAACTTAGGAACATCAGAAAAAACAAAACTGCTGCAGATCTTCAATAAATGTTTAACAACAGGCAAAGTTTCACAGACCGGGAGAAGAGCAAACAAAGCTCCACTCCCAAAACCAGGGAAAGACAGCTCCAAGACATCTAGCTTGAAACCAATCAGTCTCACAAGCTCCAAATAGTTGGAGAGAAAACTAACTGGCTTCCGGTACAAAAAGAAGTAAGACAGAGATGCATGCTTTTCGCTTATCGTGTCAACATCTGGAAACATCAGAAATATTACAAATGACAAAGAGTATGAATAGTTAGACCCGATAAATAAGATATGTAGATGACGCAGTTCTCCTTTCGAAGAACTCTGCGGGACTGGAAGAGATGATCACGTGAAACTTCTTCTTCTTCATCGTATGCAGTCAGACATCAACATTTATTTTTTCGAAAAAAGCAGCGGTCATCCTGAGGCTGTCGACACTGCCATAGAGCTTGTCTAGTATTGCCACTATTGATAGCCACATCTGCTTTCTCTGATCCTCGTATGTCGGGCAGTTTTGCAGCATATGTTCAGCGGTCATTTTCACGGGGGGGGGGGGGGGGGGGGGGCATGTGCATTCGTCGGTGCCACCTATCTTCAATGTGTTGAATAGGTGGTACCTCAGTCTATTGTGGCCAGTGTGAAGTCTGAAGACCACGACCTGCTCTCTTCTGTTCAACTGGTAATAGGCATCTTTTTTTTGTGTAGCCAGTATGTTCTGTTTGATCACGTGAAACAAAACAGAAAAGAACAAAATATATACCTAAACATCAGCAAAACTACGATATTGAGTGCTACCAGACGATAGTTGTTTCATTTAAAAAAATAAAATAACGTCAATATTAGGGCGTTTTGATGTCCATCTTATATCATGCCGGTCAGTTTACGCCATACACAGCTTTGGTCACTCTTACATCATGCCTGTCAGTCTAAGCCACACACAGCTTTAGCCAACTCTTACAACACGCCTGTCACTCTTTCTGGTAACCAGGAAAACCACCAACCGAACCTAAGACATTCTGCCCAGTATCGCTGCTATGTCACATGTATAAGATCTTCGAAAAGCTGATCCTGAATCGCATCTCCCCCTCGATGGACGAGAAGCTGATCAAGGAACAAGCTGGTTTCAGACGTGGACTATCTTGCTGCAGTCAAATCCTTAACCTAACACAATTAATAGAGGATGGTAACGAACGCAAACAGGTTACAGTAGTGGTCTATATTGATCTAAGTACAGCATAGGACACCATAAATCATCGGAGACTACTTTCAAAGCTATACACAATCACAAAAGACTGTCGTCTGACCAATATCATCAAATGCCTCCTGAAAAATAGGCGATTCTATGTAACTCTGGGGGAAAAGACAGCAGATGGTGAAACCAACACAATGGCCTGGCACAAGGAAGTGTCCTAGCACCCGTGCTATTAAACATATATACTAATGACCTACCCATGGACACAGACACAAGAAAATTCATCTATGCTGATGACACAGCAGTTGCTGCCCAGGGAAAAGGCTTTGAGGAAGTGGAAAGCAAACTGTCAAGTTCTCTCAAAGCCCTTGCAGAATACTACCACAAGAATCACCTTAAACCAAATCCCAGTATAACCCAGGTATATGCCTACAACCTCAGAAACAGAGAGGCAAAAATAAAATTTTAGATTAGGTGACAAGGGCATGAGCCTGAACACTACACGGCTCCAAAATATCTTGGCGTGAAATTAGACCGCACATTGTCTTACATAACACACTGCCAAGACATAAAGCGTAAGATACACGCAAGAAATAATATCATCAGAAAACTGACCGGCACAAAATGGGGGGGGGGGGGGGGGCACAGCCATCAGTCCTTCTGACATCCGCACTTGCCTTGTGTTTCTCTGTAGCTGAATACGCTGCGTCAGTCTGGAAAAATTCTTCTCATGCGAAAGTAGTTGATACATCAATAATTGAGGCGGATCAGATAGTATCAGGATGCATAAAACCCATCCCATTTATTAAATATACCTTATAATTGGCATAGCTCCCCTCGAAATCCGAAGAAGCGTCGTAGAAAAATCGAACCAGAAAAACAGGAGCACTACCCAAGGCACCCAATGTTTGGACATCAGGTATAAAACACAAGACTCAAATCCAGACATAGCTTTCTAAAAACAACAAACCCCAAACATACAAACCCTGAAAGTCACTGTATCGAGAGGTGGCACAAATTGGTGCAGGCCCCAGAGATGGAACTTCGGGAGGAACCTGCTCCTGGACATCATCTACCATACACAACATGGAAGTCGCTGAACAGAATCCGAACTGGTGTATCACGGTGAAAGAGGAATATGAAATGATGGGGATACACAGATAATGATACATGTGATTGAGACCCAATACAGGACCCAAACCACCTAATGACCTGCTCCAACCTCCAGGAAACATGCAATAGGCGCGACATGCTGGAGGCAAATGACAAGGCAATCCATGTCGCTGAATACTGGATGCAAGATATATAACGTGGTGTTTGGACGAGGGAAGTAAGCTTTCTGGTGATAACAAGCTTTAATCGGGGATGCATCCATGATGTTTTGTTCAGGGTGGTAAACGAAATATCGTGTCTGTGATTGCTAATTGGTGGGCTGCACATTGCTCAAGCAATATGAGGCATGTACCATTCAGAGCGAGTATTCCATTTGAGATCCAATGATCGGTCTACGTTCTGCCATTGAAGTCACCAAGGATGCATCCATGATGCTCGGTTCAGGGTGGTAAACGAAACATCGTGTCTGTGATTGCTAATTGGTGGCTTTGCTCAAGCAATATGAGGCATGTGCCATTCAGAGCGAGTATTCCATTCCAGATCCAATGATCGGTCTACGTTCTGCCATTGAAGTCACCAAGGATGACAATCTTCTCGGACTGTGGGACTGACGAGAGGACAGAGTCGGGGTCTTATAGAAAATGTCTTTGGTTTTGTCTGGATTGGTCAGCGTGGCGTTCTTGTTTCTTCCAAGTGAATTCTGTAAAAAGGCATTATTCGGTCATTTAAACTCCTTGGAAGCCTTACGAAGTAGTGTACAAGATGAGATTTGATGGCGGAACCGACTCCAGAATCGCGAGAATGGGTATCTTTCACCTACTTCCAACAGTTGGCCCTGGTCAGGTAGTCTGGTTGAGATGGGACATCTATGTCTACTTGATAGCTTGATAAATTTCTTTTTGCACAAATACAGGTCCTCTATCAGGTATATATTTTTTAGTGATGTAGAGTAACGTTAGCACGCCCCAGTCGCCCAGCGTGAGGTTCTGTATTTAGACTTCATTTAGGAAGTGTTTCGTTGTTCGTCAGACTCAATATGTTGTCCCAAAACTGTCTGCAAACAGTCGCAGGGAAAAATCAAGACAAAGGAAAACAGGTAGGGATGTAGTGGATGACCAGGACATGCAAGGTGTCTCGCTGTGCTCTATGTGGTCCACACCTTTCTGCTGTGAATCGTCTTTGTACCCGTTGAGCCAGGCATAGCTTCATCCGCGTAGTCCGCTGTGTCAGTCTTCACATGCCAGGGTTGTTGTTAAATACCCACAATGAGTAAGTCTACTCTTTTGTGCCCTGAAGAGGACGTTAAGTGGTGGGTTGTAGTAGCTTTCCTCACTTCCCGAGCATGCTAATTAAGGTGGACCGCGGTCCTCCAGAAGGTTGGGCTATGCTTGGCTTCATATGCGTGACGCTCGCTAAATCGGGGATCTCATTGATCCACATCTCGTCAGCCATGATGCCATGAAAACAGCATGTTTCCAGGCAACACTACACGGAAGAGAGATTGTGATCTTGGTCAGTGCATTGATCCTGACGGGACGTCCAGGTCAGTATTTTGTGCCTGACTGGACTAGCATGTCAGTTGCCCACATGCCAGGGTAAATATACCCTATTGTGCTTTGTTTGTGAAGTCCATCAGGTTGTTCTGACAGACGTGGTCGCTGTACATAAACCTACGGTCGCTTCGGGTGGCAAGTAAGCCCAGAAGTTGTAGAACTACCCTTAAAGATGAAACTGTGAGTTTCTTTCCTTAGGTAAGGGCCTAATGTGTCCTTTGTCGGCCATGTAGCAGTGAATAGTCGTAATGGCTCTCGCCAGCGACCTGTGCTCATGAGGACAAAATACCGCAAGTCTCAACAAATACTGAGACATATGTAAGTAAGTTGCCCATCGCGAAGATAACGACATCATCAGACTGTCCTCGTCCTGAAGATGTAGCTTGCGCTGAATTTGGATTATACTGAGAAAGAAGCTGTGCTGGACATCAATCTCACTATCTCGTCCTAAGTTACCAGGAACCAGTGGCAAGACATATAATCAAGACGACTGGAAGTAGCTCAAGATGCAGACATTCCGGTAGAACAATCCGTGATACCAGGGGTCGCTTGAAATTTGTGGGAGTTGATCGTCCACCGTTTCCTTGACGATTTGAGAGGCGAATGTCGTACCTCTCGACAGCAGGAACCCCCATGCGTAAACTAGAAGACGTTGCTGCTGACCAGCACCCTCATCTGTAGGCTTAGGTGAGAGACCATTAAGATATGTATATACAGATGGCCATGATTGCCCCATGGCTGAGGGGAGATTTCGGTCGTGGCTTGAAATGAAAATGGACGCAATGTCCAAGTAGGTCGTGCACACCAACCAAGGACGGTGCGCAATCTGTAGTGACGTCCTATCTAACAAAGTGTATTCTATAACACGTGAAAAACAGATCGCGTTTTCTCCACATTCCTAGGAAAATAACACATAGGCTTCCCGTGAATAGCGTAGGATGTGCTAGAAAAGGATCGCTACACAACACTGCGCTCCACACATTAATTGGAACGACCACACGAAAATCGCAGACCACGAGAGCAGTAATTGTTTGGTCTCCATCTTACCGGGAATATTACCATGCCTCAGAACCACGTTTGACATGTGTGCTGCACACTAACATAGCTCGAATATTCTTTTTAATGATAAACAAGAGCAGAGAATGATTGTTCACACAAGTTTGTTGTTACAAAAGGTATAAATACTTTCAAAGTCTTTTTCGATAGTTCCAGAAAATCTATTTGTAAGGGAACGCAGATATTTGCAACGGAATGTTCCCTGAACTGTAATTTCAAAGAACCATCAGTGGATATTTCTATGAGCTTGTTTTCTTCTGCTGCTGTAATCCTCTTTTTTACTTCACACACACTAACTGAAAATAGATCGCTAATCCAGTTTTTTGCTTGTTTCAGGAACAAGAAACTATTCTCAAAAACAATGTTGTAAATATTTCAAATGTCGTGCGATGCGTGATATGTCATCTGCAGAAAACTATTCGTTTGTGGAACCAAGAATATTTGTGAGGTTTGGAAATGTCTCATATTTACGATTAAATAGACGATTGTACCTTAATTGTAATATTGTTTCCATCTTTACTTCAACTTGTCAAACTATAACTTCTTCTTCTTGGAGATTTATGATGAGCATGTTTAATTGAGTGAAGACATCTGACAAATATGCTAATTTTACCAATCAGGGAACATTTGTCAAAGATCGCTGAATAGGAAATCGCTGCTCTATGAGTAATATTCTTACCTCGTTTCCCAATCCCCGAAAACAAGTCAAAACTTTACCTCGTGATAGCTAAATAACTTCAAAATGCAGTAAACGTTCACTTTCCATAATCTTTGCAAAACTGCTCAATAAGTCTTTAACTAAGTCACTAAAATAAAATTATATTGACAATTTTGACGGTATCATTCGAGGCATCTCTTAAATTTTCTGGTGTCTGCTCAGCAACTAATGCTTTCCTATGTACCCAGCAAGGGTACATAATCACTGATGGTATGATTTCCTTCATTCGTGCTACAAGACCAGTTAGCTTTACAGACATTGCATGTGCCCCGTATGTGTTAATTCCAACGAATTCCAACTAATCCATGTATTGGTGTGTGATAAACTCGTTTAAGCTGTTAAATGATTCTTTAGTTGTAGTGTGCATCAAGGAGGAGATAAACAGTAAGGCTTCGAAACTGTTTTTTCTGGTGCTCATATCTAACGGATAACAACAATGTCGTTTTATTTGTTTTGTCTGTGCTTTCATCCAGTTGTTGAGGAAATTAGGCGGGGAAGGGGATGGGGAGGAAAAAAGGGGGTGGGGGTGGGGTGGTGGTCATGGAAATACTTTCTAATAACTGTTGCTTGATATTGGCTGACAAACCGTCGATTCTTTACTTAAATTAGCGTATGTACTGGTCTAAAAGACTCTTCTAAGTAAGTATACAACCATTTTCATTTACTTGTCTTGGCTCTAAAAGCTATGAGCATTCAATATATTCTTAAATGCAATAAGTGTCGTTGCCTCCACTACTTCCTGTGACTATGTATTCCAAGCATTCCCTAATCTCTGACTAAAAACATTTTTCTAAACATCTAATCTAGACCTTTATTCAGATAATTCGTAGCTATGCCCTCTTGCTCTTGTAGGTGGTTGTTGGTGTAAAAAAACTTGTTATTAGCTAATTTATCCTTTCTTTTGATTATCTAAATCTTTCCTCATAACTGTAATTATAGAATCCCAATATCAGCTTTGCAGATCTTCTTTGTATTCTTTCCAGCATGTGTATATCTAATTTAAAATAAGCACTCCACACCTGTACACAGTACTCCAATCTAGGTCTAACTAAAGCTTTATACAGTTTGACAATCACGTTCTTGCTCCTATGTTTAATATTTCTTTTTATACCTAATACTGCATTTGCCTTTTTCACTGCTATCTGAACTTGCTCACTCACTTTACCTGTATAATCTATTATAACCAGTAGGTCCCTTTCCTTTTCAATCATTCTAATATTTTCTCGCGCATATTATAATTATGTTCCATATTGAATTTACCCATGTGGATGACTGTACACTTATTGACATTAAACTTCATTTGCCAGCTCACAGACCAATCTCGAATTTTGTCTAAATCCGACCTCAATATATCCACTCCTGCTTTAGATGAGACACAACTGTCTAGTTTTGTGTTACTCCCGAATTTTGCAGTCATGGATCCGATATAAATGTCCAAATCATTTATATAAATCTCTCCAAATGTAGGCCTACCTTGACGGGGTTGGAGAGCTTGCGTGTCCCAGTGATCCAGGGGGCTATGCCGGTGGGAGTTTTACTCCTGTTAGGGTCACCCAAGCCGGACAGGTCCTTGGAGAGGGGCCAGACTAAGAGTCCGAGGAGCAGGTGGAGCCCTTTAGGTGGAGCTGCAGAACCCACCGGCGAGTGGTACACGCTCTGGGCTAAACTAATCCACCCCCACTTCATGGGTTAAATGCATTCTTGCCTCGTTCTTTACTTTTGTCTTCTATCAGTCATCCCAATGGACGCAGAAGAGATGCAGGCCAGAGGACATTGCACCTCTGCCCCTTTGTGACAACCTCCCAGGTGGCGGGGAATGCCAGGCGTACCATCACTGCAGAGAGCCAAGAATACTAAAGGGGAGTAAGAAGATACCCCACTCACATGTATATGCTACGTTTCTGGCAGGACGTGATGATCCTGGGACACACACACTGGAATGCCTCTCTTCAGGGATACTTGAAAAATGGGTCTATGAGTTCATATCATCATCATCACACATCCTTTCGAGCAAGACCACAGTCTGCCCAAGCAACGTTAAGGTGCTGAAGACGGAGGCAACCAGCCAAAAGGCGCACCACAGAAATCAGGATGCCACGCAAATACGCAACATGAGAGTATGCCTATATCTGCAAAACGTTATGGCGCTCGGTCTATGGTGGACAACCAGGCAGGTACAGTTGCGGGTCCTCCGTCTCGAAAGGGCCCAAACTTTATTACTGGAGGTCCTTCTCGGATGCTTAGTGGAGTCAGGAGGCACGAGAATAGAGCTACTGGCCAAACAAAACCAAAAACAAAGGAAAGAACACTTAAAATACTGCACTGGAATGCTGAAGGCGTCAACAGCAAAAGCGATGGCTATAGTAACAAATTAGAGCTTGAGAATATTCCATATGAAGAGCAAGTAAATGTATGCTGCTTGCAAGAAACGCATCTCAATAAAGATATAGCCTTCAAAATTAGAGGATACCAGTGCTATAGGTCTGACCGACAAGACAGGCAGAACGGTAGAATACTGACACTTGTGAGAAATAGCATCAATGCTTATCAACAGGAAGTATATATGGAGGGGGCAGAATACCAGATGATGCATCTCAAGACAGAAAGTACAGAATTCCACCTTCTAAATTATTACTGTCCGAGTGATCGTCCACTGGCACTGAATATGATTGCAACAAAGGAAAGACTGATTGTGTGTGGAGACTTCAATAGCCACTCACAGAGCTGGGGCTATGATCAAATGGATAGGAGGGGTGATGAGCTAGAAAACTGGCAGGATGACAATGGACTTATCCTGATTAACCAGCCAACAGACCCACCGACCTTCTACTCGAGATCATGGCACACCACTTCTACACCAGATTTGGCATTCCACTCACCATGCATGGAATGGAAAATTACACGCATTGTAGGGAAACAACTTGGAGGTAGTGACCACAGACCAGTATTTCTAACTATTGAAAATGAATATGTCAAGGAAAGTAGTACCCTGCCTCGGTGGAATTACAGGAAGGCAGACTGGTCAATGTACCAGCATCGGTCTAGTGTGCTGACTAGAAATCTAACAACAGATGAAGACATAAATAGGGTAATCGATAATTTCAGCAGATGCATACTACAGGCTGCCCATGAAACAATACCTAGAGGGGCCCGCAAACAATATAGGCCATACTGGAATAGGGAATTAGAACAACTGTAAAACGAGGTAGAAACATCTAGAAAGCAAACAGAGATTAGTCCCTGTCAAGAGCACCACAAAAAATATCAACATGCTAAGGCCAAATTTCAAAGCGAAAAGTTGCAGGCTAGAAGAAGAAGTTGGAGGGAGAAAACAGAGTCTCTGAACTTTGAAAAGGATACCAGGAAACTGTGGAAGTTGGTAAAACAACTTAATGATGAGGGTGCGCAGAGAAACACAAAAATTACATTAAACAAAGATGGAAACATCCTCACAGACAAACAAGCCGCTGATTACTTTGCGGACTCTTTTGCAAAAAATAGCAACATTGAGGTAGACAGAGAGAAACAACAAAGTGTTCGTGAGGAACGACAAAATACAGAGCGAGATGGTGCCATGCCCGAAGTTATGGAGACACCAATCACATACAAAGAACTGGAGTTTGCAATATCCAAATTGAAAATGAGAAAGTCGCCAGAAACAGACGGAGTGTCCAATGAGATGATCAAGAACTTAGGAACAGCAGCAAAAACAAAGCTGCTTCAGATCTTCAACATTTGTTGGACATCAGGTACAGTCCCACAGACCTGGAGAGAAGCAATCATGATACCACTCTCAAAACCAGGGAAAGACAGTTCCATGTCATCCAGCTATAGACCAATCAGCCTCACAAACTGCATATGTAAAACAATGGAACGTATCATCAACATAAGGCTCCAGTGGTATCTTGAGAGCCAAAACCTTCTTGTGCCACAACAGGCAAGATTTAGGAAATGCAACTCCACTGAAGACCAGGCAACATACCTCTCACAAGAGATCGAGGACGCATTCCAGGACAAGAAATTAGTCTTAGCAGCATGGATAGACTTAAGGAAAGCTTTTGATAAGGTTTGGAAAGAAGGACTTTTAAACAAACTGAGAAATAATGGAGTGATGGGTAGGATGTACAAATGGACAAAAGCATACTTAGATAACAGAAGAGCCAGAGTCCAACTAGATGGTCTCAAGAGTAAGAAAATTCTACTGCGTCATGGTGTGCCTCAGGGAGGAGTTCTTTTCTCTACACTTTTCATAGTCTTCATCAATGACTTGATTGCTGAGCTACCACAAGGAACAAAAGTGGCAATGTATGCAGATGACTTGGTAATTTGGTGTGTAAATGAGCAAGCAACAGTGGCCACCAGAATGCTGCAAAGAGCTATTGATGTCTTGACCTTATGGACAAACAGATGGTGTGTAAACATTAACACCGAAAAATGTAGCACTACGCTTTTCACCCTCTCCCCAAAACAAAAAGCTGGAGTTATCAAGATAAATGGAGAACACCTCAAAGAATATAAACAACCCACCTATCTTGGAGTTACATTTGATGATAGGTTGACATGGAGGGAACACGTCAACAAGGCAGCCAAAAAAGCCAGGAGGAAGTTAGCCATCCTGAGAAAATTAAGTGGAACCACATGGGGTGCTAGTGGAAAAATACTTAAAGTTTACCAACAAGGTATACGGCCACATCTGGAATATGGGTCAGCAGCGTGGTGCCCCGCAGCAAACACTACCCTAAAAGAGGTGGATAAGGTGCAAAATCAGGCACTTAGGGTCATTACAGGAGCAACGAAACCAACACCTATTGTGGAGATGGAGAAAATGGGAAGGATACAAGCACTAAGAGAGCGCAGAGACACAAAGGTATTAATACAGGCAGAAAAGTTCCACTGCATGCCGAGCCATCCAATGAAAGACAGATTTCAAAACTTAGCAATGGGAAGACTAAAAAGAAGTAGTTTTATGCATCAGGTGAAACGACTTCGCAGGCAAATTATGGATCTACCTGAAGTTGACATCCCCCTAAAGTCTGTGCCACAACAAACCCCTTGGAGAGAGGAGCACGGACTGTCAGTATGCATTCAAACAAAAGTGAAAGGAATATTAGACAAGGATGAACAGAACAGTGTGCAACGTAGGACAGTGATCCTCAATTTCCTGGATGAAGAATACCCACAAGACCTCTGGATCAGAGTATACACAGATGGGTCAGCACAGAATGCAGTAAAGAATGGTGGAGCGGGAGTGTACATAGAATACCCAAACAACATTAGGGATACAGTCAAAGTACCAACTGGGACATTCTGTCATATATATGATGCAGAAATACAGGCAATCAAGGTGGCAACTGAGAAACTGTTGAACACCAATGTCGGTCCACAACCTGTAGTATTTCTTACAGATGCAGAATCAGCACTCCAAGCACTTAAGTTTGAGAAACTGCCAGATCTACAGGCTCTACTGTCTGAACTGAGCAACCAGCGCAATATTGTCATGCAGTGGATACCTTCTCATTGTGGAATACCAGGAAACAAGAGAGCAGATCGACTGGCAAAGGAGGGTTCTGCAGACGAGCAACCAGATGTGCCAGTTACATACCAACAGAAGATAAGAATGATCAAATCAACCAGAAAGAAACCAACAGTAACACCAGACGATTACCCTAACATGAACAGACAAGAGCAAACTGTTGTGTTGCGCCTTAGAACAGGACACAACCGACTCCGCAGCCACATGTACACAAAAATGAAGATTGGCAACTCAGCCATGTGTACATGTGGACAGGCGCCCCAGACAGCAGAGCACATACTGCAAAACTGCCCCGAATATAATATACAGAGAAAATCTCACTGGCCCATAGAAAAAACACTGGAAGATAAACTTTATGGACCTGTGTGTGAACTACAAAAGACAGTGAAGTTTATACAAGAGACAACATTGCAGATATAGACAATATTTTAAAGCGAACGAAAAAAGAAGAAGAATTTATATATATATGTATATATATATATATATATATATATATATATATATATATATATATATATATATATATAAATATATCAAGAACAAAATTGGTCCCAAAACCGAGCCCGGCGGCACTCCACTTTTTACTTCACACCATTCAGAGTACTCCTTATGTATGCTTCTGAACTGCGTTATTTGGCAAAGATATTAAGCAAAGGTACTTGGCAGCTTTCTCGTTGATCAGAGCAGAAATCATAATTTTTTTCCAGCTGGAAATATTGTATGCGTTTTTCAGGTTCTTGCTATTAGTTCAGCACCTTCAAAAAGATCACGTGTCTGCCAAACTGGACATAGTGGAATTCGAATACGGTGGATTGGCACAAGGAAACGATGGTTTCACACCTAGGCCACCCTGCCTCACAATACAGGTATTACATAGGCAATAATATCATTAATCTTGTCTGCACCAAAGAAATAGTTGAAATATGAACAAGATATTACCCGATGTTTAAAATGCAGTTATTCAAACGCATTCCCATCGTGGGAATACTCTAACCCTTATTGTTCGCGGATATGTTTGAGAATAATATTCTATTTGGTGTAGGGCCTTATGGGCCATGGTTGATATTTAATTCACGGGCCCTACCACTGGCCTGGTACCTCGATATTATCTTCGGTCCGATCTCAGATTTGGTTTCCCATTAAGCCGAAACTTTTCCCCTTTCCTCGGTGACTAGTGACAGCTTGAAGATGGCATCACGCATCGTTACCCGCAATAACACCACCGTCTTTTCCCTTTTCACCCTTCTCCGATTTCACGAGAGGAGCGACGAATGCACTGCCTACACCTGTGGGAGACATTCCAATATTTCTACTGGCCTTTTGAACATATAAAAAAAAAAATGAAATTGCCTTTTTTTGAAAAATGAATTGGATCTTTTCTGTATTTTGTTATGTTTAGTCATTTACAATTCACTGTGTGATAGCTATATGGAAATATGGACAATGAACAAATGCTTGGAGAAGTGAATTGATGTCTTTGAAATGTGAAAAATGAACAAACGGTTGGAGAAGTAGATTGATGTCTTTGAAATGTGGAATTATAGGAGAATGGCACATCTCCTGGTAAAGAACAAAAAAACAATTAGAGAAGTTTTTGAAAAAGTATTGGTGCAAAGAGAATTGATGACCATGTAAGATCATTTAGCCACATAAAAAGACATATCACCTTACCTTGCTGAAAACAATATTAGAAACAAAAGTGGAGGGCAAACACTCCAGGTGTAAACGACGCTATAAGTGGGGCGTGACGATAACATCAAAAGATGGACTTTGACAATTTTAAAAAGTTGTACCATTAAGGTAAGAAATGACATTTTAGATCCATTACAGCCGTCCTTCATTCTGGAGATGGTACTCAAACTAGTTTGAGCTATAAAAGTGAATGTAGTCCCAGAGTATACAGTGTTGTTAGTCTGAAGTGTTAGATGCTTATAAAGGTGAATGTAGTCCCAGAGCATACACTGTTGTCGGTGTGAAGTGTTAGATGCTTATAAAGGTGAATGTAGTCCCAGAGCATACACTGTTGTCGGTGTGAAGTGTTAGATGCTTATAAAGGTGAATGTAGTCCCAGAGCATACACTGTTGTCGGTGTGAAGTGTTAGATGCTTATAAAGGTGAATGTAGTCCCAGAGCATACACTGTTGTCGGTGTGAAGTGTTAGATGCTTATAAAGGTGAATGTAGTCCCAGAGCATACACTGATGTCGGTCTGAAGTGTTAGATGCTTATAAAGGTGAATGTAGTCCCAGAGCATACACTGTTGTCGGTGTGAAGTGTTAGATGCTTATAAAGGTGAATGTAGTCCCAGAGCATACACTGTTGTCGGTGTGAAGTGTTAGATGCTTATAAAGGTGAATGTAGTCCCAGAGTATAGATTGATGTCGGTATGAACTGTTAGATGTTTCTTTGTACGATGCATAAGCTTTCTGTGAGATGAGACTGACCAATGCACTTTCTTCTTGCCTTATCGTACCCTGTTCGGTGAGGCATAAACTTTTGTGCATTGATAACAAGCGATTGACCATGCCAAGTACTGCAGCACTTAGAGACTGTCGTGATGTAGAGGAGTCAAACAATTGCCATGATTGTCTTCTCTAACTGACCAATCGTAGGAAGCTATTTCTAGTTACCAGAATGTTTTTGATAATAAAACGTGTTTGTATTAACAGCGTCTCTCGCTTTGTCGGTGTTCTCGATCAAATATAACATTTATTCAGAGACTTTCTACAGTATGTTTATGAGTTCATTCGAGGACAAACCAGTATATATATATATCTCACTGACGGTTATTTAAAAAAATTGAAATAAGATACGAAATTGAAAACCATTTATAATTGCTCTTCATTCTCTTATTCCTCAACATGTTTCACCACCATTGACACATTTATCTCATCCTTTTATCAGGTCAGGTCAGGTCAAGTCATCCCGTAACCGGTGAGGTCGTTGGGGCACACATGAAGACATCCTCACAACTCCACGCGAACCCTCTCTGTCAGAAGCCGCTGCCTGTGACTCTTCTGGTCGGAGACTGGTCCATTCTTTTATGTTGTCCTCCCATCTCTTTTTGGGACGGCCTCTTCGTCGTTTGCCATGCATGTTCCCGTGGAGGATTGTATTTGCAAGACCATTTGATCTCTATATGGGACCGTACCAAGTGAGTTTCCTTCTTTTGACAGTTGCCAAGAGATCTTCGAAAGGCCCTATTGCCGTTGTAATTCTATTTAGGATTTCCTCGTTTGTAACTCGATCTTTGTACGTGACGTTTAAAAGTTTTCGGAAACATCTCATCTCCAAGGCCTGTATCCTGCGTTGAAGGTCAGCTCTAACTGTCCATGTCTTACACGCATAGAGAAATATTGACAGGACCAGTGTACGCATTAATCTGATTTTCGTGCGTAGTGCTAACCGTTTATCTTGCCAGATTTTGTTAATCCGTGCAAGCGCCGCTATTGTCTGTGCTATTCTGGCCAATACTTCACATTTTGATCCTTCATCACTGACAATCGACCAAAGATATTTAAAACGGTCAACTACTTCGAGTTCTTGACCGTTAGCTTTTATCTTGCTGTTGAAGCCCGTAGCGTTGTTTGTCATTAGTTTTGTCTTCCCAGCGTTTATCTCCATACCATAGTCAAGAGCTGTTTCATTGAGCCTTCTGACCCATTCCTGAAGTTCTGCTTCTGAACCCGCCAACCCGCCATTTCATCTGCAAAACGAAGGTTGGTAATCGTTCGACCCCCTATCTTGACAGTACCAAAGTGATTTCCAAGTGCCTCACTCATAATTCCTTCAAGGAATACATTGAAAAGAGTTGGAGAGATTGTACACCCCTGTCTCACACCAACTGATGTGCGAAACCAGTCTCCTCGTCTCCCATTTACAAGAATTGCACTAGACGCCTTGTTATACAGGTGTTCAAGGACCGTTATAATATTTCCGTTGATATTATACATCCTCATGGTTGCCCAAAGCGCTTTATGCCAGACCCTATCAACCGCCTTCTTAAAATCTACAAACACATGATACAGTGTTTGCTGCTGTTCTAGATATTTCTCGTTTAGCAGCCTTAAATTAAATATCTGTTCTGTAGTGCTTCTTCCCTGTCTGAACCCTGCTTGCTCCTCGGCAATAATGTTCTCTGCTTGGGGTTTCAATCGGTCGAGGATTAATTTAAGCATGACCTTGCTAGGGTGGCTAATGAGGCTTATTGTTCTGTAATTTTGGCACAGCTTTAGGTTTCCAGACTTATGTAGCGGTATAACTATTGATTTCGTCCATAAGTCCGGCCAGTTTCCTGTCGCCCATATTTTGTTACAGACGTGTGTCAGGCCTTCCACCACTACCTCTCCACCTGCTTGTAAGAGCTCTGCTGGAATATTGTCCACGCCGGCCGCCTTCCCTCGTCTCAATGTCTTTACCGCTGCAATTAACTCTTCCTTCGTTATCAGTTGGTTATCCTCTATATTTGTTGGAGTTGGGGGGAACGTTTTCTCAGGTTTGTTTCGTTTGTTTCTCTTCCATCTGTGAGGATCCAACCAGGCCCAGTCTCCTCCATCTGTGAGGATCCAACCAGGCCCAGTCTCCTCCATCTGTGAGGATCCAACCAGGCCCAGTCTCCTCCATCTGTGAGGATCCAACCAGGCCGTCTCCTCTATCTGTGAGGATCCAACCAGGCCCAGTCTTCTCCATCTGTCCAATTCTGCAAGTGTACACATTAAAAGTACATGAGACAGAGGAGAGCCTTGGGACAGTCTCTATGGTTCTTATCTCTGACGTTCAGGAACAGTACTTAGAGCAACGCTTCTTGACATAAGGACCGTTGCAATCCAACGGACAATCCGGAGGTAAATATTGAGGTCTACTAATAGTGGTCTACCGGGGTCGTTGTCTTTGTCACAAAGAGAGGATGTCGTAAGAGCTGACTAAATGTGCGACATAATACCGGCCATGGTTAGGTGGTTTGTTTAGAGCAGCAAAGATAGCGCCTAACAGGCTGCGGGTCTACTTTGCTCTAGTGTTTGAGTCTACTAAGATGAACTCGTATATCGGTTAACCACCCTTCGTAAGCGCTTGTCCCAACAAAGCGGAGTATTAAGGCGTTCGAGCTTAGCCCAACAAGCAGGAAATCCTTCTCCCGGCTACATCCAGCTCACACCAAAGCTGGGAACTGCACAGAAACATCTGTCCATGTAGAAGCACAGTTCGACTAAGACTAAGACTAATAGGTCTATTAGTTTGCCGTAGTTGACCCTATTGTAGGCATTTTCCAGATCGATCGTCACGACAACAGTTTCCTCTTTTGTCTGGACCCCTCATATAGAATGACGCGTGTAGCTTCCTGGTCAACGTCGACTGCAGGGCACGTTCTCCATAGCCCTAGCGACGGTTAATTGTGTTCCGAGTGGCGATGGCGCTGTTATATGTGTCCTGTGTTCTTTGTGCCCCCAAAAATGGACTTGATGCGTGCTAGCGCCAATTCAATGTATTTCACAACATTTTGACGTACATCCGCCGGATCGTTCACGTTCAGTGCCAATGTTCCTGTCCGTTCAATGTCGGAAAATTTCCTGAACACTATTCTGACGTACTTTAAGAATTGAACTGTACTGTTTTCCGCCGTCTGGGGTGTTAAAACAAATGATTTATTGGCGTCATTATATAAAATGACACACATTAGCGATGTAACTTTTAACCAGCCCACGTAATTCTGAAATGTCGTGTTGGCTTGCAAGACACTGAATCCACCATCTTGGCCTGTTTGCGCTGTCGAGTTCACGGTCCGATCGTATTTAACTTTACCACTTTTGATCGGGAATTAGGGCTTTCAACTTAGACACTACGAAACACCATGACAAGGTTATCGACGGTCGTAAGGACGGGATACTCCAAGAAAAACGAAACCACAAACACAGCACATAACGTCCAGCCTGTCAGTTCGCCATCTTTGAACAACAGTTATTAAAGGGTCTCCATCTTCCCGCATTTCTCTTCTTTCTTACCCCACCCCTAACTTGCACGCAAGCACCCACCCACCCAATACACACAGGCACACACACACACATCCACACAAAGCTGCCATTATAATAAGAATTGTGTGTTAAAGATACAGACAAACACTTACATTGAAGATGCAATAAAAAACTGATATTTAAATCTTCCGAGAATAACGGTCCAAAAGAACGAAGCTCTATTTAGATTTTGTGGTTCCAGGAATACTGGATTTACTAATTATTAAAAGTCCCATGGAATCACCTGAGCTGGCTGCAAGTGACGTTTCAAATATATCGAGACTATGCGTTACTTAGTGACGTCATTATTACGCATTGTAACATTCGTAAACAATGTGAAAGTAATCCAAAATAATTTAACCATATTTGGCACTTGTCGGGGAATAAAGATATAAAGGGTTTTCCTATTAAGTAAAACCTAAGAAATTATATATATATTGACAATTCAAGATTGCAAATTGACAGTAACAAGCGAATAAAGCACACGCTATATAAAGTCCCACTATTAGGCTTTTTCTATTGACAAAATGTGTAGGAAAGGTAACCTTGAACACTGATCAGCTTTGGTTAGGACCATGTCTGACGAGTTAACACAGAGTTAAGATGATGAATATGCAATGGACCATTTGTCATTTTGTATTTATTGAGATGTTCTGAAAGTTGTAGTAACGACGACAGCTGGTACTTTCACATCATCTGCTTTATGAGTTCTTGCTTTCTCTTCCTGCCCATTCTGCCTGGGTTTATAATTATGTTCTTCTTCTTCTTCTTCTTCTTCGTACGCAGTCAGACAGTAACCATTATTTTTTCGAAAAAAGCGGCGGTCATCCTGAGGCTGTCGCCGCTGCCATAGAGCTTGTCTTGCAGTTCCACTGGTAATGGCCACATCTGCTCTCTCTGACCCTCGTATGTCGGGCAGTTCTGCAGCAGATGTTCAGCGGTCATTTTACCGGTACCGCACGGGCATTCGTCGGTACCACCTATCTTCAATTTGTTGAATAGGTGGTACCTCAGTCTATTGTGGCCAGTGCGAAGTCTGAAGACAACGACCTGCTGTCTTCGGTTCAACTGGTAATAAGCATCGTTTTTGGTGTAACCAGTATGTTCGGTTTCCCATTTGGTCATGTATCTGGCTTTGATAAGCCGTTTTGACTCTTCGTACGTCATACTAGTATCTGTTTGTGGTAGTCTTGCACCTTCTTTTGCCAGTCTGTCTGCCTCCTCGTTGCCTTGGATGTTGCAGTGTGATGGGACCCACTGTACCACTACCCTTTTTGGTGCGGACTGCTGGCACAGTTTGCAGAGTGCTGCTCTTAAGTCATCAAGCTCAGTGTTTTTCTGGCTTTTTAGCGCTGTGACTACGGCGAGAGCATCTGTAAACAGGACTATATAGCTTTCATTTTCTTTGTGTGTCACCATATAATTATGTTCAACTTTATCACATTTCTTTAACTTGAATCTTTCGAATATGGAGGGAATTTTCTGTTCTAATGACTATCTTCACCTCTGTTTTTGCTGTGTTTATTTTCATATTATACTGTTTGTAACTTTAAAGTGTCATCTTCATTTTTCATTTATGGTTGCGTCAAAGCCGCTTAATTCGAATCAATTCATACACATTGAAGAAATGATACAACTAACAGTTGTATTTAATTTTAATAATATTTACAATAAAAATTTCGGTCAATACTGCCATTATCGCGTGAGCAGAAAATCCATGAGAAAACAACACTATCAAGTTTCACTAACCTGCCTTGACCTGTTGGAAGCAAGGACCGTGAAGCAGTCATGACACACTGCTCCATCGAGCAACTCTGTTTTCACTGAGACTCATTAGCCATTCAATGGACCCTGCGTTTTATCGCCCCCATCACGGCTACAACCATAAATAGGCCATCCACAACCCTCAGATACCTATCAATCCACTGAATCGAAACTGCGGTATTTCAAAGAGCTCGAAAAGCGACACTTGCACCAAGAAAAGGAGTCCTAATTTGTAAAGGTGGCAACGGATCATTTAATACCGTAAAGGCAGTCAGTAACGGAAGTAGAGAATGGCCAAAGTCAGATAAGGAATGGGGGATTCCTATTAGCTCTATTTGCGTTTATTTATGTCCTCGCTGGAATTAGAAAGCTCCAGAACTATCACAGAGCTAGGCCAATGAGCCTTCGTGATCAAAGAATATTACTTTGCCTTATAGAAAACAAAAACGCAACACACCCTTTAAGATCTGAAGGTGACAAAAATAAATGCAGGAAAAAGCTTTGCTGATACGGCTCTCGGCCTTCACTTTTGATGCCGGTACGTTGGACGAGTGGTCGTTATGATTGACAGATAAGCGAGATTTCTTCGCTTACAGGGGTGTTACTTTGGCTGAAGGTAAAACTAAATCGTGCGTGCAACTGAGATGTTTCCTTATTATTTTTTATACTGATTATTCCGGGAAGAGTCGAGGTCATGACTGATTATTGGTTTCAGATCCAATGCAGGCTTTACGTTCTGTGTTTTATTTTGTCCGTGTTTGCCCGAAAAGCGAGCAACGAACAACAACAACATAATCCGTCAGATGTCGTATTGTAAGAAGTAAACTAAGAAATGGTAGATATGGTACCGGCTACGATCCTTTACAGTTTAAATGCCACAAGAACAAAATCTCTCTTTCCTCACCAAAGACTGAAACTTATCTGGGTGAAAGGAAGCGTTTTTTGTAGCTCTGTTCAGAAGTATAAACCTGGACACCGAATGCGTGTGCATGCCTCACGTGTTATGATATAATAAAAGAGACTATACGGTTCAAAGAGCCATTCCTAGTCGAAATAAGTTCCAACAACAGCGACATCAACACTATTCAGTAGTAGAGAAGTTACGACAGTGTTTTGCGATCAATAAATCAATCAATCAGTCATAACCTTTTCTTCCAATTGTGGAGTATATGTCTTGAATAAATACTATACATGCCAGAACGTGAAATAATGACATGATCTTATCTATTAAAGTCTACTTGACATAAGGTTTCTGATTACTTGCAGTACTCGGGATCTTGGTTTTCAAACCGGCCGGTGTACGCTTGCTGCCAAATAGCCGAAGGATGTCCGTAGAAAATTCTTTTTTACGATTTTACTCAGTGCTTTATCTGGCCCTAGTTTTCTACAGCGTATTTCGTTGTTAAAAAATGTTACCAACTTTGTTATGTTATTTAATGTTTATTCCTGTTAGAGCACGGATGTTTGAGTTATTATTTCTTCGGGAACACATTCGGGGTTCAACATATTCTAGTCTACCCATTTGTAAATGGATACTTGACATATAGTTAATTATGGAAGGCGAGGTGGTGCGGAAAGGAACTGGTCACCAAAGAAACGCTGAGACCTTTTACAAAACAATTGCTGGTATCCAACACTTTAGTTCAGATGCAAGTACCTCAAATGAAAGTACCTTGCTGATATGCAGCACTTGAGTCCAGACGAGAGTACTTACAATGGAACTATCTTGCTTGCAACCAACACTTGAGTCCAGACGCGAGTACCTACAATGGAACTATCTTGCTAGTATCCAACACTTGTTCAGACGCGACTACATACAATGGAACTATTTTGCTAGTATCCAACACTTGTTCAGACGAGAGTACCTACAATGGAACTATTTTACTAGTATCCAACACTTGTTAAGACGCGACTACTTACAATGGAACTATTTTGCTAGTATCCAACACTTGTTCAGACGCGACTACCTACAATGGAACTATTTTGCTAGTATCCAACACTTGTTCAGACGCGACTACCTACAATGGAACTATCTTGCTTGTATCCAACACTTGTTCAGACGAGAGTACCTCCAATGGAACTAGTTTGCTTGTATCCAACACTTGTTCAGACGCGACTACCTACAATGGAACTATCTTGCTTGTATCCAACACTTGTTCAGACGAGAGTACCTACAATGGAACTGTCTTGCTAGTAACCAACACTTGAGTCCAGATGCGAGTATCTCCTACGGAACTGTCTTGCTCTTATTTTTAAACTGGTCATGTCTTGACGAGCGCAGGTAAAGTTAAGGTACAGGCTGTCCTATTTTCAACAATTGCTGTCGGGGATGAAGTAGTGGGCACTTCATTGTACCAGGCCACAGCTTGTTTGGGAGGCTGAAGCGTGATGGTCAATCCATTTTTTTTCACTCGCTATAAAAGTCAGACTAATGCGCTCATTGGTTCTTTCATTATTCCTATACCGGTGCAAAACATGGACTATTACAGCAGACCTGCAGAGAAGAATCCAGGACATAGATATGAGATGTTTTAGAAGACTCCTAAATATCACCAACAAAGAATGTATCACAAATGATTAAGTATGACGTAGAATCGAGAATGCAAGTGGGCTGTACGACGATATCCTCATAATGATAAAAAGACCACGTCTCAAGGTTCAATGGACTTGCAAACATCATACTACAGGGCACAGTAAAGGGCAAGCGAAGGCGAGGACGTTCGAATACACGATGGGAAGACAACACCCATGAATGGACTAACCTCTAACCGTATGAGGCACAAAAAGCAACGGCAGACAGAAAGGGATGGCGCAGGAATTTGTAGAAGTGTCAGCAGGGGTACACCAACTATCTCAAGAGATCAGGGAAAGAACTGAGCTGAAATATTATAAAATGGAAAATCATATTTTTAAAAAGCTCATTAACACGTAATATTAACCACTGGAATTGTTATTTATGTATAGAGAAAGAAAAAATATGTTATAGCATTTCTTAATGAGCACAGTGTGTGATATAACAATTCTGACACAAGAAACTTATTTAATTGCTACATAGCTTCTGGCACATTAGCTTATCTGCCATCAATATATGTGAATATCTCATCATGATCAATTGTGTGTGGAGTACTTTTATATTCAATGCAGGATAATATTAATTAGCTTATAGACCTATTTGAGAAGGCTGCATGCCCCAGGGGTGGAGCGTCCGTTTCACAATCCCAACGCACCCAGTTTGAATGACGCTGTCTTCTATTTGGAAGACATGGTTTTTTGTGTACTCCTCCACGTACGGAAAGTAATGGTAACCTACCGTAATGCACTCCTAATTACATAATCTCATCTGGGTCCCTAGTTAACATTGTGGTCCAGATCATGATGCTCTTAACGTCGTACAGTTTGTCCCAAAATTGAGCTAGATGCTATGTTGTGACATTGCTCCACTTCTGAATGTTGCAACTTGATCATTGTCTACATTTCATAGATATTTAATTAAAAACAATATTCTTCCTTTAACAAAAAAGAGACTACTCTCTTTCACTGATACCCAATTCTATTTTGGCCAAAGAATTGAAACTCACATCTGAAATGCAAATTTCCAAAAATCAATTAAATGGAACCCTCTTTTTTAAAACAATGTTTTGTAACCAATTTGAAATATACTGAACACATATTTTTGTTTTAAATCTGCAGTGGTCTGTGCGCAGTTTGAAAAGTGTAACTTGATCTCTTCTTGGCTTATCAATCAATTATTCAATTTAATCCATTGTCAGCTTTCATGGAGCACATTCAATAAATACACGCCAAGTTTTCCTGTCTCAGACCATCTTTGGCAGCTGAATCCACATCTTCCTAGTTGCTTTGATATTGGCCTCAAACTCTGTCTCTGTCTCTGTCTCTCTCTCTCTCTCTCTCTCTCTCTCTCTCTCTCTCTCAACCTGAGTAGAAAGAGAAGCCAGCGACGCTTTGTTGTCGATTTAGATATATTTTACACTTTAAAAAAAAATCTACAATACGTTGTTTGTCGGCATGCCAGAGTTCCTGAATCTGTCATGGAAAAAGATGACAGTTTTAGTCAACTTGCTTATATTCGCTTCAGCAGCATCTAGTGTTTGCAAGAGGGAGCAGCTAGCATAACTTCAACCTCCATTTGGCCACTTTTTATAACATGGCTGGTAGGTGAATAATACGAACCACTTCTGCCCTGAGGTTTGACAAAAATAGTATCAGACCACTCCATCCATTGCGTTCCGACTGGCTTTGTTTCATTGGGGGCACTTGGAAGACTAACGTTTGGTCTGGTAAAATATACTGATCCCACATGTTAGTCAGGGTAAGGGAAATCATAATGGCCAAGACCCTCACCTCGGCTTACTAGTAATCCTCCCTGGAAACGGGTTGTTTTCATGCCAGCCTGGCTAACGAGGTGAGGGATCGGCGTGATCCCCGTAGTAGTGCGTGACACGCAGATGAAGCCAAATATAGCACAACCGCCCAGAGGACCCAGGTCCACCTTCATCAGCACGCTTGGGATGTGAGGAATGTTACTGCAATTAGGATGTGAGGAATGTTACTGCAATTAGCCATTTAACGTCCCTTTCAGGGCGCACACAAGAGTAACCTACTCATTGTGAGTATTAGCAAACAACAACATCTTCACTGGACTTTTAAAAAATCAATTAAAGCTGTGTTCTCTTGTTTTTGTAGCTGGTCAAACTTTGATAACTTCTTAAACTGCATTTATCCTTTCCCTAGATAACTTTATAAATCTGTATTAAATCGCCTGAAACTATTTTCTGTTCTAGACACCGCAGGTGGGTTCCTCTGTCGCTCACTGTAACCATATTTCAGAAATGCAGATATCAGTTTTGGCATTCTTTTTTGTATCCATTCCAGTATGTTTATAGTCCCATTTCGATATGGAGTAATCACTTGAACATTATACTCCAATCTAGGTCTAACTAATGATTTATGTAGTTTGACTATCACTTACTTACTAATATGTTTATTCGAGTAGCCTCTGCCGGGGGCTCGAAGGAGGGATACGCATCTCTGGGTTTTATACTCCCAGCTGTCGATCTTATTATTAAAATTAGTATAATGATGGCTATCTAGCACTCCGTTGGTATAGCATTGCAGTGCTAGGCTGGAAAAGGCATCTTCCGAAATAACTGTTAACCTGCAATGTCCATGTACTTGACTATTTCTGGTGTTAGTTATACTTTCATGCCCATCTGTTTTGTCAATCTTGACTTTCTTTAGTGCTACCTTCAGCTTCTCTATTATGATGGTATGCCCATAATTGATTTCATCTTCTGTGTTGCAGCCTGTCGTACCTGGAACTTAGTCTACATATGCACATATCACATATGAGTACCTGCATCTGTCATGGATAGACATTAGAATATCATATTAGTTAACTTGTTCATAATTGTTGAAGCTTTAGGTGGCTTAAAATAAATGTAAACAGGATGAGGCAGTCGGCATAAGCTTAACCACCTCTTTGCTATCTCTGGCAGGTGGAAAACACTAACCATGAAGGATTGTTCCTGCAGATAACAACCGGACAATCAATGAACATGTAATATCCTTTTGCTTTTAAATATACAGCGCTGTGACACTCCACATTTTACCTTGGACCACTCAGAGTAATCCTTATTTATGACCACTCTCTGCATTCTTCCCGTTAAACATGTTTTTTTGCTTTTGTTTCTTTCTATTTGTCACCTTGGCTACCTTTCACATATGATTTCAATTTCTTACTAAACAATCTATGATGAGGTCTATCAAAAGCCTTTGCAAAAAATGATCACCTCTTGGCAAGGAATAGTATGCCTTCTAATCAATGTAAATATCAAAACCATTGAATATCCCTGTGGAGATTAGGTCTTTAACAAATACATACCCTGTAAAATATACTATTAGGCTTACCGAACGAATTTTGCTTAGTCAACGGCCGCATCCTTATTTGCTTCGAATTGATATAATATTCTTAAATAGTCTATTCTGTGCGTGCTATATTCGTCATTTAGTTTTCATATAGGTTTTATTTCAAGCCTATGGGGCAATGATAAATTAACTGTATAAAGAGAATGATTGAACAGGGTGCAGGTCTACCGTTTCTTCTTTCTGTAAGGAAGCATAGTCAGTGGTTAAAGTTAAGGTTAGCGTGTTTTATTAGACCTACATAAGGATTTTTGTGTAGTCAATAGCATTCTTATTTGTTGTTCGTATTAGAATGATAACTTATGATGTATGATCTGGAGTAAATAACTTATAAAGATTTTATTTTAATTGAACGCCAAGCTACGTCCGTTTGCTTTAGTGTACAGGAAATGTTGTCAGATTGTTAAAATGAACAACTGCTAAACAAAAACGCCTGAAAAATGGTAATCCTGGATATATTTTTGGTTCTTGGTGTAATCTTTCGTTTTTTTTGGACACTAACATTCATAGGTGCAAGGCTTTTTCTGTAAAACACTTAGCTCTCTTCACAGTCATCATCTGTTTTATTAGTTCAGAAACTGGTTGTAACGTTGTCTGAAGATTTCTCTCCATTTTGCCAACGACAGCAACAACAACAGTTATTTTGCCGCCTAAAATATTCGGCAGACGACTTTCATGTATCGTATGGTACCCCAGCCAACGCAATGTTCGTTGTTGTATCATTTGCAATATTTGTCTTTGTGTGCCTACCTCAGTGAAGAGATTGTCATTGTATCTTCCTTCTGTCAAACTCAGTATTTTCATCCTACGGTATCACCCCATTTCAAGCGATTCCAAGCTTTATTCATCCATATTTGAGTCCATGTTTCAGCCACACACAATGCAATTAGCACTTAAGCAGTGATCATTCTTTTCTTCAGTTTTATCCTGCTATTATTTAAGGTTAGCAATATCTGTTTTTCTTTGAAGGTTTATTTTGTCAATGTATTCCGTGTTGCAAATTTCGGTCTCATTGCATGCATTTTCTGTAATGTTTCACGATTAAGGAAAGTCTGAAAAATGACAAATATTTATTTTTTAATGCAATCTTCTAATTTTTGTATAACGGTAACTTACCTCAACTTAACGTCTCTATACTGGTTTATATGACTCTTCAGAGTCTGTATACAACCAGTTGCATTCACATTTGCTTGCTATAAAAGCTCTGCACATGCAATCTATTCTTAAATGCATTAATTGTCCCTGCCTCTACTACTTTCTGTGCCAATGCATTCCAAGAATTCACTACTCCTTGACTAAAAAAATATCTCCTAATATCTAATCTGGAGCGTCCTTTAGTCAATTTGTAGCTATACCCTCTTGTTCTTGTAGGTGGTTCTATTTTGAAGAAAAATAACTTGTTTTAGTCTAATTTATCCTTTCCTTTGATTATCTTATAAACCTGTATTAAGTCACCTCGAATTCTTCTATTTTCTAGACACTATAGGTCGGTTTTTCTTAGTCTTCCTTCATTACTGTAATTCTGAAATTCAATTATCAGCTTTGTTGTTCTTTGTATGTTGTCAAGCATGTTTATATCTAGTATTCGATATGTACCTCCACACCGGAATACAGTACTCCAATCTAGGTGTAACTAATGCTTTATACAGTTGGACAGCCACTTCCTTGCTCCTATGTTTAATATTTTTCTATCCACAACATTTCCTATCCATCTAGTACTCTGTCTGCCACAGTTGTGAAAACCGGAAGGTCGGGCGTTATAGGCGCACATGGGTGGTTGGTCAGGATGTATTCTCATTAGGTGGTCGAACTAATTCGTTCTCGATTCATCAATATATTCAGAGCAGGATCTTGTTCAACTATTGATCTCACATCTTCATTGCGCATTATGTCTCTCCTAGTTACGTTGATTGTTTTCCGGAGACATCTCATCTCACATGTCTCAATCTTTCTTAATCTAACTTAACTTAACGTCTTTATACTGGTTTAAAAGACTCATCAGAGTCTGCATACAACCATTTATATTTGTATTACCTTGCTCTAAAAGCTATGTGCATTCAATATATTTTTAAATGCCTTATCTGTCCCTGCCTCCACTACCTCCTGGGGCAATGCATTCCAAGCATTCACCACTCTCTGACTAAAATTTTTTCATAATATCCAATCTGGACCTTTATTTATTTAATGTGTAGCTGTGTCCTCTTGTTCTTGTTGGTGGTTGTATTTTAAAAAACTTGTTATAGTTTAATTTGACCTTTACTTTGATTATCTTATAAACCTTTATTAAGTCACCTGGAATTCTTCTCTTATTTTGACGCTGTAGGCCGGTTTTTCCGAGACTTTCCTCATAACTGTAATTTGGGAATCCCACTATCAGTTTTGTCGCTCTTCTTTGTATCCTTTCCAGCATGTGTATATCTCCTCTATCAAAATGACTCTACATCTGTACACAGACTTTTTGTTGAGTCCACGTTTGGCATCGGTAACAGAGTTAGCATGAATATGTTGTTGATTAGCATTCTCTTTGTGGACATGTTTATGATAGGGTGTTTCAATAATCGTGACAGCCGATATACAATTGCATTTGCTTTGTGTACTAAACTTGGAAACTCATTTTTAATTTAGCAAGAAATGCCAAAATGGCAACTCTTTTAATTTAAATATTGCGTAATATCCTCTAACGACCAACATGCACTCTCTAAGGCTACATTCTGTAGTTTGCCGGAAAATGCATGTGCTAAATTATAAGTGCAGTTGTCGTAAAAAAAATAAAAAGTAGAGGTTGTTTTGGTTATGGCTCACAATGATGAAATTACAGAAATGTCGAATATAAAAATTACCAATCCTGTCACGTAATATCCAGTCTTACGTATACTAATATAAGAGATAATATAAATACAAATGATGTATTGTATAGAAATAAACGAAGTTTTAAGTATAGGTATGTGAATTTAATATGTAGTATAGGTAGGTAATTGTAAGGTGTAAGTATAGGTAGGTGATTGTAAGGTGTAAGTATAGGCAGGTGCTTGTAAGGTGTAAGTGCAGGTAGATGATTGTAAGGTGTAAGTATAGGTAGATTATTGTAAGATGTAAGTATAGGTATATGATTGTAAGGTGTAAGTATAGATATATGATTGTAAGGTGTAAGTATAGGTATATTATTGTAAGATGTAAGTATAGGTATATGATTGTAAGGTGTAAGTATAGATATATGATTGTAAGGTGTAAGTATAGGTATATGATTGTAAGGTATAAGTATAGGTATATGATTGTAAGGTGTAAGTATAGGTATATGATTGTAGCAGTTACGTTTTGAGTTTAACCAAGACTCAGTGGAGAGGACATCCCCAAGCTGGCGAGACGAATGTTAACATTTACAGAGATGGACATGGGGGCAGGGGTAAATTAGCTGCCATCATTTTGTGTACGTCTTTTATGAATGGAACCTTTCCGTTTAAAAAAATATGCAGTAGTTTTACTTTTCGAAATAGCTTAGGAATTGTTATGTTGTAAATCGAATATAATACATTGTTATGTTGTATATCGAATAAAATACATTGTCATGCTGCATATTGAATAAAATACAGTGTTATGTTGTATATTGAATAAAATACATTGTTATGTTGTATATAGAATAAATATATTGTTATGTTGTATATAGAAAAAAATTCATTGTTATATTGTATATCTAATAAAATACATTGTTATGTTGTATACTGAATACAATACATTGTTATGTTGTATATTGAATAAAATTCATTCAATAAATAGAGGGCAGAAATATATTACTAATCGATTATATTCACAGCCAAATGGCAACGATGACGTATGTTGACATGCAAGTGTAATAATGTGCATATGTGAGTCCCTGTCACCTGAACATTATTTCAAGTGTTCTCAACGATAAAAGGGTTGAGAATGGCTGATCTCACACTTCATCCTCGACACAGCGGCAGTACATTCTATGCGACTAGCTTGACCTTTGTTTGTGTGCATGACCTTGCCTCTTACATTTTGTTCCTTCTCTTTTCGACCTTCCGCTTAGCTATCTAGTCCACTTCCTCTACTACCGAACATCCTTAGCAGAGATTTATGACTCCTGTCCTTGAACCTCGCCCAGGAAATAATTAAACAAACAAATTTGTGTCTCCACCCACCTGCAGCCCCGCCTCAATTTCATGTTTGCGATGACAGGCCGTCTCCGTTCACTGTATGGAACCTTGTATGAAAGTTCCCGATAACTCCATTCATAATCACGTAAACTATGTCTTTACACGCGCTGTACTCTCCCTTGCGGTGCCAAGCAGTAATAAATCAACCTGGCCAGGTTTCCCGCAAAAGCTTATCAAAAGTATGAAAGAACTGAAGTCTGTGAAATAATCATACGTATACAACACTTCTGAATTCGATCATACACTTAGCATTTCTTTGTTTAAATGTAAGATTCAATTTTATAAATGAAAACAAAAACATTCCCACGAACGAAAGGAATTTTAATAATTGAAGTTTGGATATCTTTCGATGAAGTTAAACTACGTCAGTTTCTCCACAAGACAGCAAACCTGGTAACCCTGAAATAGATGAACAGAGGTGAGCCCAGAGTTAGGCTATTAAAAGTCGCACTCCCATACACGCGCCGTATTTCGAAATAAAGATACCAGGACGTTTGTAGATCATCCTGCAGAGCGCCTGCTTTGGCAGCCGTCACTTCCCTGCGATGCCAGAGAGGCGACCGTGTTCGGGCGGAATCGGGAGATCCCGCTGAGCGAGGTCGGGTAATATCGACAATTATCGGGCGTAATCGTAGCCTTATCGCAGCTAATCATTGCATTATCGTCTCGTTCTGTATATGCCTTTCTGCCACCCTAGCTCCGTGTGGTGGCACATCATCTGAGATCATATTATTATTGCTTTTATTATTTCAAATATCCCTTACGTTTTGACAAAAAGTGGGTGAGTGTGATAGGAAACAAGGGTGAGTTTAAAAAAATAAACAAACAAGCTATATACAGTAAAAAGGAATCCAACATTCCCATTCGCAAATCCAAAAGATTGAAAAGAATAGTCAAATGTACTGATACTATGAATACAAGACAGTATAACTCTCTTTCTTTATGATTCAGAAACCGAAGAAAAAGAACTCATAAAATAAGAAGAAGAGGAAGAAGAAGAAAAAGAAGAAGAAGAAGTAGAAGAAGAAGTAGAAGAAGACGAAGCGAAAATCCCAAGAAGGAGAAGAAGAAGAAGAAGAAGAAGAAGAAGAAGAAGAAGAAGAAGAAGAGGAAGAAGAAGAAGAAGAAGAAGAGGAAGAAGAAGAAGAAGAAGAGGAAGAAGAAAAAGAAGAAGAAGAAGAAGTAGAAGAAGAAGAAGCGAAAATCCCAAGAAGTAGAAGAGAAGGTTGTAATCTATTAACGTTCAAATTAGGGGACAATGAAGAAATGGGAATTTAAACTAACGAGAAAACACAACAACAAAAAAAATCAACAAAAAAATATTGCTACTGTCAGATTGCGAATTCGGTACACTAGTAGTGGTCATGTAGATCTTTGCAGACTACTGAACATGTGAGAGATGTACGCGTATCTGTTTGTGTATGTAGTATGTGGTGTGTAACTTCGCATAACCCACACAAACACAAAGATCCATACGCACGCACACATACTCGCACACACACACACACACACATTTACATATAATAATGGGAATCAAGATGCTGAGCAGCGCATGAGCTGCAGCGGTCAGCGACCCATAGCTGACTGCTAACGTCAGGGCCAGCGAACCATAGCTGCTAAGACCCTTCTACATCTCCACGCGGTGATCCTGGATAACAGGCTGCAGCAGGGCAGACTGGCTAATGAGAGGGATCGAAGAGGGAATGCTAACCCGGTACTAAAAAATGATTGCTGAAGTCGGATGTGTTGGACCGAAAGGTGCAAATATCACAGTCAAGCTATAAACTACGATATAACTCATTCCGTTCTCTGGACTACATTCTGCTACTTAAGCCCTTTCAGGGTTTGGTAGTGGGAGAATGAGAACGAACGAAGCCAAGCCAAGCCAAGCCAAGCCAAGCCAAGCCAAGCCAAGCCAAGCCAAATATAATAATTATGATTATTATTATCGTTTAATGCCCACAATAAATAACTTTACTCTTTTGTGAGCCCTGAAAAGGATGTCAAGTGGCTGGTTGTAGTAGCTTTCCTCACATCCCGAAGGTGGACCACTGTCCTCCAAGCGGTTGTGCTATGCTTGGCTTCATCTGCGTGGCACTCACTACTATTGGGATCACATCGATCCACATCTTATCCGCCATGCTATCTTGAAAACAGCCTGTTTCCAGGGCACGCTCCATGAAATAGAGAGTGTGGTCTTGGTCAGTGTATTGACCTGACGCGACGTCCTCGTCAGTATGTTGTGCCTGACTGGACTGGCGTCTCACTTTCAAATATGATATTGATAATGCCTTTTTACATGAAGAGGTTGCCATCACCAAGCGCAACCCTCTTTAGTCGTCTTTACGAAATGCTAAGCAATCGACATTAACGATATTCTTTTCATCCCGGTTATCATTTGGTAGCTGATCACCGCCAAGACCAATATCAGAGCAAGTACAATTCAACTGGCGACCACTTTAACTCCAAACTACGACATGGGCAGGCCTGGATTAGATGCTTAGCAAAACAAAACACATGTCCAGGACACTAATAGAAATGTGGTACAAAACAACAATAACAATAATAAAACACATTACTAACAAAATTGCAAGTTTAAACGGTCTACAATATTAAAACAAGTGTTCTCTTACGGTCATGGCCACAGGTCCAACCCTCAGGGCATCTTGCCATGGTAATATTATTTGCACTTGCACAAATTGTATTACTCAAAGTCCGCAGAGTACATACCTCTGATTGACACATGCAACTACCACTAGTCGTGGGATCTTTAGTGCAGTCTCTGTCAACAGTACTGTGTTTGAGTAGAAGAGCCTTATTCTTGTCATGTCAAATGTCTGATATTTGGATAGTATTTTGCCCCTGACAACAGTACTGTGTTTGAGTAGAAGAGCCTTCGTCTTGTCATATCAAATGTGTGATATTTGGATAGTATTTTGCCCCTGACAACTGTACTGTGTTTGGGCAGCACTTCTCACTGGCAACTGTACTGCCTTTGGATAACATCTTGCCTATGTCAAATATGCTGTATTTGGGTAGCATCTTGTTTCTTCCAGCACTACTGTGTTTGGGTAGCATCTTGTCTCTGCCACCCCTACTGTGTTTGGGTAGCCTCTTGTCTCTTCCACCACTACTGTGTTTGGGTAGCCTCTTGTCTCTTCCACCACTACTGTTTGGGTAGCATCTTGTCTCTTCCACCACTACTGTGTTTGGGTACCATCTTGTCTCTTCCACCACTAATGTGTTTGGGTACCATCTTGTCTCTGCCACCACTAGTGTGTTTGGGTAGCCTCTTGTCTCTGCCACCACTGCTGTGTTTGGGTAGCATCTTGTCTCTGCCACCACTAGTGTGTTTGGATAGCATCTTGTCTCTGCCACCACTACTGTGTTTGGGTAGCCTCTTGTCTCTGCCACAACTGCTGTGTTTGGGTAGCATCTTGTCTCTGCCACCACTACTGTGTTTGGGTAGCCTCTTGTCTCTGCCACAACTGCTGTGTTTGGGTAGCATCTTGTCTCTGCCACCACTACTGTGTTTGGGTAGCCTCTTGTCTCTGCCACAACTGCTGAGTTTGGGTAGCATCTTGTCTCTGCCACCACTACTGTGTTTGGGTAGCATCTTGTCTCTTCCAGCAATACTGTGTTTAGATACCATCTTGTCTCTGCCAGCACTACTGTGTTTGGGTAGCCTCTTGTCTCTTTCACCACTACTATGTTTGGGTACCATCTTGTCTCTTCCACTACTACTGTGTTTGGGTAGCCTCTTGTCTCTGCCACCACTGCTGTGTTTGGGTAGCATCTTGTCTCTTCCACCACTAGTGTGTTTGGGTAGAATCTTGTCTCTGCCACCACTACTGTGTTTGGGTACCATCTTGTCTCTTCCAGCACTACTGTGTTTGGGTATCCTCTTGTATCTTCCACTACTACTGTGTTTGGGTAGCATCTTGTCTCTTCCACTACTACTGTGTTTGGGTAGCATCTTGTCTCTTCCACCACTACTGTGTTTGGGTACCATCTTGTCTCTTCCACCACTAATGTGTTTGGGTAGCATCTTGTCTCTGCCACCACTAGTGTGTTTGGGTACCATCTTGTCTCTTCCACCACTAGTGTGTTTTGGGTACCATCTTGTCTCTGCCACCACTAGTGTGTTTGGGTAGCCTCTTGTCTCTGCCACCACTGCTGTGTTTGGGTAGCATCTTGTCTCTGCCACCACTACTGTGTTTGGGTAGCATCTTGTCTCTGCCACCACTACTGTGTTTGGGTAGCCTCTTGTCTCTGCCACAACTGCTGTGTTTGGGTAGCATCTTGTCTCTGCCACCACTACTGTGTTTGGGTAGCCTCTTGTCTCTGCCACCACTACTGTGTCTGGGTAGCATCTTGTCTCTGCCACCACTACTGTGTTTGGGTAGCATCTTGTCTCTTCCAGCAATACTGTGTTTAGATACCATCTTGTCTCTGCCAGCACTACTGTGTTTGGGTAGCCTCTTGTCTCTTTCACCACTACTATGTTTGGGTACCATCTTGTCTCTTCCACTACTACTGTGTTTGGGTAGCCTCTTGTCTCTGCCACCACTACTGTTTGGGTAGCATCTTGTCTCTGCCACCACTAGTGTGTTTGGGTAGCATCTTGTCCCTTCCACCACTACTGTGTTTGGGTATCCTCTTGTATCTTCCACTACTACTGTGTATGGGTACCATCTTGTCTCTGCCACCACTAGTGTGTTTGGGTAGCATCTTGTCTCTGCCACCACTACTGTGTTTTGGTACCATCTTGTCTCTTCCAGCACTACTGTGTATGGGTACCATCTTGTCTCTTCCACCACTACTGTGTTTGGGTACCATCGTGTCTCTTCCACCACTACTGTGTTTGGGTAGGTTAGGACACTAGGTATAATTAATCTAGAAGTGACCATAAAAAAATTTAATTAATAAAAGGAAATTATTGGAGATCTGAGCAATCCATATTGGATGTGAAAACGGCACTTAATCTGACCTGACACCATCAAAATGTTCTGATTAGGAAATACACCAGATGCGTCAGATCTCAGTTACTCACTCTGCCTTACCACCTTTTAACGCTTTCTGAACCAAAGATTAGCAGCTCGTGACGTGTGTGACCTTTCTTGCTTCTTAAATGAAAATCAAGGCCGTTTCCGTTTTCATGAACTAAAAATGGTGTTTGTTAGCAAGTATGTGTTGCTGTCTACGTCATATCACATCTCAATATATGTGACGTTCTACGTGTAGAATGATGAAGATTTTAATTACGATTGGTTGTATTTTGTTGAAAGACCAACTTTGTCAATATACGTTTACAATTTTCTTCACAGTTGTTGTAATAATTTAATATTCATTCTTGGAATACTTATAATTCTAGTATTCGATCATTGTTGGAATACTTACAATTTTAGTATTAATTCATTGTTGGAATACTTAGAATTCTAGTATTCAAACAGACATGTGTATGTCTGCTGTAATGTAGCCGAAGCCTATTTGTATGTTCTTTTTTGCGATTTACTTCTTACGGCATACTCGGTCTGGGAACGGAATGAAGGCAGTGTGGGGGGGGGGGGGGGGGGGGTGTGATAGAATAAGGTAGGAATTCCTTTATTTGCACACATTTATTTTCCCCGACAGTAGTTAACAGTTTGCCTCTTTTTGATTTCCAAATGGCAATGGTTCTTTTACAATCACATCACGGGACCTCCGAGTTTATCATCCGTCTCCGGTAGAACTTTGAGATCATTGGACGCTTTCGGTTTGAAGAGGCGAGCGCATTACCTCCTAGCAATAACGATCCCATAATATTGAGGCATTTCTAAAAACAGTAACTCTAGGGCAGAGGGAACAACGTAATTAATTACCCGTTTACAATGGCCATCAACTAACATCACAGCAATTTTGATGCATAGCTAATATCTTAATCTTTTTATTTCAATTGATGACCACACTAACCACAAGTCTCTCATTTCAGTTGACGACCACTAACCACACTCGTCTTATTTCAAGTGATGACGACAACAAACACAACCCTCCCATTTCAATTAATGACCACAACAAACAACCCTTCCATTTCAAGTTTTGACAACAACAAACACAAGCCTTCCATTTCAAGTTTTGACAACAACAAACACAAGCCTCCCATTTCAATTAATGACCACAACAAACACAAGCCTCCCATTTCTCAAGATGACCACAACAAACACAAGCCTCCCATTTCTCAAGATGACCACAACAAACACAAACCTCCCATTTCTCAAGATGACTACAACAAACACAACCCTCACATTTCAATTAATGACCACAACAAACACAAGCCTCACATTTCAATTAATGACCACAACAAACACAAGCCTCCCATTTCTCAAGATGACCACAACAAACACAAACCTCCCATTTCTCAAGATGACCACAACAAACACAAACCTCCCATTTCTCAAGATGACCACAACAAACACAAGCCTCCCATTTCTCAAGATGACCACAACAAACACAAGTCTTCCATTTCAATTAATGACCACAACAAACACAAGCCTCACATTTCAATTAATGACCACAACAAACACAAGCCTCCCATTTCTCAAGATGACCACAACAAACACAAACCTCCCATTTCAATTAATGACCACAACAAACACAAGCCTCACATTTCAATTAATGACCACAACAAACACAAGTCTCCCATTTCAATTAATGACCACAACAAACACAAGCCTCACATTTCAATTAATGACCACAACAAACACAAACCTCCCATTTCAATTAATGACCACAACAAACACAAGCCTCCCATTTCAATTAATGACCCCAAACAAACACAAGCCTCACATTTCAATTAATGACCACAACAAACACAAGCCTCACATTTCTCAAGATGACCACAACAAACACAACCCTCCCATTTCAATTAATGACCACAACAAACACAAACCTCCCATTTCTCAAGATGACCACAACAAACACAAGCCTCCCATTTCTCAAGATGACCACAACAAACACAAACCTCCCATTTCTCAAGATGACCACAACAAACACAAACCTCCCATTTCAATTAATGACCACAACAAACACAAGCCTCATATTTCAATTAATGACCACAACAAACACAAGTCTCACATTTCAATTAATGACCACAACAAACACAAGCCTCCCATTTCTCAAGATGACCACAACAAACACAAACCTCCCATTTCAATTAATGACCACAACAAACACAAGCCTCCCATTTCAATTAATGATCACAACAAACACAAGCCTCACATTTCTCAAGATGACCACAACAAACACAACCCCCCCCCCCCCCCCCCCCCCCATTCTAATATACAACAAACACAAGTCTCAAATTCTTATTGATGACAACAACAAACACAAGCTTGCCATTCTAATGATGACCAATATGAACACAAGTTTTCCTTTCCAATTTACGACCACAACAAACATAAGCCTCCCATTCTAATTTACGACTACAACACACACAAGCCTTCATAAAATGTGTGTCTGCGTTTACCGTGTTATTCTATCACGCTTTATATCCCAACTAAACGTTTATAATTTTGGAGTCTGCCCAGCAGTTGACATCTTGTACATATTACTGATTAGATTTAAACGAAGTTTTCCTTCCCGATTGAAAAAAAAATCAAGAACAAATATAAATAATTTAGTCAAAGTATTACCGGGGTTCGAACCCGTGCCTTCCTTCTTAGAGGACCGGCACCATTTTCTTCTTACTGTTTTACCACACACGTACAATTGGCTATTGAATTTAGTTGCCGCGTTCGGTTTGACAGTTCTGACATATCCTGGATTATTTTGTGGTAAGACATGTTCACCGAGTCGACCCAGCTGTAAATGGGTACCTGACGAAGTCAGGCACACATTTCTGATCCGAGTGGGAAATAGAAGTTATATGCTCAATTGTCGGCACTTCCAGCAATGAAAGGGTTTGAGCAGATTTGGGAGCGTCAAGGTGCCCTATGAAGTTGGTTGTATCAGCCATTTTCTATTTTATTTTCACTATTTGAATCTTGGCTTTCGCTGTAGTCTTTTAATGATAAAATATATCTTGTAGTAGCGTTGGAGCATAGGTGAAATTGGAATCTCTCTCCAACTCAACATCACTTTATTTGTAAAATTTATGTAAACATTTAGATTTGTAAATATCAGAGTGCAGAAGAAGAAATAAATGCTACCAGTTGGAAGATAACATCTTCTTCTTCGTCGTCGTCTTTTTCTTCGTACTCTTCTTCTTCGTCTTCTTCTTCTTCTTCGTCTTCTTCTTCTTCTTTATTTTCTTCTTTTTCTTCTTTGTAGCTCGTTCTGAAACTTCCGCTACCAAGCCATGAAAAGGGTTTTGCAAGTAGCAAAATGTACTCTGGAGAACGGACGGCGTTTATACGTAGTTTACAACTTCGCGATATGTGCACCCATCGATCTGACACATTCGACTTCAGAATGTCATTTTTTGGTACCGGGTTAGCCTACCCTCTTCGATCCCTTCTTCTTAGTCAGTCTGCTCTGTTACAGTTTGTTATCCAGGATCACCGCGTGGAGATGTAGAATGATATCGGCAGCTCTGGTTCGCTGGCTCTGACGCTAGCAGTCAGGTTTTATTCGCATGTGTCTACGCTCACTCACTGCTCGACATCTTGATCCCAGTAAGATACAATCAAAAGAAGGACATGACAAAGCCCGTCTGATTGCATGATTGGACAGAAAACAATTGAGATCAATTGCAGCCGGACTTCTATATGGAATTGAACCTAATTTAACTAAGTTCATTTTAATTTTGAATGCTCATTTGCAGAAACGGAAATTTCAATAAGCGTTTCTTCTCCGTTAAGAATGATATGATGTAAAAAATAGCATTCGTCATGTGATAATATTCATATTGATAATATAGTGGTGATTTTTGTTCATGTTTGTGATAAATATAGAGGCTGTAAGTTACACGCTCAGACCTTTTCAGTTTTATTTTTAAGACACTATTGAGCAGAGCTGTTGTACAATACTGTCCTTCCTGGTCAGAGACCTGCGGGATCCATCGGAAGAACTATCCTCTTGCCCAAAATGAGTGTCGAATTAGCATGTGCTCAACTCTCGCCTCGTGTGTGGCACCATGAGATTCATTGCTGAATTGAGAAAGTCATCACTTGTAATCTCTCTGTGTTCCTCCCACGGCCGTTAGATTAACATAGCTATATAAACCCACGAGTTAGCAGCGGCAATATATTCCAGGGGCGTGTGGAGGTAAACATTTGATGGTAGTTGGAATACTAATGCAGGAAAGGGTTCCCTTTTGTCTTTGACAAGTTAGTTTATTCGGTCCTTGTCAGATCACCGTTTGTACTCTTGATTATTTGTCAGTACTTTTATTGCATCCACCTTTACATACATCCATGCGATTCTGCATTAATTCATTCGTTCGTTCATCAATGTATCTGTTAATACATCCGTCCATTGATTCATATATTCATACATCCAATCTACCCTACACTCACAAATCCACCCATTCATGCATCAATCAAATGCATCATTCCATGCAACTATCCATTGGATAATACATCCAAAACATTCTTCACCCCCAACCTATATATCCATCCATTTATCTATTCATGATATATATCTATGTATCTATTAATAATATCCATCCATTTATCTATTAATAATATCCACACATTTATCTATTTATATTGTCCATCCATTTATCTATTAATAATATCCCTCCATTTATCTATTAATAATATCCCTCCATTTATCTATTAATAATATCCCTCCATTTATCTATTAATAATATCCCTCCATTTATCTATTAATAATATCCCTCCATTTATCTATTAATAATATCCAACCATTTATCTATTAATAATATCCCTCCATTTATCTATTAATAATATCCCTCCATTTATCTATTAATAATATCCCTCCATTTATCTATTAATAATATCCCTCCATTTATCTATTAATAATATCCAACCATTTATCTATTAATAATATCCCTCCATTTATCTATTAATAATATCCCTCCATTTATCTATTAATAATATCCCTCCATTTATCTATTAATAATATCCCTCCATTTATCTATTAATAATATCCCTCCATTTATCTATTAATAATATCCAACCATTTATCTATTAATAATATCCCTCCATTTATCAATTAATAATATCCAACCATTTCCATCCCCAAAGAATACATCATATTATTTTAACCACGCCATATGTCCATCGATTCATACAGCAATACATTAATTCATTAATTCATTCAATGATTCATGTATGAACTCATCTCCCAACCAGTTCATTAATTCATTCGTCCATTTATCTGTTCGTCGTTCAATCAGTTCATCCATCGGCCGATCTATGCATTCATCTTTCACAATTCATTTAATCATCCATTCAACTATTCATCCTTTCCTCTCTCAATCAGTTAATTAATTAATCCATCCATTCATCCATCTATCAATGCATCTTGTAGTCAGTTCATTATTTCTTTCTCCCATATAACCATTTATCCATCTATTCGATTCAGCCATACATCAACCTATCTCTGTCCACCCATTCACAAAAGTGAACATCGTTCATCATCATGTGCACAAATAACGCTATTAATGCTTGATTATATTGAATCAATTTTTCTTCTATTACAAAATATAATTAATTAATTTATACTTACTGAGATCGAAATTTAGAAACAAGGAAATTATCAATACTTTATAAAAGTTTGACGGGAAACCTGAAAGGCAATTACACTACATATGAGCTATGATAAATTCATTGGCTCTATCCGTCTTGTCAGACGATAGTAATTGTGCTCTAATAAAAGGATGTAACTACAGACCATGACGATAGCGAATGTGACACATAAGACCAATTCGGACAGAGAAGCGTCTTCCAGAACAACAACCCGTCCTCTCTTTTCTCACCTCACTCTGTTTCATTTGACTCTGTCCTACAGTCACACCCTTGCACAACTTTCACACGCGCCCTCGTGGTAAAGCCCTTCCATTGCACTTTGGTTGGGCTAGCTTCTGAGGGCGCACAAACCTAGCATAGGTACATACAGATGCACACATGCATCCAAGCACTGGTTTACGCGTCCTGATATCGCCCAATGGACTACGGTCTGGGGTGGAAAATGGCGCGCCTCCGCCAGTAGAAACTAGTGAGGCAAACATCTAAGCAAAAAAAAAAAAAAAAGAAGCGTCTTCCACGGTGTGTGCAAGGAAAGTCAGTACCGTTTGCGGCATTGCGTGATGTTGCGTATCTTCTTCAACACGGAGTCTTTAGCATATCCGCAAGCAGTGTCACTTTTGTCTGTATTCCATGCTTAATCCTGCCCCTCCATGTAACACGATCCACGGCGTCCTGTTCCTTTGATTTCAAATCGATGCCCGCCGCATCATTCATATCCCGCTTGTATACATCCTTGTAAAGAAGTAGTGACGGACCCCGAGACCTTTTCCCCAACTGTACTTCCCCATAGAGAAGATATTTTGATATTCTGCCATCATCCATTCTCCGAGTGTGTATCAGCCATACTGAGCCTTCGAAGACTAAGTATGGAAAAGATCGTGACAGTGCCTGTTGTCTCCAACGAGAGCACATTTAGCATGGATTACATAAGTAATTTAGCAAGGATTGGTATCTGTTCCATTAAGGCATCGAAAGCTAGATGAGATTCATATTTGAAACGAAAAGAATAAGGTGGATATGATTGATTGATTGATGCTGAATGTCCACAATGACTAAATCTACTTTTTTGTGCGCCCTGAAAATAGTGTTAAATGGCGGGTTGCAGTAGCTTTCTTTACATCCCGAGCGTGTTGATGTAGGTTGTGCTATTCTTGGCTTCATCTGCGTGTCTCTCATGACTGAGGGGGATCACGTCAATTCTCCACTTCTGTAGCTAAGCTGCCATAAAAGCTGCCCGTTTCTAGGGAGAACTGCGAAGAAGTCGAGGTGGAGGTCTTGGTCAGTATATTTTACCTGACCCTGACTAACATATCCGATCAGTATATTTTACCTGACCCTGACTAACATATCCGATCAGTATATTTTACCTGACCCTGACTAACATATCCGATCAGTATATTTTACCTGACCCTGACTAACATATCCGATCAGTATATTTTACCTGACCCTGACTAACATATCCGATCAGAATATTTTACGTGACCCTGACTAATATATCCGATCAGAATATTTTACCTGACCCTGACTAACATATCCGATCAGTATATTTTACATGACCCTGACTAACATATCCGATCAGTATGTTTTGCCTGACCAGATGTTAGTCTCCCCTCCGGAAAAGATGGACTACCGTTATCCTAGAGTGATATGATGGCAGTACTGTTTTAATAGTGGGCAGTGACCAGCGCTACGGGGCATACCTGTTATGATAACGACATCAGGTAACAAGACAGGTCTCAGCTGAAACAGCAAGAGTTAATAGAGGGGGTCTGGTACCAGTCATTGCTACCGGTGATGAAGTGTTATGTACTTGATTGTTTTGTGCATCAGATATTTTGGAAGTAATGTGGTCAGTTCCTTACTCGCTGCATTTTTAAATATACAGACACTCTAATACAATCGTTCTCAACATTTTCATCCTTTCTTCTTCTTCATCTTCTTCTTCTTCTTCTTAGTTCGTTCTTTTTTGATCGCCTGTAACCAAGCCCCGAAAAGGGTTTTGCAAGTAGAAGGATGTGGTCAAGAGAACGAAAAGCGTTGTTTTGTAGTTTACAGATTGACTGCAATATTTGCACCTTTCTGTCCAACACATCCAACTTCAGTAGGCATTTTTGATTCCCAGGTTAGCTTTTCTTCGATCTCTTCTCCTTAGGTAGTCTATTCTGTTGTAGCCTGATTTTCATATACAGACACTTTATACAGCCGTTCTCAAATTTTGTATTTTGTAATAGACATATATAGATTCTGTTTTACAGCCACTCAGAACCTCATTTATCCTTTGATATTTATATATTGACACTAATATAGCCGGCTTTTTATCCATTTATTTTTATAGGTAAGCATTTAAATACAAGCGTTTAAAATCTTATTGTCCATTGATTTTCATATATAGATCCTCTAATACAGACGCTCTAAACCATTATATATTTATTTTTTTAAATACGAGAATACTGATTCAGCGTTCTCAACATCTGTATCCATCTATTTTCATACATAGCCACCAACTCAGTCGTTATCAACCAACACACATACTGATTTTCATACATACATAGACACTCCGTTCTCAGGGAACAACTGCATAGAAATGATTATATTTACGAAACAGGCAGAAGAAGTTGTTAGTGTACTAATTTATTAATCATATAGTATGCTCTTTCGATTGATTTCTATTGAATTATATAAGCAGCATTAACATATATTGACACATTGAAATAGCAATGCTATAAAAGCCTGCAAGTCAAAACAGACTGAATTGAAATGAAAACACATTGATTGCGTACTGACATGCCTGGTTGATCTTTCTTTGTCTAATCTGTGAACTAAGTTATTAATGATAACATTAATTGTGTACGGACATGTACGGTTGTCCTTTTCCTGTCTAAGATAATGATTGCGTACGGACTTGTACGGTTGACCTGTCTCTGTCTAAGATAATGATTGCGTACGGACTTGTACGGTTGACCTGTCTCTGTCTAAGATAATGATTGCGTACGGACTTGTACGGTTGACCTGTCTCTGTCTAAGATAATGATTGCGTACGGACTTGTACGGTTGACCTGTCTCTGTCTAAGATAATGATTGCGTACGGACTTGTACGGTTGACCTGTCTCTGTCTAAGATAATGATTGCGTACGGACTTGTACGGTTGACCTGTCTCTGTCTAAGATAATGATTGCGTACTGACATGCATGGTTGCACTGTCTCTGTCTAGAACTTCGAGCTAAACATTTCTTATTTTAACTGGTTTATTTAACTGAGTCATGATTTCTAAAGTGTGCAAACAGAGACTGTTCGTGTTTACCTAGAGTTGCATGGAACACCTGTAGTGTAATCATGCCCTATCTCCATCAGATGGGAGTCGTATCTTAGCAATAAGGATCTAAACAGACCAAGCACACATTTCGTTCTAGGTTATATCAAGCATAATGCACAACAATTAAAATGACACCACGTCACTTAGTCAATCCTCTTCTAGTCTGGGGTGCACAGAAAACGCCAGACTGCTCCTTCGTCAGTCTTTCCTTTCGCAAGGTTTCAGTCCAATCCTTGGTCCGTCAGAGACTATCGAATGTTGTCCTCTCAGCATTCCCTGGGCCGTCATGGAGGTCTGCAGCATTAGCACTTGGCTTCTCGCGCCTGTTGTGACATGGTCGGACTATCACAATGGAAACTGTGCCATCTGTGTCTGCAGGGGATAGGTTTGAAGATCATGACGTATTATCTGGTTACAGACCATGTCCCTTCTTGTCCCTATGCCTTTCATTAAATACTTCATTTCTGAGGCTTGAAGCTGGCTTCTCTGGATCCTGTTTGAAGCAGGCATCTCTGGGTCTAGTTGAGGCTGGCTTCTCTGGGTCCTGCTTGAAGCTGGCTGTTTTCGGTCCTGGTTGAAGCTGGCTTCTTTGGGTCCTGGTTGAAGCTGGCTTTTCTCGGTCTTGGTTGAAGCTGGCTTCTCTGGGTCCTGCTTGAAGCTGGCTTCTCTTAGTCCTGGTTGAAGCTGGCTCTTTGAGACCTGACCTCTCTGTGGAGGACATGAGTTAACGAAAGATGTTCCGAGACCAGGTCATGCGCATATTGTTGCGTTAACACATGTCCTTCTTTAAACATCGTTGTCCAGTTCTTTCACTGTTGTCACCATACACTGCCTGCATTCTGCGATGAATGTCAACTGCTCGACATCCTTCTGCTGTTACCAACCGAATCACTGCTCGCTGATCAACTCTAGACGGATTCCGTATCACACCCGCCATGTTTTCAACGATCTGTTGAGGAAACTATAAATAGGAGGATAATGAAATTGTGCTAACTTGACGGTTAGTATGTGCTGTTTACACCAGACGTGACGTGATCATGCGCATCGTACATATGTTCACTTCCTGCAGTTTGGTTGCGTTTAATTTAAACACGCCTCGTACGAAACTTAACTTTGTACGTGCTGGTCGGTGTTTGCCACAAGAGAAGATACGGAATCAATCTTCCCATTAGATACTTCGACTAAAAGTATAGAATCCTCTCATCGTTTTACAGCAATACTTGATGATAATAATAAATAAAGTAAGTAACATTTCTGTTGCATAACGTTGCTTCTTACAATCACCAACCTATTTAACTGTTTTAAGTTTCTTGGCAAAGTATGCATCCAGTGCGGTAGGTTGCCATTATTTTCCGTACACGGAGGAGCGAAGAAAAACCATGTCTGCCAAACTGAACACGAGGGTGATTTGAACCGAATGCGTTTGGACTTTGAACGGACGCTTCATCCCTAGGTCACGCAGACTCCGGCAATAATAAAATATAGTAAATAATAAAAATAAAAATAATAGTAATTTTAATAATTATAATAGTAATACTAATAATGACGAAAATAATAATAACGATAATAAAAAAACATAAAAACTCGAATACGAAAGCCACAAACGTTCATCCGAATATCTAGCACAAGAGTGCAACACTGGTACCGATTCCTGGCTGGCCCATCAAAGTCATAATATTAGTAGTATTATTCAGAACTCATGTAAAAAATCACTCACCTTCATCCAAATTGTCAGAACGAGAATCTAACAGTGGAGCCGCTCCTGAACCGAGCCATCAAAGTAAAGACTTACGATCTGAGAGCCAGCCCTTCAAAAAGCTCTTCATAGCCTCGTTTGATATCCCTAAACTCAGGCTCAAAGTTATCGTCACAAATAAATCAAATGTTATTACAACTTGGATAGAGCCATGGTCTAGTTAAACATGATCATAATTGCTTAATTGCACCAGAACTCCCAGGCGATGCCATATGAAGATTACACTTTACTCTTCTCGAACACAGAGCGGCTAGTACCCTTGTCTAAATGCAAGCAATAACACAAGAAAAAGTTTACATGCTAGCAGATTTCTGTTGGAGGTAGACTCTCTTTTCTCCAACTATCAACTTCCGGGTCATAGTTCATCTTTGGTAGATCTACAGGAAGATCTTGATTAGGTGTGGCTTTTGTCTGATTACTGTACCCCTGCAGCCTTTTGTAGCAGTTACTTCTTCTTCTGCATTTGTTTTCAATCTCCCGCTACCAAGCCGTGAACAAGGCTTTGCAAGTAGCAGGATGTAGTCCTGAGAGCGGAATGCGTTGTGTTGCTAGTTTGTAGCTTGACTGCAATATTTGCACCTTTCGGTTCGACACTTCCGTCTTCGGCAGGGTAGCCGTCACCAATATGTGATAAACATAATTATACGATGATCCCGAAGAGAGGCAAAACATAATATAAGAATTGCCATGTTAATCGACACAGTAATCATCATATTTACAATGATCATCATCATCGCTATATCACTAACACCATCATAACTATCATCATCGTCAAATTTACTATCAACATTATCACCACCATCATCATAATATTGATTATCATAATCATCATCACTATCATCATCATTAGTGTCGTCACCATCATCACTAACATCATCATCACCACCACCACCATCACCACCACCATCATCACCCCTATCACCATCATCAGCCTCACCATCATCACCCCCATCACCACCATCATCACCCCCTTCACCATCATCATGACCCCCATCACCATCATCACCATCATCATCATCACCATCACCATCATCACCATCACCATCATCACCACCATCAAACATTACCATCATGACCCCCATCACCATCATCACCATCATCATCATCACCATCACCATCATCACCATAACCATCATTACCATCATCACCATCATCATCATCACCATCACCATCACCATCACCACCATCACCACCATCATCACCATCTTTGTCTTCAGGAACCCATTAGAGAAGGACTACACAATGGAAACAATCTTGAATCCGTCACCGGACCTCTCCGTCTACATCCCGTATGAGCCTCGGGCCTTCAGTATATTCACGTTTATTCTACAGTGTTAAATAAAAACATAGTGCACATATTAACAGCGCATTTGATAATCTGTTTTATCAAAACAATGAAGGGGGTGACCAAGATGGTGAGCAGTGTATGGGCTGTAGCGGTCAGCGACCAAAAATTGACTGCTAGCGTCATGGCCAGTGAATCCAAGCTGACTGTTAGCATCAGGGCAGATCAATCCAAGATGTCTGTTAGCATCAGGGCAGGTCAACCCAAGATGACTGTTAGCATCAGGGCCAGAGAACTCAAGCTGATTGTTAGCGTCAGGGCCAGCGAACCAAGGCTGACTGTTAGCATCAGGGCCAGCGAACCAAAGCTGACTGTTAGCATCAGGGCCAGCGAACCAAAGCTGACTGTTAGCATCAGGGCCAGCTAACCAAAGGATGACTGCTAGCGTCACTGCCAGCGAAACAAAGCTGACTGTTAGCGTCAGGGTTAACGAACCAAAGGATGACTGCAAGCATCAGTGCCAGCTAACCAAAGCTGACTGTTAGCATCAGGGCCAGCTAACCAAAGGATGACAGCTAGCGTCAGGGCCAGCTAGCGAAAGCTGACTGTTAGCGTCATGGTTAACGAACCCCTGATGACTGCTAGCGTCAGGGCCAGCGAATTAAAGCTGACTGTTAGCATCGGGGCCAGCGAAACAGAGCTGACTGTTAGCGTAAGAACCAGCGGATCAAAGCTGCTAAGACACTTATCCACCTACACGAGGTATTCCTGGATAACAGGCTGCAACAAAGCAGACTGGACAAGGAGAAGGGATCGAAGAGGGAAGGCTAACCCGGTACTCACATTTGCCTGCCTAAGTCGGATGTGTCAGATCGAAAGGTGCAAATTTCGAAGTCAGGCTGTAAGCTACAACACAACGCATCCCCGTTCTCTTGACAACATCCTACTACTTTGAAAGCTTTTTTCGTGGCTTGGTAGCGGGAGATTGAGATCGCAGAAGAAGAAAACAAAGACATAGGCTTAAGCATCAACGCTGTTAATCTTGCACCGTCACATGGATGCAACTCAAATATCTATCTATTTGTGAATGCTTTCTTGAAGTGTATGACATCACGTGTTCCTAACAACTTAGCAATGATTCATGGCGACAAAATTTGTGAGACCAGAAAACAACAATTTAAGACATGTATGAACACATGCGACATTAGATTATGGATTATTTGATTACTGTTATGTTTAATAAGTCAATGTTTTGTGTGTGCAAAGTACGCCTCTTCTAGTCAGTATTTTTGTTTGTATCAGGGCGTAGAGTCATGAACTAGAGCGGGGACACGGTACGATTTGTATAATATTGAATAATCTCCGTATACATTATAAAGTACTGGTAAAGATAATATTTAATGATATTGACTGATAAATTGGTTCCACGAACACTGGCTTGAGGTAAAAGAAAACGTTTAGGTCATTAAAAAAAAAGTTGGAATTCTTGACGAGCTCTTGAAAATCGCAAACGGGATCAAGATGCTGAGCAGCGCATGAGCTGCAGTGGTCAGCGACCCATAGCTGACTGCTAGCGTCAGGGCCAGCGAACTATAGCTGCCAAGACCCTTCTACACCTCCATGCGGTGATCCTGAATATTGGACTGCAGCAGGGCAGACTGGCTAAGGAGAAGGGATCGAAGAGGGAATGCTAACCCGGTACTCAAAAAATGCTTGCTGAAGTCGGATGTGTTGGACCGAACGGTGCAAATATCACAGTCAAGCTATAAACTACGATATAACGCATTCCATTCTCTGGACTACTTTCTGCTACTTAAGCCCTTTCGGGGTTTGATAGTGGGAGATTGAGAACGAACGAAGAAGAAGAAGAAGAACATCGCTAACGAGTTCTGATCTCCTTAGACGTTTAACCTTAAGCTAAACGCAGGTCTGTTGACAGCAAGACAAGTTATGCTATTATTATCACCACCATCATCACTTTTACTGTACATTTGTTGTCCATCAAAGCGATGATGGTGGCTTGAACAGACGGTTTTGTCTTGAGGATGTAGCTTGCGCTGTATTTGGATTATAGTGAGTGAGCAACTGCGCTTGTCAGCTTATCATCGACCTCACTCTCTGGTCCCGAGCTACCTTGGATCAGTGGCAAGACCTAAGTCAAGACGACGGGAGGCAACTCAGGATGCAGGCAGTCTATTCCCACCTCCGGTGAGACCAGGAGTTAATTCAAGACTTGCGGGATTCGATCGCCCACCGTTTCTATTCATCGCTTTGGGAGGCGAGTACCTAATCTCTCGACCACAGCGACCCCCAGAAGACTCAGCAGAGTATGTAGATAGCTAGTATTACATTCCAGTCGTGTAGCTACGTCACAAAGTGATCAGCGGAAGATTGTGAAGTTCATGCCTTCCGAAGTCACTCTCGAGTAGTAATGCTGGCGCTCTAGAGGTTTGGACTAGTGGATCTGGGGTTGCTATTGGCCAGCTCTTTCCTGATCAGAGGGCCAGTTTTGTCCAGCGACGATGGTTTCACTAGTTCCTCCCGGCTGCATACTCTTCGTCTGCTTGCACCCTCTGTTGTTCCCCATCAGGCAATGGAAGCAGATAGAATCAAACAAACAACCGGAAGAAAGCTGGAAGTAGCCTGAAGAGCCTGGGACAAGAAATAATGAACACCACCGCCACCACCATCGTCCGCATCATCATCATCGTCAATTTTTGATACCGTGCCATCAATTAGTTCAACCTTGTAGATGCTGAATGTGTTGTCATCTCTTAAATCCAACTTTACATGAATTACGTTAGTTCTTCCTATGCTCAGTTTTGATTCGTCTGGCTTGAATGTCTTTAAATAAATTTATTTGATAGCGTCCTGATTCTGTGCGTAATCGATCATAGAGTTTCAAATCTTTCCGTAGGGGATGGCGTGGCCTAGTGGTTTAGTGGCACGGCTCACAACACGAAGGTGCTGGGTTCGATCCCCATCACAGCACCGGCCGTTACCCTGGGGAAGCAAACCCTTAGAAAATGCAGGAGGAAGCAGACCCTTACATAAAATGCATGCTGAAGTCGGATGCACTGGGCCGACAGGCGCAAAATAAAAACCACAGTGCAACGCACACCGCCTTCGGGATTAGAGCAATAAGGCGAACGCAAAAAACAAAACAAAACAAAAATCTTTCCGTCTCTGAGAGTTATTTCTCGATTCTTCCGTTGAGAGTACTCGATGTAACGAATCGTTCAGCATTTTATTTCTTTGCCATCTTACGTCTGTTTTCTTAACAAATTCTCACATCACGTCAAAATTATTATCATTACTTACTTCTTCTTTTTCTTCTTCTTCTTCTTTTTCTTCTTCTTCTTCGTTTTCTTCTTTTTACTCCTCCCTATTTTCTTTGTTCATCTTCAGACTTCGACTTCACTGACTCTAACAAATGCAACTTTTAAATCGAGGATCTGTACTTCTTCTTCTTCTTCGTACGCAGTCAGACAGTAACCATTATTTTTTCGAAAAAAGCAGCGGTCATCCTGAGGCTGTCGACACTGCCATAGAGCTTTTCTTGCAGTTCCACTGGTGATGGCCACATCTGCTCTCTCTGATCCTCGTATGTCGGGCAGTTCTGCAGCAGATGTTCAGCGGTCATTTTACCAGTACCGCACGGGCATTCGTCGGTACCACCTATCTTCAATTTGTTGAATAGGTGGTACCTCAGTCTATTGTGGCCAGTGCGAAGTCTGAAGACAACGACCTGCTCTCTTCTGTTCAACTGGTAATAGGCATCGTTTTTGGTGTAACCAGTATGTTCGGTTTCCCATTTGGTCATGTATCTGGCTTTGATAAGCCGTTTTGACTCTTCGTACGTCATACTAGTATCTGTTTGTGGTAGTCTTGCACCTTCTTTTGCCAGTCTGTCTGCCTCCTCGTTGCCTTGGATGTTGCAGTGTGATGGGACCCACTGTACCACTACCCTTTTTGGTGCGGACTGCTGGCACAGTTTGCAGAGTGCTGCTATTAAGTCATTAAGCTCAGTGTTTTTCTGGCTTTTTAGCGCTGTGACTACGGCTAGAGCATCTGTAAGCAGGACTATATGGCTTTCATTTTCATTTTGTGTCACAAGGATCTGTACACTTCCATACAGTTTTTCATGGAAGGACATTGATTATTGCCACTTCTTACTCCTTTCACTAGTGTATGTTACTAAAGACTATAATATGTGTTCCACTGTAATCGGCGCTGTGTCATTGGTACAGAGGTCAGTAGTGCCAGTCTTTCATTTATTATACATTTATTGTAAATGGTAACATTCCTCAAGATTAGCACAAACATGGACCCTGCCCTGGAAGACTAACTCCAACGCTTGATCCAGTGCTAAAAAAGAAGAATAATCCAGTGGATACAAGCCCACTGCAGCATCTCAGACACGAAGAAACGGACAGACTTGCCAAGAAGGGAAGGCCACAGTAACAAAGTAACACAGTTGCAACATAGGACAAGACAAAATCATTTATCAAGGTAACGTGTAAATCATAATTGAATAGAGACCACCCTGGTCCTATGGCAACGGCGCCTACCCGCAACTCTCCATGTGAGAGCAGCTGATCATCTTCCGGCTGCATACAGCACACATATACTGCGATGTCATTTGTGTAATAGATTCAAGATTGCTTACTTCTGATGCGTGTAACAGACAGCCCGTTTCCATGAGGGGATTGCGTCAAAGCCGAGGTGAGAGTCTTGGTCAGTATGTTTTGCCTGACCTTGACTAACATGTCTGATCAGTACGTTGTGTCTGACCAGACGTTAGTCTTCCTTCCCCGAGTAGACAGATAGACAGATAGACATACATACAGACAGACATACAGGCAGACAAACAGATAGGCAGACAGACAGACAGACATATAGATAGCTAGATAGCTAGATAGATAGATAGAAAGATAGATAGATAGATAGATAGATAGATAGATAGATAGATAGATAGATAGATAGATAGATAGATAGATAGATAGATAGATAGATAGATAGATAGATAGAGTGATAGATAGATAGATAGATAGATATTGGTAGACACATAAATATGATTAGTGTGGTGGTAAAGCATTCACTTTGCACGACAAACGAACGGTGCTCAACTATTGATACCAACACAGCTGTAATTTGGTACCTGACTTCCTGTTAGGTAATGACAGTCAGTGAGAGCGGGAACTAGTCTCTGCACCTAAAAATAAACTGTGGCCTAGTACAATGAAGTCTCTAACACTTTATTCCCGACAGCAATGTCTGTTATGGAACTACCTTTGCCTTTTATTCACTAATAAGCCTTCAATTATATTCTTCATACCCACAGTGCATACGTGATCACAATATGTTTTTTAATTTGCTTTGTTTCCTAAAATGTCAGATAATGTTGATTATTTCATGAGTGAATTGACATTTCCATAATTACTTTCAATCCCGAGTCTTGAGCTGTGTTTGCTGTTCTCAATATGCACGACCTGGATTAAAATTGAGCCACTGGTCCAAGGAAAGCATATTGTAAGCAATGATTAATGGTACCGTTAATCATCTTCCCCTTGTGACATAATGCGAATTTCAATGGCCATAAACAATGCCAAGTACGTAGTATCCTGCAGAAAGCTCTAGAAACAATTTCTCATTCATGATACAGGTATGGAAGAAAGCTCTAGAATGAATTCCCATATGGGATACAAGGATGGAAGATAGTTCTAGACAGAATCCCCATATGTGATAGAGGGATGGAAGAAAGCTCTAGAAACAAACCCTAATATGTGATGAGGGATGGAAGAGTGAATAAGTCGTTTTTCGAAGAATGAGAAGAAAAAGAACATGGTTTATATTCTTCTCTCCCACAATTCTATGTTACATCAAGACCATAAGCCACATCCATTTGTCGGCCCCGGAAGCAGGCTGCACAAGTCACTAGTGTAGTCTGGTCAACGGATAGTGATGGCAGTTGGAAGACAAACCTGTTACTCAATAAAGCCAACTGAAATCGGATGTGTCGGACCGAAAGACGCAGATATCGCAACCTCGCTGTAATCTACAACACAACGTCATAACGTCGTTTTCAGGACGAACGCCAAAGAAGGAAGCAGCATGCTCTTTGCAGAACGTCGCTTCTGGCAACCGCCAACCTATTTGACTGTTATTAGTTTCTTGGCAGGTGTGCAGTACGGTAGGTTGTTACAAGTTTCTTGGCAGGTGTGCAGTACGGTAGGTTGTTACATGTTTCTTGGCAGGTGTGCAGTACGGTAGGTTGTTACAAGTTTCTTGGCAGGTGTGCAGTACGGTAGGTTGTTACAAGTTTCTTGGCAGGTGTGCAGTACGGTAGGTTGTTACAAGTTTCTTGGCAGGTGTACAGTACGGTAGGTTGTTACAAGTTTCTTTGCAGGCGTGCAGTACGGTAGGTTGTTACAAGTTTCTTTGCAGGTGTGCAGTACGGTAGGTTGTTACAGGTTTCTTGGCAGGTGTGCAGTACGGTAGGTTGTTACAAGTTTCTTGGCAGGTGTGCAGTACGGTAGGTTGTTACAAGTTTCTTGGCAGGTGTGCAGTACGGTAGGTTGTTACAGGTTTCTTGGCAAATGTGCAGTACGGTAGGTTCTTACAAGTTTCTTTGCAGGTGTGCAGTACAGTAGGTTCTTACAAGTTTCTTGGCAGGTGTGCAGTACGGTGGGTTCTTACAAGTTTCTTGGCAGGTGTGCAGTACGGTAGGTTGTTACAAGTTTCTTGGTAGGTGTGCAGTACGGTAGGTTGTTACAAGTTTCTTGGCAGGTGTGCAGTACTGTGGGTTGCTACAAGTTTCTTGGCAGGTGTGCAGTACGGTAGGTTGTTACAAGTTTCTTGGCAGGTGTGCAGTACGGTAGGTTGTCATTACTTACACCAACCACACACACACACAATAAACACAATGAGGCAATAAACACTATTGGTTCGAAGATTTGAACACCAGTTGACGAGAATGATAAGCTGCAAGAAGAGCATACTTTTGGGACTCAACCAACCAAACTACTTGTTTTCTCTGGCTCGTCGCCACGACTATCACAGATCTTGTTAAATGACCAAAATGGAGAGAAACAAGTTGAAAAATTAAAGAAGCAAAGAAAGCATACACGAGATGAAAACAAGCTACAGAGCTCAAAAATGAAATAACTAAAAACAGGTAAAGCACACAAATAAATCAAAACATAGCGAAAAAGAGTACTTCTGATAATATTTAATAATATAATTGTACACATAACAAATTCTAAAGAAAAGATGTTTACTGTAATATATACACATTATTCAGTTCAGAGCAAAAGTGGCAATGAATTATATATTGCTCTTTAAACTAGTAAACATTAATGTAATATCTCCAACATTGAAATGTATGGTCCACACAAACATAAATCTAAATAATTTAATAACTTTTAAAAAATTTCTTAAAGCCAATTACTGTGTACATCAAATGACAATAAAATGTGCATGATATGCAGGGCAATAATCAGCTAATTTAAATTAAGCAGACTTGTGTCTACTAGGTGGGAATATATTATAGCAATTTTTCAACTTTTTTAGATCAGGTGATCGGCTTCCCTCTTTATGTCCCTACTTCCGTAACACAGAGAAGAGTTGTGTATCAATTTTTACAGCTGAGTATAGCCACCACGTGAAAATCATTGCTGTTGAAACCATTCCGCAAATAATTTGGTTCAGGATTCCCTAAAGCTGATTAGAGTGAACCAAATGCAGTGTTGGGCCTCTAGTCCCTTATCTGGAGTGACAGGTAAATGTGGACGAAAGCTACCGGGTAACGAATCCGGTCATTTCTCTTAAACAGACAAGCGCTGTAACAGCTCGACCATTCGCGCGCCAAGCTGTACGAGTAAAATGCCTGTTTCAATATTATGAGGACATATAGTCGCAATGTCTTGAGGTATGTTAGGAAACTGAGAATGGCAGATATCACATATCTGATCCGAGCGATTAGTTTTGCTAAAAAGGTTAAATAAAGCAAAAAGAAACAGCTTGAGCTCAAATGAGAATGAAAAGAACGACACACATTTCAAAGCACTCGTGGAATAGTATGAATGCAGCCTTTCAAACATGTCGAAACAGCCAACTTGAAAGAATTGTGCGTGGAGCTAGTAACCTAACCTTGTAATATAAATGAAACAGAAAGCACATTTTTGCAACAGCAAACAAGTGCTTTGATCCAGGCTTCCTGTGACAGGACAAGCATGCAGTCGTTGGGATATGCTTGGTTGACTAATAAGTACATAAAAAAGATTCTTCTCTGCTAAACTTCATGATCCCTCAATCCCTGGGAAAACAAGCTAATCACTCTTTTCATCCTGTATCACATATAGGGTTTTCTTTCTGAAACTTTCTTTCAAACTTCGCACTCCACGACATGTGTCCATGACAGTACCACAACCTTATGTAATGGGTAGTTTTCATCAATATGAAGTTTCAACAAACTGTTAGTCGTCAGTTAAAAGATACTATCAGTCTGACAGTGGTTCTATTGTCCTCTCTTCCACACACCTGTCTCTCTTGGAATCCAGTCGGACATATATTAATGGCACTTAGCTTAGAATAGCAAGTAATGAAGATCCTTACATATTAATAACGTGGATTTTCGTGGTGATGATTTACTAAGCGACGCGACACAAACATAATACTGAGAACAATCAAGTTATGACAAGAACGGCACATCTATAAGTTGGTATACAAGCAAGTTATGTGGCTTACATCTCCCACTGAGTACATATCTGTAATGTAGCTTACACCTCTTAATGAGCACATATGTGTAATGTAGCTTACATCTTCCACTGAGCACATATGTGTAATGTAGCTTACACCTCTTAATGAGCACATATGTAGCTTACATCTCCCCCCTAAGCACACATGTGTAATGTTGCTTACATACCCTAATGAGCACATATGTGTAATGTAGCTTACATCTCCCCCTGAACACATATGTGTAATGCAGCTTACATCTCCCCCTGAACACATATGTGTAATGTAGCTTACATCTCCCCCCTGAGCACATATGTGTAATGTAGCTTACATCTCCCCCATGAACACATATGTGTAATGTAGCTTACATCTCCTCCCTGAGCACATATATGTAATGTAGCTTACATCTCCCCCTGAGCACATATGTGTAATGTAGCTTACATCTCCCTCTGAACACATATGTGTAATGTAGCTTACATCTCCCCCTGAGCACATATGTGTAATGTAGCTTACATCTCCCCCCTGATCACATATGTGTAATGTAGATTACATCTTCCCCCTGAGCACATATATGAAATGTAGCTTACATCTCCCCCTGAGCACATATGTGAAATGTAGTTTACATCTCCCCCTGGACACATATGTGTAATGTAGCTTACATCTCCCCCTGAGCATATATGTGTAATGTAGCTTACATCTCCCCCTGAGCACATATGTGTAATGTAGCTTACATCTCCCCCCCCCTGAGCAAATATGTGTAATGTAGCTTACATCTCCCCCCTGAGCACATATGTGAAATGTAGCTTATATCTTCCCCTTAGCAACAAATGTGTAATGTAGCTTACATCTCCCCCTGAACACATATGTGTAATGTAGTTTACATCTCCCCATGAGCACATATGTGTAATGTAGCTTACATCTCCCCCTGAGCACATATGTGTAATGTAGCTTACATCTCCCCCTTAGCAACATATGTGTAATGTAGCTTACATCTCCCCCTGAACACATATGTGTAATGTAGCTCACATCTCCCCCCTGAGCACAAATGTGTAATGTAGCTTACATCTCCCCCCTGAGCACATATATGTAATGTAGCTTACATCTCCCCCTTAGCAACATATGTGTAATGTAGCTTGCATCTCCCCCTTGAGCACATATGTGTAATGTAGCTTACAGCTCCCCCTGAACACATATGTGTAATGTAGCTTACATCTCCCCCTGAGCACATATGTGTAATGTAGATTACATCTTCCCCCTGATCACATATGTGTAATGTAGATTACATCTTCCCCCTGAGCACATATATGAAATGTAGCTTACATCTCCCCCTGAGCACATATGTGAAATGTAGTTTACATCTCCCCCTGGACACATATGTGTAATGTAGCTTACATCTCCCCCTGAGCATATATGTGTAATGTAGCTTACATCTCCCCCTGAGCACATATGTGTAATGTAGCTTACATCTCCCCCCCCTGAGCACATATGTGTAATGTAGCTTACATCTCCCCCCTGAGCACATATGTGTAATGTAGCTTACATCCCCCCTTTAGCAACAAATGTGTAATGTAGCTTACATCTCCCCCTGAACACATATGTGTAATGTAGTTTACATCTCGCCATGAGCACATATGTGTAATGTAGCTTACATCTCCCCCTGAGCACATATGTGTAATGTAGCTTACATCTCCCCCTTAGCAACATATGTGTAATGTAGCTTACATCTCCCCCTTGAGCACACATGTGTAATGTAGCTTACATCTCCCCCTGAGCACATATGTGTAATGTAGCTTACATCTCCCCCTGAGCACATATGTGTAATGTAGCTCACATCTCCCCCCTGAGCACATATGTGTAATGTAGCTTACATCTCCCCCCTGAGCACATATATGTAATGTAGCTTACATCTCCCCCTTAGCAACATATGTGTAATGTAGCTTGCATCTCCCCCTTGAGCACATATGTGTAATGTAGCTTACATCTCCTAATGAGCACGCATGCGCAAGTAATTGCGTAAATAAATACTATTATAAACATAAACTGACTAAGTAATTAACAAACAATCAAGACAGTCTGAAGTAGATATTGCGTAGATATACATTTGTCATCTGTAGTACTGTTTACTTGTTTCTGTTTAACAGAACCGACATCACTGTATTCCAGGTAGACATGAAGGTGATGTGCCACTATGAGCAGAACGTGATACTTATGCATGATGGTAGTGTCTCGGATAGGTGGATTCATGTTTATTTGCCTCGATGGTTATAGACATTTATTGTTGTTGTTCTAAGGAAGCCCGTCTTGCTTGCTCGGTATATTATTCTTCTCCTGCGTTCGCTCCCGCTACCAAGACCCGAATAAGGCTAAGCAAGTAGCAGGATGTACTTCGGAGAACGGAATGCCTTGTATCACTAGTTTATAGCTTGACCGCGATATTTGCACCTTTAAGGATCGACACATCTGTCTTTGGCAGTTCCGTATGTTATATTATGCGTTGTTGTAATTCTATTTTTCGTGGACAAATAGGAAGAACTCTTTATTTTAAAACACATCTGTTTTTGTAAATTGTTTTTCGTTGATATTTCTACCAACAGATATACAGATTAAGTTAAGAATATGTGTATCTGTAATGTGGTTTTCTTATGTATCTTCGTGGCTATGCTGTAGAAGGCATATACATTGGAGGGAGAAATAGGATACCACCAATGCTTCTAGGTTCAATTCCAAAATGATGATATATATTTATTTGATCGAAAACGGTTCCGAGGCCTACTCATCCTAAAAAATCTGGTACGGCCTGTAAGTAACGGTCACCGGCGTGATGCTGACCACATCACTCATAGCTTGCCGTTGGTCAATAGAAATATGGATAGGACACACTATTCCTAACATGCCACATGACGTGTAAACGTGGTTTTAATTTTGACTTTTGCTTTAAAAAGCATGTTGAAAAAGGCGACTGAACAGGAATGTGCTTGAGGTTGGCAACTTCATCATGTTAAAACACATTGTCAATATAATCAGTCGTATACTTTATGTAAGGGACTTATGCTCCCCATCGGAGCAAAGAGAGGCACACATGATGTAATATCTAAGGGTGAACAGTCAGTATTGACTTTCAATTACAGATGTGCTCCCAAGACATACGTCTTACATAGTCCATGGCAGCAAGAGCCTAGCTGATGGCTCTTTTACGACAAGACTGTAGCTACTAACAGGACAAGTGGTTTGACGCGGGTCTCTGACACCCTAGAACCAGAACAAAATGGGTAAGCGAAGATTTTAAGCTATAGGATGTTATTGATCTAGGAGAAGTAACGAAACCATTGACTTACAACGAGCTGTTGCATTAATCTGAAAACAGGCAATGAATAGTTAGGGAGTGAATCCGTGAGGATTGTTCCAGTTAAACGGAATACAGTTGTTAAGAATTTCCGGGTTTTGTCTTTGTGCAATAAGGACATTAAGGGACACCTCTATTCTAATTTTGCATATTACGTCATCCGGAGGACAAAGGTGAGCACATCAGATCAGATGTTGCCGTTAAATGTTTCAGTTCGACCAAGATCAGACCATAGAGAACATTTTAACGATAAGGGCGGGTCTGCCTCAAAGCGATACACTACTAAGATGGAGGAGTAACTTATACCATTTGTAAAAAAATTCTTCCACATATTGTGTTATCCCCCTCTCCCTCCCCTCACCCACTCATCCTACTATACTTTCGTAACAGAGGCACACATAGCCATATCCAGTATATTAACTCACCTGCAACAAAACCAGAGTTAGCATATTTATCATTATAAACTAGGAACACATTTATAGTCGTATCTGATTTGCCAGTTTGACATTTAGCACATTGAAGCTTACAGATACATTACACTTAAAAACGTGTTTAAATAAATTTAAATATTTTGAATACATATTTTTGTTTCATTACAGAATACTCAAGGTGTTAGCAAACATGGTCAAGAGACAACGACAAAATCAATTTGATATGTATGCACGTTTTTGTGTTGTAATGTTTTGTTTCAAAAAGCAAAGTCAAAGTAACCCATAGCATTACTGCCGTAAGGTGTGAAGTGTTAGCGACCTCACATTTCAAGGCTCAGTTATATGAGGGCGGGTGTCACGTATCTCCATCCCCGCTTTTGACTTCCCGGAATGAACCGGTACCCATTTAAGACTGGGTCGACCCGGGATCAGTTGGGACCTTGAAAAGACCTTTTCCGTCCCAACTGGGAAACAAACCCACGACCACTCAGATGCGAAGCCAGCTCGCCACGTTTTGTTACGAAAGAGAGAAATAATTTGCAGTATACAATCTCTAACATTAAAGAGCATTTCAAACATAACATTCAAAGGAAAGTTCCTGTTACTAAACGTTAACGATAATCTGGATAAGACATACGAACATCCTCCCTTCCCACTTCCCCCCAGACGTATAGATGATGTGAAAGGTTTTCTATTACATGGGTTATTCAACTTGTAATAATGGCAACACGTTTCAGCCAAGAAAATGAAACCAGACTTCTCATTTAACACATACAGAAACAAGTAGTATCACTGAATAACATAAGTGTCCAGTGAAGATTTGTTTAAACAATATCTTAAAGGAATATATTATCAACAGTCAGTCATACATTGATTAATGCCATCAGCTGAATGATCAATAAGTGTCAGAATATTTGTCTTTGTTGGTAGGATCATAGCAATGATACAAGAAAGACACTGTCTTTATTGATAGGATAATTGCAATGATTCAGGAAACAATATGTTTGTTGACAGGATCATAGATATGATACAAGAAACACAAATCTTTGTTGAAAGGATCATAGATATGATACAGGAAACACAAATCTTTGTTGAGAGGATCATAGATATGATACAAGAAACACAAAATCTTTGTTGAGAGGATCATAGATATGATACAAGAAACACAAATCTTTGTTGAGAGGATCATAGATATGATACAGGAAACACAAATCTTTGTTGAGAGGATCATAGATATGATACAAGAAACACAAAATCTTTGTTGAGAGGATCATAGATATGATACAAGAAACACAAATCTTTGTTGAGAGGATCATAGATATGATACAGGAAACACAAATCTTTGTTGAGAGGATCATAGATATGATACAAGAAACACAAAATCTTTGTTGATATGGTCATTGCAATGATACAAGAAACACACTGTCTTTGTTGATAGGCTCATTGCAATGATACAAAAACACATTATCTTTGTTGAAAGGGTCTTTGCAATGATAAAAGAAAGACACTGTCTTTGTTGATAGGCTCATTGCAATGATACAAAAACACAATGTCTTTGTTGATAAGGTCATTGCAATGATACAAGAAACACCCTATCTTTGTTAGATCTGACAGACCGATAGATGCATCACGATAATACGAGACAGAGATAGAGAATGACGATACAAAGGTTGTGAGGGGGTTGCAGATGTAATGATTAACTGTACAAGAAGAGGGACGCATGAAAGAAAGGAAAGCACATGAGAAATTGGGGAATTAATTATATTAATCAAATGACAAAGAATGAGGTTTTGAAAGAATAAAAAGGGATCAAGACGCTGAGCAGCGCATGAGCTGCAGTGGTCAGCGACCCATAGCTGACTGCTAGCGTCAGGGCCAGCGAACCAGAGCTGCCAAGACCCTTTTACACTTCCACGCGGTGATCTTGGATAACAGGCTGCAGCAGGGCAGACTGGCTAAGTAGAAGGGATCAAAGAGGGAATGCTAACCTGGTACTCAAAAAATGCTTGCTGAAGTCGGATGTGTTGGACCGAAAGGTGCAAATATCGCAGTCAATCTGCAAACTACCACACAACGCATTCCGTTCTCTGGACTACATTCTGCTACTTAAGCCTTTTCAGGGGTTGGTAGCGGGGGATTGAGAACGAACGCAGAAGAAGAAGAAGAAGAAGAAGAAGAAGAAGAAGAAGAAAGAATAAAATCATTTCAGCACCAATGTTCCTAATACACAATATACACGCCACACCCCCACCCTTTCCCCACACCCCAGGCTATCAGATGCTATGTCCTGCGTGTAATTCATGCTGAGATGATCTCTCTATGTGATGACGTTATACATGATGTGGGAGACATTCCTGGAAAGGACTGCGCTTCCACAGGACTTCTTTGCATCATCCCGAACGGAAATATATTATGATGGAGGCTTGTAGCCGTACTGGTGCTCCCAATTGGGGATTTCATGCAGGGCTTGGTTTCTGTATCACAGTCATTGGGCTGGAAAGGTATACGTTGCTTGCCGAGGCTGGGAGCATCGTAGCTCTTCTCGGTCGTTTTATGAAAGCCAGAATGGTTAGACTGAGCTGCACTTTCATATTCTCGCTTGATGGTGGCTACATGTGAGGCTTCGCAATCGTTGCGTTCTTGTGAACGATCTGCAGATGTAAGAGCGGGTGTTCTAACAGGTGTAGATGTTCGTAAAGGATGAGACTCTGCAGCTGATGATGTATGAATTTGGTCTTCAAAGCTATTTAACCGCTTTCTAGAACTAATATGAGACGGCACGGTCAGAGAGTTTGCTGCTAGTTCAGGAAATACTGGGATATTGTGAGAAAAAGTTGAATTATGTGACTCGTCTCTGAAGGTGTTACTGCCATAACCAATGAAACGCGGGTAATCATGTGACCAGCGCTCAAAAGCGCTTTCGTCGGGAGTCTTGTGTAGGTTGGGGACAATTTTCTCATCTTCTCCAGGTTGATCTACTTCAATGTCATTTTCATAGTCATTGGAAGAGTCGAGGGAGTCATGACTCTTCTCGTCGCCGTTATCGTCAAAACTCATGCTCATCAGAGTGTTGAAGTCGGCGGGAGGATTTTGTGGAACACACGACCCAGTTTTCCAGTGGGTTTTCAAGCCGCTTCTACTGATGTACTTTCGGTTGCATTGCGAACATTCGAAAGGCCGCTCGTTTGTATGTAGCCGTCTGTGAAGTTTCAGATGAACGAATTGAGTAAATTTGGCGTTGCAACATTTGCAGTGAAATGGTTTCTCTCCCGAGTGAAGTCTCATGTGAGTCTTCAAGTTACTTGTAGAACTGAACCGCTTATCACAGACTTGACATTTGTGTGGCTTTTCGCCCGTGTGGACCAGATTGTGTTTCTGGAGATGGGCAAGTTGTGTAAATCCTTTTCCACAGGTCTGACAAACAAACGGTCGTTCTCCAGTATGTGTTCTGAGATGAACCTTCAAATTAGAAAGCTGTCCAAATGTTTTTAAGCATATATTGCACTCGTAATGCATCTTTCCGTCCTTTTTCTTTAAAGGATAAGGAAGATTTCTGTAGCCTCTTGAACCTAAGTGAGCATTTGCTGGCTTTGGTTTGGTCAGGTTTAAGCCTTTGTCTTGGTAATGTGGAGCTGTTGGCAACGGATTGACAGTCGCAGAGGCATCGTCAGTAGGTGGAAATGGAACAGAATACAGGGGCCAGTTTGACAGTTTAGGGTAATTGGACATAAGATGCTGATAAAGGGGTGTGACCGGGAAGAGGCCATGCATTGAAGAAAGACCTGGCATAGGGAAATTTGTACCGGGAATAAACATGGATGGATTGATGGGGGAATGCTTCATGGATGTTGGTAGATATTTCGATACCAAACTCAAACTATCAGATTTGAGAGGATTCATCAGTGGCGTGTACGTCCTATCCAGCATCATGCCAGGTGGGTAGAAATTTCCTAGCTTAAAAAAAGGTAAAGAGGGATACGCATCGTGGGACGGCTCAATCCGTTTAGGAATGTCCGGATTATATGAGGATTTGGGGACGGGACTCACGTTTGATTTGATGTCTGTGATAACTGGCATGTGCTGGAAATGGCTAGGCTGAGATGGGAAATAACCAGGGTTTATGACACAGCCACTGTCGTAGAAGCTCTTCAAGAACAAGTTATCAATGACTCTTGAGCCTAGCTTCGTCTTGTTCTGTGGAGATTTCAAGCCACTTCCTTGGTGGGCTACAGGTGGGTGGTCCTGGTGAAATGGACTTCTCGATCGGTAGTAGTTCTAGAAGAAAAGATTAATAACGTAAAAATATAGTTGTTTATCTGTGCTTGCTCATGCGTGCGCACGTGTGTGTGAATGTTGGTGTGTGGGTGCGTGGGTGTGTGCATGCGTTCGTGTATATATATGTGTGTGTGTGTGTGTGTGTGTATGAGTGTCTGCGCATATGTGTGTGTGTGTGTGTATGAGTGTCTGCGCATATGTGTGTGTGTATGAGTGTCTGCGCATATGTGTGTGTGTGTGTGTGTGTGTGTACGTCTGTCTTATCTAACCTTCTTGTGTCGTTGGCTTATAGTTAGATCATTTCTTAGTCAAAAAGTCCAATGCAAAGTCCGAGTAGTCACATGGTAGAGCGTTTTTTTTTTTTACGGCAAAAGTTCAGGTTCGAATCCCGTTATCGACACGCCACATTGAAGGAAAGTCTTTGATGAAGGTGACTAGCCACCCGATACAACGCTAAGGCCTAGTGCAATGGTCTTTTAACACTTTATTCATGTCTGTCATATTTGCGATTTACCGTATTTTTTTTGTAAAATGTATATCTTCCTTTTATGTCTGAACTGTCCAATGTACAAACGTATACTTATTGTCAGAAACCATGTTTCCGCGCGGCAGTAGATTTTATTTGCTTGTTGTTTACAGAAAATAATAATTTAAAAGTCTAAATTTGTTTTGTGAACCACGACAGAACTCTTCATCGACCACAGGATGGAAATCACAGCAAAGAGTGATAGTTTTATTTTCTGACTGAACATTTCAAATGAATAAAATGATTGCAAAATAAGGTTTAAAAGTTGCAAAATATAAACTTGGCTAGAGAGAGAGCATTATTATAGTATTGACTAATGTGTAGACTATTCTCACGAGTAAATATATTTGTTTAGAGCGCTAAGATGATTTGTATATAGACAGACACATATTTTAATATTCTCAAACGTGAGCAGATAGGCATAAACAGGTTGAACTGACTCAAACTTGCATATATTAATCTCAGCATACATAATTTTTCTCAACATATTAAATTATTCTCAACATACATAATTATTCTCAACATACATAATTATTCTCAGCATACATAATTATTCTCAGCATACATAATTATTCTCAGAATACATAAGTATTCTCAGCATACATAATTATTCTCAGTATACATACTTATTCTCAGCATACATACTTATTCTCAGCATACATAATTATTCTCAGCATACATAAGTATTCTCAGCGTACACAAGTATTCTCAGCATACATAAGCATTCTCAGCTTACATAATTATTCTCAACATAAATAAGTAGAACTCTACTTTTTATTAATTCAATATGACTGATTAAATTATCCTGAAATGTTTTCGTTATTTTCAGACTTGATCGGGTTATCTTTGAAAATAAAACTTTTTGTTGTTTTAAAAAGTACATTACTGTGAATTTTTTTGTGCTGTCGGATTTTTTGGATCGAAATATCCATCACAATATAGGTCAAAGTATGCAAAGATATAATAGGGCAGTAGTTTCAAACACTCACAAGCTAAACTCCCTGAACGGCTATTTCAAGTTAACGTTGAAGGTGTTTGTAATAAATGCCAGTGCAACTTACTGGGCTGGATTTAAAAGAACACACATTTATCAGATCGATATTGGCGTTCTAAATGTTACATCCTCCTACCCCCCCCCCCCATCTCCCCCCCCCCCCCACAGAAAGTCCTACTTATATCACTCTTCACTTAATATATTGTAGCTAAATCCCATCACGTCATCTATTGTAGCTAGCACGCATAACCTCATCTATTGTAACTAACCCCCATAACCTCATCTATTGTAGCTAACCCCCATCATCCCATCTATTGTAGCTAACCCCCATCATCTCATCTATTGTAGCTATCCCCCATAACCTCATCTATTGTAACTAACCCCCACAACCTCATCTATTGTAGCTAACCCCCATAACCTCATCTATTGTAGCTAACCCCCATAACCTCATATATTGTAACTAACCCCCATAACCTCATCTATTGTAGCTAACCCCCATAACCTCATCTATTGTAGCTATCCCCCATAACCTCATCTATTGTAACTAACCCCCACAACCTCATCTATTGTAGCTAGTCCCCATAACCTCATCTATTGTAGCTAACCCCCATAACCTCATCTATTGTAGCTAACCCCCATAACCTCATTTATTGTAGCTAGCCCCCATAACCTCATATATTGTAACTAACCCCCATAACCTCATCTATTGTAGCTAACCCCCATAACCTCATCTATTGTAGCTAACCCCCATAACCTCATCTATTGTAGCTAACCCCCATAACCTCATCTATTGTAACTAACCCCCATCATCTCATCTATTGTAACTAACCCCCATAACCTCATCTATTGTAGCTAACCCCCATTACCTAATTTTTCATCTCTTGAGAACATTTCACTTCATTTGACCTCACTTCACAAAGGATTGTATGAAATTTGTTATCAGTATTATGTTCAAATTTGCTACTCTTTCCGTCTTCTTTACCTCTATCTTTATCTTTAGTTCTTGTTCATCCTTCCTTGTGATAAAAGACGTCAACTTTCAACATAAAGAAGGTTGCAAATGTTGTCATTGTCGGGAGTGGAGTGGAGGACAAGCTCTCCAATTCCGATCAAAAGCTCGTTAGAGGTCCGCCTAAGGTGGACTGTGCCAGCAATATTCAACTCCTGGCCTTGTCTTGGCACAACTGCTGATGCTAAGGGGACAAAGTGCTTTGATTGAGCATCTAACGTTATAAACCAGAAAGATTCTTTGTGCAGATGAGTCTGGACAGACAGCTGGTCTAGGAAAAGGACAACTCTGATTTCAAGACCACATGAAACTTGCAGATGAGATTATATCACTGGCAGCAGGAGGAAGTTGAAGAGATCCGGAAATTGAAGACAGCCCGGTCAGATAAGTTTCTGATAAATCACAGGTTTCAGGAGGAAATTGAAGACGGTTCGGTCAGATAAGTTTCTGATAAATTACATTCTTCAGGAGGAAATTGAAGACGGTTCGGTCAGATACGTTTCTGACATATCACAGGTTTCAAGAGGAAATTGAAGATAGTCCGGTAAGATAAGTTTCTGATGAATCAAATTCTTCAGGAAGAAATTGAAGACAGCCCAGTCAGATAAGTTTGTGAAATATCACAGGTTTCAAGAGGAAATTGAAGACAGTCCGGTCAGATAAGTTTCTGATGATCAAATTCTTCAGAAGGAAATTGAAGACAGTCCGGTCAGATGAGGTTCATTCAATTGGAAGGTAGTTCAACTAGGCGAAAGAATGCTCTAATCCTAAGCTACCTGCTGCCTTGTAGGTAGGCCGAGGACAGTAATATGATAAAGAAAGTATAACCCCTAAAAAAACAGTTGTCGTAAACGGAAGTGCAGGGCGAAAAGGCTTCGACATCGTAGAGCAACTTACACAATTTCTACTCACGCTCGTCAGAGCGAACGACGACGAAGAAGAAGAAGACAATATAACTAACTTTCTTATCACCTTTCCTTTTTTCACATTGACCTTTCTCTTCTCACAATCATTACATATTATTATCTATTATTATTGAGCGTTCGCGAAAGAAAACTGTTAGGGTGTGCCTTGCAACGAATGAAGGCAGATCTACAAGGAAGGGAACTTGTCGCCTCACCTAAGAAAGAGCTGAGAGCTAACACACTGAAGGTATTAACATTTTATCCTCAGTGACATTGTCCTTTAAGCTACTGTCTAAACCACTATCTATTCGTATTGTAATAAACTAATGAACATACCTGAGTGCTTTCCCTAGGAGTGTTAGATTTCCTCGAGGCAGGTCTGTCTCCAGGAGATTTCCTTCTCCTAGGAAAAGGGCCGTCGTTTAGTCTATAGTAAGCATCCTGAAGTCTTGGCTGATCTCTAGCAGTCATAGACGACTGTAGATCTAACGATGGCCAGGTTATCGCGTCAGAGCCAGATTTGTGAAAAAAATTATTTTCTGGTGAACGTCTATCCGGTCTAGATAATCTGAAGACACTATTGATCCCACTGCGTCTCTGTAAACTGAAGTCAAGTATTGGAGCTGTTTCATCTGCTGGTGGTAAGGATAGATCTCTTGTGATCATTGGCAGGGGCGGGTTTTGCAGATATGTTGGAAATGGGTGTAAGATGTGCTCGGAGCTAAACGGGGGCATGGTGGGAGAGTCTAAATATGAAGACCGAGAAGAGAAACGCAGAGCAGCTGAAGGCCTTGGAATAAAAGCTGTAGGAGTATCGACAACACTTACAGGGATCGGAGATGTGGATCGTACTCTAGGACTATCGCTCTCTGACAATGATGGAGATTCTGGACGAGAAGATGGTTGGTGTGTTTGCTGTGATGGTTCACATTTAGCTGGACTACTATAAGGAACTGAGGCCGTAGATCGATGTGTGGCAGAGTCCAGGCTAGGATGTCCTGCAAAAAAACAAAACAACAACACGTTAATTTGTGATAGGGTGACAATTTTGATTTAACTATATTAATATATGAACATGTCATTTACTACATGAATATATAAAAACGTTAGGATGAAAAAGTGTGATCATTAGGGTTAGAGATGCATCGAATATTCGATTAGTTTGAGATTCTTCACCGAATAGCGCATTCAACGAAGTATTCGTATTCGGCTGAATAGTGCACTGCAATCGATTTTAAATATGTCTTAGAGCGGTGTGATATTTTTAGACATAAAGGTTTATAGCTTTCAATGTCACTTCTGTACTAACTTGACACACGGCTCCTTGCGACAAGTTCTTTACCATGTCACAGGCTGCTTCGGCTGACTAAGGAAAAGATAAGCTGCAACCGGTTTCAACCAAACATACACTTTTCAGTATATCTGAAATCTCCGATTGTGAGTGTTGTATCGGTTTAGATTGTGCCTTGTTGTTCAGCTATGCTATATAATGGCTGTTCAATAATGGCTGTTACTTAGGAATAATCTCGTCAATGATTCGACCACAGGCAGATTAATCACATGGGCGTACGTTTCTGACCAGGAAGACGTACGAAGTGAGAAAAGTCCAGGAAGATGTGATGGTGACCAAACAGGACGAGGTACTGATATGTGTACAACCGGAAATGATCAGGTAGTGATATGTGTCCACATAAATCACTTAACTGAAACAAGAAAACGGAGGGGGATTGGGGGAGGGAGAGAGGAAAAGTCAGATGAGATAAAGACTATGAAAAGTTGTGGACAATTTTGATGCGGAAGTTCAGCCTATTGTCAAATTAGATTCGATGACGATTACAAGAGGAGCAACAGACGATGTTTGTGACACTGACAGCAACATTTCCCCGGTGTCCAGGAGCATTGAAGTGGTTGGCGATCGGGGAACTAGTGTGGCTGTAAATGGCATTTATGTTTTACCGGAATCGCCCACGAGGCTCTAAGCCAGCGTCTCTGATGTATGTCAACAACGAATTATAAAATATACAACATATATGTTTATAAATGTTGCAATGTAATAGCGCAAAAATATCGATATAAATATATGTATTATTGAAATATCGTTATACACACATACACACACACATACACACTTACACACGCATATACACACATACATACACACATACACACACATGTATATATGGCTATAGAAATAGTTACATGAGATACGAATTTACACCTACATTGTCCATTACTACTGAACATAATCTTCACCAACATTAATAAAGTAATCCCATCGCTTTATCAATGCACCAAAATCTGCAGTATAGAAGTCTTTGATCTGCTGTCTCACCAAAATCTGCAGTATAGAAGTCTTTGGTCTGCTGTCTCACCAAAATCTGCAGTATAGAAGTCTTTGGTCTGCTGTCTGACCAAAATCTGCAGTACAGAAGTCTTTGGTCTGCTGTCTCACCAAAATCTGCAGTATAGAAGTCTTTGGTCTGCTGTCTCACCAAAATCTGCAGTATAGAAGTCTTTGGTCTGCTGTCTGACCAAAATCTGCAGTACAGAAGTCTTTGGTCTGCTGTCTCACCAAAATCTGCAGTATAGAAGTCTTTGGTCTGCTGTCTCACCAAAATCTGCAGTATAGAAGTCTTTGGTCTGCTGTCTCACCAAAATCTGCAGTACAGAAGTGTTTGGTCTGCTGTCTCACCAAAATCTGCAGTACAGAAGTATTTGGTCTGCTGTCTCACCAAAATCTGCAGTACAGAAGTGTTTGGTCTGCTGTCTCACCAAAATCTGCAGTGCAGAAGTCTTTGGTCTGCTGTCTTATTTGCACTTCACTTTCAACATCTTCGTCATTCGCGAAACGTCTCCGGCCAAGGTGGACTCATGCATTAGGATAAACCATGTAATCATGCTATTGTAGTTGCTACATTATCTATCTTTACTGGTCTGTCAGCGTGAGTTATCTCCATTACCCGCCGCAAAGATTCTTCTCTCGCAATCTCAACAGCACGTCGGGGCCGGGCTCTTTCAAAAATTATTGAGTCCTTGAGAACATTTATAGGCTCAATTATGTCCCGCTTTACGCCACAAACACTTCTCACAGTAGAACGACCCATTTCCTTATAAATATCCTTCGCAGAAACTCAATTTTGCCCCCTCAAAAATGCACACCGTTAAGGTGTTCTTTCCCTGCACACACTGTGAGCACGGGTGTCATTTTTTATTTTAGCTACGCATGTGTACGCGACACCTAGCGTCTGGTATGTGCAATAATCGCAAAGATGGATATCGCTGCCGTCTAATGACACATTTAGAAACAACCAACTACATTTCTCAGATATAAAAAAAAAAATGTGTGACCTTCTTACTGACTTACTCTGGTATAAATGTTGCTATGTTAGCAGGTAGTATACAAAATTATACAAGCATGTTGGTATGCAAGTATGTACATAAGTATACAGTTATGTTGGTATGTGAGCACACATGCATGTAAACAGAATGATGTTGTATTTTGAGTCTGTTATTAAGCACGATCAAAGTTCATGATGGAAGTCCCAATATGTGAGATAAAACACACAAACAATGATTTTCTGATCTGACCAAGACCCTACAGCAAATGAACATGTACTTTTTGGGGAAATTATTGAAAAAAACTTCAAATCTGAACGAACTATGAATCTTATAAAGTCATTTTGTATATGTCCCAACCTAGAAATGGGTAGGCGTAATTGTTAGTTTATTCACACAATTTACTCACTCTCTCAACCACTACCCCTTCACTCACTCACTCACCCACTCACTCACCCACTCTTTAACTCACTCACTCACCCACTCACTCACTCATCCCCTCACTCACCCACCACTCACTCATCCCCTCACTCACCCACCACTCACTCATCCCCTCACTCACCCACCACTCATTTTTGTATTATCGATGCATCTATCAAACTCTACCCTAAGTAATGTAAACTAATTATGCTTGTTCATCGCTTTTTGTTGGTCGTCTGACTGCCTCTCAGTCAGTCACTATGTATGTCTGTCTATCTGGCTATCTGTCTGTCTGTCTATCTGCCTATCTGTCTGTCCGTAGGCCCGTCCGTCTGTCACTCTATATGTATGTCTGTCTACCTGTCTATTTGCCTGTGTGTTGTTATACATGTCTGTCTTTCAAACTATTTATTTATCTACCAAATTATCTATTTTAAAGACTGTCTATTTAAATATCACTGTTTTCTCGTAAACAGGATATTTGTGTTAAAGTTACCTACTCAAAACGTGAAACACGAAGATACATATATTCTATTGCCACGGGGTGTTATCTGCACAGTTGTCGACATCTCTCTTCTTACCTAAATCTCCGCTGTTTAAAAAAAAATTGTCAGCATTATGTCTGTTAAAGCTCGATGTCCAAAGTGCCTATTTTCTTATCTATCAAAAGTCAGATTGAAATTTACAGGACCCTAAAAGTCTTCACCGGCGACTACGCTCTGTCTGCTTAAACGCTGGGGTCCAGTAAGTCAGTTTACACATAATCCAGAGTGATATTTCTGTGTATCAAGTGTGCAGGTGATGTTGCTGCACATGGATATATATATATATATGTATGTTTAAGTGTGTGAGTATGTGTGGTTGTGAGTGTCTGTATGTGTGGATGTGAGTGTGGCTGTGCGTGCGTGTGTGTGTATGTGGGTGTACCGTAAACGTTCTTTTTCAACTTATTCCTTGTGGAAATTATGGCTTTTGAGAGTTTAGCGATGCACGGCCATTAAGCAACATCAATTTTATTAATATTATTATGAGAGTGCACACCAAACAAGATTTGTGTCTTATTTTGTTATTGATACCGTCTGAGTGTGGAATATTAAAAAAACGAGAAAGCAGACCGACTGGTAAAGGAAGGTGTAGCAGACGAGCAGCCAGATGTACCACTTGCATTCCTACAGAAGGAAATGACAATCAAATCAAGCATAAGGCCACTAACATTGACACAAAACGCTTACCATTACATGAACAGGCAAGGGCAAATATTGGGTTGTGCCTCGGAAGAGGACACAAAATTAAAGATTGCCAACTTAACTCTGTGTTCAATCGGAGAGGTACCCCAGACTGCAGAGCAAATACTACAGGTCTGTCTAACATGTGATATACGGAGATAAACCAACTGGCCCAGAAAAACAACATTGGAAGAAAAACTTTATAGGCTTATATTTTAACTAAAAAAGACAGTGAAGTGTATACAACACAGCAGATATAGAGATTCAATTTTCAAGCAAACAAAAAAGAAGAAGGTGTTATAAGTATTCAACTACGTTCCGATAAGGGTGAATGTATTGAGGAGAATAAATCATTCTTTTAATCTACTACAGTCACTAATTAAAAAAAGGGAGTGTTATCGCATAATTAAATGGATTAATATGTGTATTGCTTTCAGTTATCTAACTCTCTTATCTAGTAAACGCATTTAAATGTTTTGTACGTAATACGGAAGAAAAACCAAGTGAGCGACGTGGTGTATCTCTCTGTATGAGGTAATATCGTTATCAGACTGATCTCTATTGAAAAGTGCGAGAAATATAAAACTGTAGTAGACATTCCTTTCTCTGGTTTTCAGTTGTGAACAGAAGACTCTGCTGTCTGGTCTACATTTAGGAGATCAATCTTTAGTGTACACATTTACGAGTTTCTTTATGTGCGTAAACATTTTAGAAAATGTCCTGTACACAAAAATACAAGAACTCATATATGCAGATGATACAGAAATCCTCTCGAAGAGCGCTACGAGGCTGGAACAGATGATCCTGTCAGTTAAACGACAATCGAGGAACACAATCTATTTATAAACACAGCCAAGACCAAGTCAATGAGCACCGACAAGGCAAACCAAATCTAAAGTTTTCCCAAATGAAGCAAAACGTTTAAAACGTCACTAGTTTTGAATATCTCGGTTCGACTTTAAACAACAAAGGAGATTGGAAAAAAAGAAAAAAAAAGAATTAAAGAGAAGAATGGTCATTGCACTAGAGAGGTTAACTACAATGAAAACGTAGAACACTAACAAAACATCAAGATCGTGAGGATTTACATCTTCCCTGTAGCAACGTAGCGATGAAAGACATAGTTAACCACACACACTCTACGGAAGAAGATTGAATCATTCAAGTTAAAATGCTGCAGGAAAGTGCAGCCATAGTATAGCAGTAGTGGCCTGCATCTGACATAAATATAAGATCAAAGAGATGGACACATTCTTATTTAAAGTTTTATCTCAAACAGAAATGAAGATATTACAAGTTCTAATTTTAACAATAATATTAAAAACAATGAACAGAGACAAGATAAAACTTTATAAACCGCTAAACTAGGTCGAATATTGAAGATTTTGCTGTATATTTAAATGGATGTTAATGCATATTGTTTGGCCTTTCGCTGCTTTTACTTTACACTTTTCTCTACTTGATTTGTCAAAAGAGGATACGCTCTATGTTACCAAATTGGCTTTAAAAGCCAAATTCCAGAAATATATAATTTAAAGAATATAAAATCAATTTGATAATCTTCTATAAAAAGGGATTTGGTTGGCGTTAGATAACTCGTTTACCTTTTTGTTTCTACTGTTTTAGCTTCTTTAACTCCCTCAAAAAAATGTATTTTGTGAACTTGTTGCTGTGAGACTTTCTTTTTATCATTTCCAAATCATACTTTCTAGAAATGACCCTGTGAAACATCATGTGCTCCCTAGCTGTCAAATATCTATAGCTGACACTGGTAATTCATCATAATTAAACAGAAAACATTAAAACAACACACACGCCAACTCGGTGCCTGGGCCAGTTGAAGATATCTACAGGAGACACTATTTCTACTGCCTATGACTTGAAATGATAAATTTAGCACATCTTCTTGATGGCGGTTATCTCACGTCTACCTACGCGTTCATTAAATTATGAGAAATAATCCGCTGATTGCATGTGTGTGGTTGTCTGAGGCCAGGCCTCGTGCGCGCGTTTTGAGGGAAAATGGCGGAGGGAGGAAAATTGAAGGAAGTGATAGTGTTGGGTTTGTCTTCTTTATATAATCATCGTTTGCTTGGCCTGGGATCCTTGGATAGTGAGCAGTTAAATGCCGTCACGCTTTATATGACATAATAGTTACTGAGAAGACTGTGTGTGTGAAGGAGACAAGATCATCGATACTTACATACTGAAAGCGTGCTGTAATATGGGACTAACAGTGAGGTTTAACTCCTGTATCCTATAAGGTAGAAGACTTTCTAACTTATGGCACTATACACTATCTCGTTGATAGAAGTAGACAGTCTTTTGATTGTTCCGTATTCGAAAGAACGCTCTATAAATAATACCCCGTATAATGCAGGAATACAGGAGGGACTAACTCGTTTCATCCGGGTTTTGACAGGAAAAAAACGTACTCTTTTAGGGCAGCAAAAGGGAAGTAAGAGTAATCAGGATCAAGGTTCCTGCCCAAGGCGGATGTTTCGGACCGAAAGATGCAAAAATCGCAGTCTTTTCAAAACTTTACAACATAAAGTGGTTCATAAAACGCCCAACCATTGTTACAGTTGACATCAATTCCGATCAACTGCCATCTCTATATCTAAATCAGGCAACGATAGGACTTTAGTACTTCCTGTCTTTCATACCAGGGCAAGTCTGTAAATAGGTTACAAAAGGCTATTTAAAAAAAACTAACTAAAGGGGATAAGAAAGTGAAACAAATTATTATAAAATAATATTAATCAAAATAATCTCCAAACAGCGTTGATGCACATATCCCACCGCGTTATCAGTGCAAGAAGAAGACCATTCGGTTGATTGTGGGTTCGCCAGTCAGTTCTCTTCTCATCTACTGTGAACACATTTTCAGGAAATTCAATCGATCACGCATTATGCTGTAGGCTAAACCATGTGAAAACACTTTTGCAGTTTCTACGCTATAGATTCACGCCTGTCAGCACGAATCATCTCCCCCGCCATCTTCAAATTTGTTTTTTGTTGCAATCAAAACAGGCCGATCAATAAAACCAATAATATTCCTCTCGGAGTACCTTCTGTGATCTGTGGTACCACCAGACAATAGCAGTGGAGAATAACAGAGGATGTGGATCCCTGTCGTACTACTGTTTTTGCACATAGCAAAGTTGATCGTTCTATCCACGTGAACCGTGTGTAAAAGTAAAGGTAGCCGTAAAGTTGTCGGGGATGAAGTGTTAGAAAAAAGGAGTTGAAATTAATCAAACAGCGAAGCAAGGAATACCGAAATCTTCACAAGTAGCATATAATATTCTTTATCCCAAGGTTACCTGAGACCTTTAATCCGAGGTTCCCTAGGACCTTCAACCCGATGTTCCCTGAGACCTTTAACGAGGTTTAATGAGGCCTTCAACCCGAGGTTCTTTAGGATCTTTAACTTGAGGTTCCCTAAGACCTTTAACTTAAGGTTCACTTAGACCTTTAACGCGAGGTCCCCTGAGACCTTCAACCCGAGGTTCCCTGAGACCTTCAACCCGAGGTTCCCTGAGACCTTTAACTCGAGGTTCCATGAGACCTTTAACCCGAGGTTCCATGAGACTTTTAAGCCGAGGTTCCCTGAGACCTTTAACCCGAGGTTCCCTAGGACCTTTAACTTAATTCCCTAGGACCTTTAACCCGTGTTCCATGAGGCCTTTAACGAGGTTCCCACGGGATTCCACGAGACCTATAACCCGAAGTTCCCTGAGACCTATAACCTGAGGTTCCCTGAGACCTGGACATTTTTCGGGGATTTCGTCATGGTACAAAAATGTAAATTAAATTAAAGGTAAAGAAGTGCTACTTTGAGGCAAACAAACTGTATGTAACTGACAATTCACAACAACGGTTAAAATATGCTTTTTTTTTCTTTAAAAAACCCAAGAGAATACGTCCTTCGTGTGTCTAAACCTGGACCCACATTCACACTGTTTCTGTTTCTAAGAATCGAGATCACTGCACTCCGGGCATACCCATAGGTGCTCAGTCTCTCTCATCAAATGGCGTAAGGTATGGATGCTGATGGTCCCTGTAGCTCGCTGGATGTACACTCTCCTGCGCCGTCCTCTCATGCGCCCCACTCCGCTCGAACCTCGTTTAATGTCGAAACTTTGCAGTCTGTGGATTGCTGCTTCATCTATTGCGGTGTCCTCATCTAACAGGCGGTCATTGATTGATTTCAAAATGTCACTTCTGTCCATCACCAATGTGCCCATGATGGGAGCTTGTGAAGCCAAGATGTCAGCTCTTTCATTGCCCTGAACCCCGGCATGAGCATGACAGTAGATGCAGGTCCACATTCACACTAAGTCTAGCTAGTCATTCATTCAATGTTGAAATATATTTCTTCTTCTTCTTCTTCTGCGTACACAGTCAGACAGTAACCATTATTTTCTCGAAAAAAGCGGCGGTCATCCTGAGACTCTCGCCACTGCCATAGAGCTTGTCTTGCAGTTCCACTGGCAATGGCCACATCTGCTCTCTCTGATCCTCGTATGTCGGGCAGTTCTGCAGCAGATGTTCAGTGGTCATTTTACCAGTACCGCACGGGCATTCGTCGGTACACCCTATCTTCAGTTTGTTGAATAGGTGGTACCTCAGTCTGTTGTGGCCAGTGCGAAGTCTGAAGACAACGACCTGCTCTCTTCGGTTCAACTGGTAATAGGCATCGTTTTTGGTGTAACCAGTATGTTCGGTTTCCCATTTGGACATGTATCTGGCTTTGATAAGCCGTTTTGACTCTTCGTACGTCATACTGGTATCTGTTTGTGGTAGCCTTGCACCTTCTTTTGCCAGTCTGTCTGCCTCCTCGTTGCCTAGGATGTTGCAGTGTGACGGAACCCACTGTACCACCACCCTTTTTGGTGCGGACTGCTGGCACAGTTTGCAGAGTGCTGCTCTTAAGTCATTAAGCTCAGTGTTCTTCTGGCTTTTTAGCGCTGTGACTACTTCGAGAGCATCTGTCAGCAAGACTATATGGCTCTCATTTTCACTGTGTGTTACCATTTCAAAATATATTTCATAATTCCATATTCAAATAGAAAAAGATACGACAAAAATTAGAGATGGCAAAATAATATTTATGAAATAGAAGAAAGTAAAGTAGCTCTGATGTGATAAGAGCAGTCCAACAAATAATTATTACCGAAGACAGCCCTATCTGCTGTATTTCTAAATCTATCACCATTGCAGTGCCAGAACAGCTGATCTATTTACTGAAAATAATCGGAAGCTTTAACTCGTTTTCGTTTGGCTTTTTATTTCGGAACACACTTCTCAGCAACAGCGAAAGTAAGAATTAACTGTCATATAATGGAAAAGATAACGTGTATCTCTCGTTCAAGCTCATGGCATTTGAATGTTCTTGGAAACGTCAGATTAAACACGCAGAAACTTGGTGCAGCATATTTTGACATTCGCTATCACAATTTCATTTTCTGCGAAAAGACAAGATTTTTATTCATTTCATGTAGGAATATTTTCATTTATTTTTGCTCGCATTGTGCCAACAGCAGCTCATATCTGGAACTAAACGACCTTACGTAGATGTATAGCTTTGATCATGTGCACTGTTCAGATCCGTTTTAAAAAACAAATGAAGTTGGTTGATTTTACAAAATAAATAATGTGTTAGGTTTCAAGTTTCTTTGTTTGGAAATACAGAGCAGTTTTGTTCTATACGTTTTCTTTGTATAGTTTAATATCTCCCTTGTTTTATGTAACTTGGAGAAAACTGATTTACAGGCTAATACTGTGATGTTATAGGGTGGAAAAAATCATAGCTCGACATGAATAAGGGTGCAATAACCTGTCACGCTTTAACAAAAACGTTCATGTTAGCCAACATCATATACCACGAAGACCAACCAACGTACACATGGCAAATATGCTAAATCAATGCCAAATCCAAGCAGGAAACCACATAACGAAGAAGGCAAATATGGTCTGATATAACAAGAGAAGAAGATTGTCTGTGGGGGACAGGACGTACCAAATGAAAAGGAGGCAACTCCAACAAAAAACATCCATCAAGATGGCTTATATTTTTGACATGGTTTCTTTTCTAGGTAAAAAGAGGTCAAAGTAGTCCAACAACGGACAGTGCTGTTGGAGATGAAGTGTTAGGAAGTTCATAGTACTAGGTCTAAGCTTTTTCTTTGATGTGCTGACCTCACTGTCTTGACTTCCATAACTGTCAATCAGATACGATTTCGCCAGATACATGACCAAATGGGAAACCGAACATACTGGTTACACCAAAAACGATGCCTATTACCAGTTGAACCGAAGAGAGCAGGTCGTTGTCTTCAGACTTCGCACTGGCCACAATAGACTGAGGTACCACCTATTCAACAAATTGAAGATAGGTGGTACCGACGAATGCCCGTGCGGTACTGGTAAAATGACCGCTGAAAATCTGCTTCAGAACTGCCCGACATACGAGGATCAGAGAGAGCAGATGTGACCATCACCAGTGGAACTGCAAGACAAGCTCTATGGCAGTGGCGACAGCCTCAGGATGACCACCGCTTTTTTTCTAAAAAATAATGGTTACTGTCCGACTGCGTACGAAAAAGAAGAAGAAGAAGAAGATACGATTTCAAACTAAATGGACTGGAGCGTGTCAAGATCGGGATGGACACAAATATTTTTCTACAAAGATTAACCACGCCAGCCGGTCTGTGTGCACCAAAAATATGTGACATGATTACAGAAGAGTAATATGGCAAGCCGGGCTTGGAATTGGAGAACAACAACATATAATTGTTGAAACCAACATTTCTGACAAAAGTAAGGCCAAAATTATAGAGAGACAGTTGTTTACAATATTTTGTAAGTTTGAGTATAATGAAATAACTCTATCTGGCAATGCCAACGTTAGCTTAAGTGCATGGGTCAGTCTACAATATGTCAGTGTTAACGTTACCTTAGGTACAGTGGTCAGTCTACAATCTGTCAGTGTTTACGTTACCTTAGGTACAGGGGTCAGGTCAGTCAACAATATGTCAGTGTTAACGTTACCTTATAGGTACAGGGGTCAGTTCTGTCTACAATCTGTCAGTGTTAACGTTACCTTAGGTACAGGGGTCAGCTCAGTCTACAATCTGTCAGTGTCAACGTTACCTTATGTACAGGGGTCAGGTCAGTCTACAATCTATCAGTTTCAATGTTACATTAGTTACATGGATCAGTTCCCTGTAGCAAACCATATTCGGTCAAGGTTGAAATGGATCAGCTAAATAAGGCAAGGTAAAGATAGTTCCAAGGCAGAAGCTGCTGTCAAGGATCAAGTATTAGAGACTTGATTTTACCTGTTCCTTGTGTTTGACGTGGCAGGGTTGTCAATTTCCATCTTCGTGCCTTTCCGCTCATAACGTGTAAGCCAGATACGCATTGACAATTGGGCCGATTGGAGCGCAACAATAACGCGAAACGAGCCCGGTAGTACGTAGGTAGATAAAAACATCAAAATAAATACAAACGCAAAAGAAAGCCAATTAAGGTAACTACTGACCACTATCTTTGTTTGTTTAATTATTTCTAAAGATGGTACTTACTTTTTTCATCTAACGTGGGCGTGACTTTGACCCGCTCCGAATACTCCTGGGAGAATGCAAACAAGAGTTCAGTGTTGGGCTCAATAGGGCGGACCGTGTAGAAGTAAATGTGGGCTCCATGCTGGCACGCCACTACGTTCTGTTCAGCTGGGGATGGTGCCAGGCTCATGAAATGCTGCCAGCTACTTCTGTCCTTGTCTGTGATCTGAACAACGTGATCCATCACGCCATCCTTGTACACCTGTGTACAAGCAGATTTTTCCTTAGTTCAAAAAGGCATGTACATATCCTGGTATCATTTTCAAAACATTTGATGATAAACACTTCAAATGAATGAAATTACAAGCAATTTCAGAACGAATTTTTTTTCATGACAACAAACAAGAACGGGCATGTACCGATATTCCGAAAGTAGTAGTATGTATTAGTGATGGAACAATTGAAAAAAATTTAAATCCAAATAGCGCAGCGCATAAACTTCAGTGGTCAGCGATCCTTAGCTGACTGCTAGCATCAGGGCCAGCGAACCAGAGCTGCCAAGACCCTTCTACACCTCCACGCGGTGATCCTGGACAACAGGCTGCAGCAGGGCAGACTGGCTAAGGAGCATTGATCGAAGAGGGAATGCTAACCCGGTTCTCACAAAATGCTTGCTGAAGTCGGATGTGTTGGACCGAAAGGTGCAAATATCGCAGTCAAGCTGTAAACTACGACACAACGCATTCCGTTCTCTGGACTACATTCTGCTACTTAAGCCCTTTCAGGGCTTGGTGGCGGGAGATTGAGACCGAACGAAGCCAAGCCAAGCCAAATCAAAACAGCTAGCCCCGTTAAACAAGTATTAGTATAAGGAAAATTCTAGCAATCAATAAAATCCTTTTCGGATCCATTTAGAGCATAGGTTCCTACAAATCCATGAAAGTCACCATGCGTCGGCAAGTCTATACCAGTTGACGTTTTCGTGGCTTAAACTTTCTACAGGATAGAGTAGATGGCTTCACGCGCAGCCTAAACCCATCTCCCCAAACCAGGCACATGCCCATCGTCAGTCTTCCTTAGTTGGCTCTTACGACATGCCTGACTGGTTACAGTCTTATTTTTCTGTGCGGTCCTTACGGGCCCCAGTGTCACTCGACCATATAAGGAGTACATAATCCAGTGAATACACAATTTAGAAATCCAGTGTGGTGATGATTCCGAGTGGTCCGCCGGGGTCTTTGTGCACGACAAGGGTAAGAATAGCACCACTGACCCACAGAGAGCATGCCGTAAGAGGCTACTAACTGTTTGACGTGACGCACCACAGGAGATTGTTAGGTAGTTTGTTAAGAGCAGCATAGATGGCGCCTTACAGGCTGCGGGTTTACTTTGCCCAAGAATCTATTAAGATGTCTTCGCATTTCGGTTAGCCACCCTCAGCGAGACTTATCCCAAGGAAGTGGAGTAATAAGGTGCTCGAGCATACCCAGCTAAACAGAAAACTCTCCAGCTCATGCCAGAGCTGGGACCTGCACGAGCATCCGTCCCTGTAGAAGTACAGGTCTGAGTGAAGTGATGATTACTTGGGATGAGCAGTTTACTTCAAATTGCTATATCTTTGTATGTATCCGCATTGCATTATTTTAACGCATTGGAATGAACCAGCCAACATTCTTGTGGACTTTTTACCAGAATATATTAGTTAAACTGTATTGTGACATTTATTTTCAGTTTATTGTATGGAGTAAAAACTTGACCGTGATAAAGAAAATGGAAAAGCGTTTGGAATGTGAGTATTCAGAAGACTTGGGCGAGTTTCGTTGGAAGATAGGAAAACCAATAGTAAGGTTCTGAAACAATTCCAGGTGGAACAGATACTTAGGAAGGAAATAAGAAGCAGAAAAATAAAATATTTTGATCATGTCAAGCGCCACGGAAGTCTGCTACATATTATTTTAGAGGGCAGAGTGGAGGACAAGAGAGCCAAATGGCATCAGAGACACAGATGGACAGACAACATCAAGATGTGATCGTGAAACAGTTTTGACTACGTGTACCAGTCTGGCGCAAGATGGAGATTGCTGGAGATTCTATACCGTCAACCTCCGTTGGAGAGACGGCCGTTGATGATGATGATTGTGGCAACAGGCATATTGGCGGAGACAGTGATTGTTTGTAACATTCATGTTTCGATCCACTGAAGGTGTGGGTAAAGACTGCAGTTTACCTTTTTGTAGGAAGATTGTACAAAAGCAATGGCTATTTGTGCAGCACTTTGTTTTACAAGAGATGTTTTCCATACACATCTCTCCTTGGTTCCATGTCAGAACCTGATAAGCAATTTGCATTAAGTCTATTCTGTTCTTGTCCAAAATAGGACACAAGATCCATACGGGGAGAAAGAAAACAACGGAGAGACAAGATGTGACACTTTAGAGCATTGTCATGTAGGAAGATCAACAATAGTGCTGAAAGGACTAAAGTCAAGGTCATTTGATACATACTGACCAAGACCCCCACATCGGGTTCTTGTCTTTTCTCTTACTGCATTCAGCAGTTTGGTCAATGATGTAAGGATCGGCACAGTGATCCCAAACGTGTGAACCTATTGAGTAGTCATACATTGTACTACAGTTAAGAGGAGACAGATTCGTCTACTTTAGTACGCCCCCGAATTAAAGTAGAGCCCCTATAATTTAGGGAGTGTCATCGGCAAACTGGTTGAAACCGGAACAAGACATTGACGTACGAATCCAAAAGTCTAGGAACACTTTTAACGTATCAAAGATCCTATGGAGTTTAAACTATATTTGGTCCACCATTAAACTTTGAATTTTTAACTCAAATATGCAGTCTGTGTAACTATATCGCGCCGAAGCGTATCGCCGAAGGGTGACGACGTTATGTGTCAAACGCTCTACGTTCTGCTTCAAGAAAAGCACAGACTTTCCTTTAATACGTGTTTGGGTAGAATACTCGAACTGCACTGGTGTGACAGGATTGATTCAAAATGTAGATTTTCTGAAATGAACAGATCAATCTTCAGGGTGTCAGGACGTAATGTGGAGAAGGTTCCTAGGACACATTAAGGAGAACAGCAAACGGCATTAGACGCCAGTTTTTGCTCTGGACCGCACAGGGAAGGAAGAATAGAGTTCGACCTAAATACATTTGGAGAACGGAAATAGTCGTAATCATGGCAAAAGATGATCAGACGTAGGACCAACTGGGGGCGGGGGAGAGGGTGGTGGTGTTGGAACATAAAAGGGCTTGAAGTGTGTTCGTTGAGGGTCTATACTCAACTGGGAGTAAGAAAGAAGATTGATAATGATGATGATGATGATGATGATGAGGTGACCACAACTCGACACTAACGAAACACAATTAAGAAAGAAGAACTCAGCACGACTAATTCGATTAGCAACAACAGAAATAGAACATATAAAGAGTTATAAACGCCGATGCCAGTCACCGTGGCTCTTGGGGAAGAAGTAAAATATTACTGGGATTTCTAAAACACAACATGTAACGTCTGAAACGTGATTGATGCGAGTCAGTAATATGACTTTCCTGATTGTCTGATTACAGTGAAAATCAGTTTTCATTTTCCCTATTAAAAATAGTTAAACTTGAATTTGCAGAAGGTGTATGGGATTGGTATAATATTATTGCTTCATCCAGTCATGAGAAGCGATCTATCACAAACTGTCAGAATAATGACTTTTTAAGTTCATGTCGCATATTGCTGCAACCAGTTGTTGCTGATTGGATGATAGTTGGCGTTGGAGGAAACATGGAGGGGGTATGATATGCTTGTTTGCTAAGACGATTGGGGTGAATCACTTTAATGAAAAATAAGGAGAAAGAACAAGCAGTCAGATAGTTGTTACAAACAAATAAATGTCCTTTATAATATAATTGTGTGTATATGTGTATGTTTAGAAAAGAAACCTGCGTCACATATGACAATAAATGTGTATGTTTGCGTATGCATGGAAAAAAAACTGGGTAATATGATATAATTATGTGTGTATGTGCAAGTTTAGAAAAAAAAACTGTCATATATGCCACTGATTAATCGTGTATGTGTATATATAGAAAGATCTGAGCCATATACGAAAATAAACATGTGTGTATGTATATATATATATATATATAAATATCTGAGCCATATACGAAAATAAACATGTGTGTATGTGTAAATATAGAAACATCTGAGCCATATACGAAAATAAACATGTGTGTATGTGTATATATATAGACAAAAACCTGTGTTACATATGACAATATATGCGTTTATGCGTGTGAATAGCAAAGGTCTGCCTCATATATGGCATAAATTATCTTAATCTGTTTCAGAATGGTAATCTGATAAGTGCAGTGCGAGAGAACTCTATTTTCGCGATATAGTTATGGGGTTTCTCCTGCTAACAGCACGCTCCAGTAGACCCATTTGTAAATGGATTCATGTGTTGTGGGGTACCTCACCTACGGTCAGGGAAGGAATAGCAGCGAAGATGAGTACTTTGCCACCCTACGCCAGAATGCAGGTCTTTCACTTCATCCTCGACGGCAGTGCCTTCTTTAGGCATAATTTAAATATGTGTGTATAGACAAAAACTGCACGTTCTGATCGTCTGTACATGCGTGGTTTGGAAGAAACATACAGCGTCACTTATGACAATAATAATAGGTCTATATGTGTGAATCGAAACATTCTGCCTCACCTATAACCACAATTACGTGTGATGTGTGTGTTCAGGAAAAAAATAGCTGTGTTGTATTTAACAAATACCATGTGTGTGTCTGTGTGTCTATATTATTGAATGTGTGTATGTGTGTATTTATATATGCGTGATTGCGTGTATATCTGTGTTAAGTGGCTTTGTCCGGTAAACTATGCGTCAGTATGTTTGTCGGTGTAACTGTATGTCTGTGTATCTAAGCATCTGTGTGTATGCATGTATATATGTTTGTATCTCTTTGTCTGTCTGTCTCTCTCTCCCTCTTTGTCTCTCTCCCTCTCTCTCTATCTCCCTCTCTCTCTCTCTCTAAATATATATATATATATATATATATATATATATATATATATTTATATATATTCATATAAATTTAGTAACGTTCAATTGGGGGTAATAAAGCTATATAAGCCAGGACACGTACACAGGTGTAATCAGAATATACTAGGTGTCTCACACATGCATTTTGATTCTAGCTTACCTTCCAGTGGTACTTAGGATTAAACTCCTTCCCGGTGACACTCGGATCCGCAACAGTTCCAATCAAAGGTCCGAACCTAGTACCTCGCGGTATATGGTCAGAGCTCCAAACACCTAAACTCTGGAGACAAACACAAATGTCGAGTGAGTGAATTGAGCAACGATTTCGAGTGAACTAGTAATAATTGAGTGAATTATGTTGAGTGAATTAATTATTACGCTTTAAAAAAAATAATAATAATAAATATTTGGAGGTAACTTGAAATTTAATAATTTCGTTTTCCGTTTTGTATGACTTCGCTTGAGTGGGCGAAGCGGAGAATGATTTGGGGGCAACAACCGTGTTAATTATGTCGCTATAGGCATCCTTCAAAGTATCAAACTCCATCGCACAATTTTTAACTAGATAGAGTTATCAAGTTTTAAACAATATTTACAACACACTTTGTTGCTATTTGGAGTTCTGAAAGTTTAAAAATATATCAACAAGACTTTTGAGTCTTCTTAGTCAGTAAATAGGAGACTGAAAGTCTCAAAATATAGAGTATGCTTACACAGACAATTCATGAGTTAATTACAAACTTTCCATTTGATTTATCTAAATTGAAAATGAATATGGCGAATAATATTAATATGAAGAAGATGTGTGTACATTACGAGATAACTAGCAGATACAGAAAAGGTCAAAACGAACTTTACAAATTATTCAAACGGATTTTAGAAGAGGACCAAGTGTTACTGCAGTGGGGACAGCTTCTGATTAAACTGTCCAAGAAAGGAGACCCCACAAACTTCAACAACCACACAGAAATCTCGCTGATATCAATACCTAGCAAACTTCAATAGAATTATCTTAGACATACTAAAAGAAGAAGCAGACAAGGAGCTCAGAGAACAATAAGTGGGATTCCGTATTGAGAGATCATGTACAGATCATAACGCCATCTTGGGCACACATCATAGTGGAACAAAGGAGTAGGCTTCATTCATCTCTATACGAACAATTTGTAGGCTACAAGACGGTGCTTGGCATCATAGGCTGAAGCATTTTATGACTACTGCTGCGACACTACGGGATACAGACGAAGTTAATATCACTGACACAGAATATGTACGAAAACACAGCTTACAGAGAGGTGCATGAAGGATCAATGACCGACAGTTTTGAAATACAAACGGGAGTGAGTCGGGGATGTTTGTTATCACCACTCCTGTTCCCAATGGCGATAGCCTGGATTATTAAGATGCCAGCGTTTGGGAAGAGAACCTGGGCAATGTGGTCGCAGTTAGAGTATAAGGACTATACCATACAGACAACTTGGTTTTGCTGTCCCACAGCTGCAGCCAGATGCAAGAAAAACTAAATAAATGAGGAAGCATTCAGCCAAACTGGGACTAAATATTAACATGAAAGAAACCAAGCTGTCTAGAATCAACACCTTAAGCAAAGACCGAGTCATGCTTGTAAGTAAAGTCCTAGAAGAGGGGAACACCTTTACATATCTGCACAGTACCATTGATACTTGAGTGAGAAGAAGGGTAGATTAAAGGGCTATAATTAGAAAGGCAAGAACATCATCCATGTTAATAAATAACATAAACATCCAATGAAATCAAAACTAATACTCAGTTAAGATTATCGATTCCAATGTCAAGTCAGTGCTCCTGTACGAAGCGAAAGCTTGGAGAACAACAAAGTCAATACAGGGAAAACTCAAGTCGTTCGTCAATAAATGTGGACAGAGCACAATGGGTATCGGCTCGCAAGATATGATGAGGAATGAAATGAAGACCTTTCAGTAAGGAGCCAACAACAACCAGCGGAACAACAAATCAAGCATATAAAATGCGGTCAGATAGAACATTAGCTACAGAAATCCCCATCAAACGTGGATAGACAGGCCATGACATGGAATCCACAGGGGAAGATGAAGAGAGGTAGACCAAAATGTTCTAGCAACATATATACCAAACAAACAACTGGCGCCTCAACATATTTTATTCATGTATAGCTCCTTGCAAACATTCGGTCAAACACTACAGTTGATATCGACTTGAAAAATGTGTGTCATTGCGTTATGTGTGTTCTTGTTGTCTCTATTGCAATATATTATACGGGATGAGCTTGCTTGCTCTGTGCACAACCCTCGTTTATCGCTTTCTACAACTTGTATTATTAGCACCACAGGGATTATGTAGTCTAGACTCTAGACTACATGACAGCAAATCTTCAAACGCTATCCACAACACTTGCGTCTTGCAATGGGTTGACTGTCCACAACACTTGCGTCTCTGTCCACAACACTTGCGTCTCGCATTGAAATAACTATTCACAACACTTGCGTCTCGCATTGAAATAACTATTCACAACACTTGCGTCTCGCATTGAAATAACTATTCACAACACTTGCGTCTTTCTCCACAACACTTGCGTCTCTGTCCACAACACTTGCGTCTCTGTCCACAACACTTGCGTCTCTGTCCACAACACTTGCGTCTCTGTCCACAACACTTGCGTCTCGCATTGAAATAACTATTCACAACACTTGCGTCTCTGTCCACAACACTTGCGTCTCTGTCCACAACACTTGCGTCTCGCATTGAAATAACTATTCACAACACTTGCGTCTCTGCCCACAACACTTGCGTCTCTGTCCACAACACTTGCGTCTCTGTCCACAACACTTGCGTCTCTGCCCACAACACTTGCGTCTCGCATTGAAATAACTATTCACAACACTTGCGTCTCTGCCCACAACACTTGCGTCTCTGTCCACAACACTTGCGTCTCTGTCCACAACACTTGCGTCTCTGTCCACAACACTTGCGTCTCTCTCCATAACACTTGCGTCTCGCATTGAATCAACTATTCACAACACCTGCGTCTCGCAGTGGGTTAACTTTCCACCACACTTGCGTCTCGCAATGGGTTAACTTTCCACCACACTTGCGTCTCGCAATGGGTTAACTTTCCACCACACTTGCGTCTCGCAATGGGTTAACTGTACCGATTTCATGCAACTGTAACATGAGTACAAATAACGCGAATCTAATATAACAGGACGCTGCTTAAAAACGTTACAATATTGCCGATAACCCAGACAAGTTTCTATTCAAATTCCACTTCGTGTTCTGAAATATGAGCGTGTACGCTTTAAAAGGACTGCAGTGTGGAGAGATTAATCGTTTGTACAACTTGCGGTTAACTTAGCCAAAACGACATGCGAACAACATTAGGGTCTAGCTTACCTAAGACAAAAAAGGGACAATGAATTTTACTCCGAAATTGTGTTACGTTCTCGAGTAACAAGGGCTTTTACTCTCACAAAAGCATTTGAGTATCGGAAAGGGTTTATATTTAGATCAGCGATGAAAGCGTGCAAATACAAACTGTTAACATGAGGACAGAGGTGAGATATCGATATGATAAATTCTGTGGGAACTGCAATGTTGAGAAGCGTGTAGGCCTTTGTGCGGCACAACAGGAACATGTACCAGGACTAAGTGAAGTAGCAGGTGATCTGTGGTTCTGCCGTGCGGGAACATATCAGTGGTGTTAAATGTCAGGAAGACAAACTCAAATCACAATAGAGGAACACAAATCCTAGGATGGACTGCGAGAAAGAATCTTTATTGTGAAATAACCGTTGAATGGACGAGCAATATTTATCTGATGGAGGCTTGATTTTTAAATATGATTCACGATGATAATCGAATATAAAACTCGATTTCAAAGATGGTCGTCCAGCATACACTTGGTGAAGAATCAATCATAGAACAACAATCATAGGATGGTTGACCGACATGCACTTGGTGAAGAATCAATCATAAAGCAACAATCATAGGATGGTTGACCGACATACACTAGGTGAGGAATCAATCATAGAACAACAATCATAGGATGGTCAACCAGCATGCACTTGGCGAAAAAGCAATTATAGAACGAGTATCAAGAAGAGACTCGATTACATGTCAAGATTTCAATACTATATTCAATAGTTTCTGAACGTTGTTTTGGAAGCTAACTATTTGCTCCAAGGTGCGTCCATATCCCGATAGCAGGCCTTCCAAACTGGTGCCACCAGAATCATTTTTGACTTGATCCGTCGTCCGCCTTTTCCACCAGCAGTTGTGCCTAATAGTCAGGTGTGAACTCGCCCATTCTTCCATTCACTCACGTAGTTTAGCCGGCCAGTTAAAGCCGTTGCCCGGGTAAGGAGGGGGTAGAGGTGGCGCTTCCGTAAACAGGCAGACTAGGACCCATACATGAACGAGGTAGAAGTGGGGATACCAAATAGGATCCTGGTCTTCATGGATGAGGCTGCCACTCACAGTGAGGTACTGTCACTTACACTTCTCCACCCCCCCCCCCCCCATATCATTACTTTCCATACTCAGAGATTGAAAAACAAATATTACAAGACAATTAAAGAACAATTTGATCTAAGAACAGTGACGTACATTAGGTAATAATTGGGAGTCAGTTTCTGTACAACATATCGCATTTTCTATTTAAAGGAGACTGAAGAGGGTTGTGCATAGAAACATCAACATTTTAATGTCAAACAAACCGACACAAAACACATTAAAGAAAGAGCACGCACGTACTTCTGTGAGAACCTCATGAAACTAGTTCAAGTCCTTGTGTGACCGACTACTTGCTCTTTTTAACAAAACAGAAATGAATAACAAAGGATTGTTGTTTGCGAGTGCCCACAATGAGTAGGTTTACTCGTTTGTGCGCCCTGACAAGGATGTTAAGTGACGCGTTGCAGTAGCTTTCCTCACATCCCGAGCGTGCTGATGAAGGTGGATCGGGGTCCTCCAGCAGATTGTGCTGTTCTTGGCTTCATCTGCGTGTCGATTACTACTTCGGGGATCACGTCGATCCCTCACCTTGTTAGCCAGGCTGCCATGAAAACAGCCCGTTTCCATGGAGGGCTACTAGGAAGCCGAGGTGAGGGTCTTGGCCAGTATCTTTTGCCTGACCAGACGTTAGCCTTCCTCCCCATATCAAAGGATAAAAATAACTACCACACAATAACAAAGAAAAATACACACACAAAAATCCACGTTTTTTACTAATATCTGTAATGACACAAAAATGGTGGCTTGTCTCTCCGCTCTAGTTAAAACATAAGGTAGCAGATACAGTTGGCTCCTTATAGGAAACCTGTTTCTGAACATTTGCAGTTGTGGTTTCGAAGAACTAATTTGACATGACTTAGTTACTGACCCCACATACAATAATCTTCAATCGCTCTTTACGCGATGTTTGAAAAGGTGGTCAGCCACTTTCGAACCCAGTTACCACTTCCTGTGAGCATTCATAAAAACATGCCCATGGACAAATACACACACCTCAATGGACTAATCTGAACGATGGCCACTTTGCACGATAAGAACTACACAGCGACATCGAAGGACCAAAACTAATGGCCGCCTGAACATTGAACTAGTCGATTATCTGCCTAACTCAATAACATCCAAGGCAGTTGGGAGACTAGACAGAGCTCAGAAACAATTTTAAACCATCAGAGCACACCTCATTAGATTACATAATATGGAACATATATGTGTGAAGTCTCACATTTCTTTTATCTGTGCATATTCTTATTTTTTAGAATTTGTCTTTAAAACATGCCTGTTCAAATTTGGCGGTCAATTTCGGCTTCTTTCGTCTCTATACAGCTGTAAATTAGTACCTGATTTAGCGGTAAGGGAAGGAAAAGGCAGAGAGGAAGGGTACTGGCCACCCTCACATAAGACAAGCTGTGTCTTACTATGTTAAAGCACTTCATTCATGACCAGCTGTCCGAAGGACGCCCTTTCTTATTCTTCTTTTTGTTGATTGTTCGTTTTGTGCCTTTCAGCATCAGATTATGATGAGGTTTCTTGACCGGACACTAGTATGTGCTTCGTACATGGACGCCCTTTACCTCTACTTTATACATATCTTCTCTGTTCGGATACTCGGAACAAACTTGCATTTCCTCTTCTGTCGACTGAATGTCTTGTGTACCTGACCTATTTAAAAACTCTTGGGCATGTTCTCCCACCGCATCTACTTATTTGCGTTGCTAATCACAATGTCTTTGTAATCCTTAATAAAGCCATGTACTTGATTTTATTTTTCTGTTAGTTTCTTTGTGCTGTTACAAATGCCTTTCTTATTTTCTTTTACTGCAGCTTCCTGTACATTTCTTGCCATTTCATCAATATATTTTCTCTTATCTCATTTGACGCTCGTTCCTACTTTTTTGATTGAGTTCGGTGTATATTTCTCAACTCAGTATTTCTGGTGTTACTTTATGTTAAAATCTGACTTCTTCATTTATATTTCCTATAACGTTGCTATAGTTTCTGTTGTAATCTGTGCTTTGTGTTGGCGTTTACTTTTCACCAATGTATCTTTACAAGTCCCGTTCCATGCATTTTGTATGTGTTGCCAGTGTTCTTCTGTATCGTGTATTTCGTCAATTTGGCGTGACTCGTGCTACCTATCTCTTATCGTGACTTTCAAAGCTATTATCATTAATAAAAATCCCTCTTCAAGTGTCACTGGGTGCACGGCCTGCGATTGTCCATGCCATGGCGACCTTCAGGCAGATTTCATCGATAACGTGGTTCTAAAGCCATCGAGTTTGCTAAGTAACATGTCTTAAGTACAAGCTCTTGTACGAACCTTAACTTTCAATTAACCTTCATGTGCCATCGTATTATTTTTACTCTCTGTCGTGTCGTTTCCATGAAAAAGAGGGAGAGAAGGACTGCGCAGATATTTGTATGAATATGGTCAGGTAAATGTCTGCGACAAATCAGAAAATCGATAGAGATCAATACTGATTGAAAGGGTAAACAAAGCAAGAAAGCGATTCATAAACTTGATGCTTTCATCGGTGCCAAGAGCCGCGCGACTCAATATTGGTCTAAACGCTGTTTCTATATGGCAGCTTGGAATGATATAATATCTCTAGGCGTATATGGTGATCGATTTAAAAAGAGGCGTGTGATAGAGAGTTCTTTTTCAATATCCATTTTCATCCCCGTCTTCTTCTCCTCGTTTCTTCCTCTTCTATTCTTCTTCTAGAGATAACACGATATGCATCACTCTACTATACTATACATTTTGGGAAATTTTGGCAAGTGTTCTGAGCTTTCTTTCTAAAAGTCCTCAGAAAACCCGAATTGGGCGAGGTATGCACTGCCAAATGTAAGGGCGTCTTGTTACCTTAGAGAGGGTTGCTGGTGTCTTCTATATACTATATCATATCTTATTGCATATGAGGTATCATTGTGTTTAGAATATTACACATACGGATATGGGTATTCACATAGCTGTCGGGGATGAAGTGTTATAGACTTTATTGTACTCGGTTTTAGACTTATAGGTCGGGTGGCCAGTCCCTTTCTCTGGTCCCGTTCCTCTCCCATCATAAACCACATGGCTCCTCTGGTGTCGTTGTTCCTCTGAAAATCAAATTGTTGTTCATCTACTTCTTTATCTATTTTATTTTAGTTCTTTCGTGTGTGACTTTCAAGAGTATCTTAGTGATATGAAGGTTTATGTTTACAGTTCTATAGTCATAACAATTCACTTCTTTGAGTTTTTTTGGGCAAGGTAATGAAAACAGGTTTTCAGATCTTCTGGGATGTATCCCTTTTTTGCTCATGTCGTTGCATAGGTCCTTGATAGTATTAATACCGAAGCTGGATAATGTTTTTAGCATTTCTGTGGTTATCTTGTTTGGACCCGCAGTAGTACTTTGCCTCATCATCTGTATGGCTCTTTCTCATTCAGATTCTAGTATGCCTGGGCCTTCATAAATATTCAGCAGGCGTGGCTTGTCTTCTGTGAGTCTTTTATGTAAACTGTCCAACGTTTAGTTATCTCATATTGATTCATTATAGCTTCTCCGATTTTACCTTTGATGCATTCGATTGCTTGTAGGATTCTTTAGGGGTGGTTTTAATGTGTAAGTCTGAGTAAAGTTTCATGTATTCCTCTGGTGTTGTGTATAATGTGTAAGTCTGAGTAAAGTTTCATGTATTCCTCTGGTGTTGTGTATAATGTGTAAGTCTGAGTAAAGTTTCATGTATTCCTCTGGTGTTGTGTATAATGTGTACGTCTGAGTAAAGTTTCATGTATTCCTGTGGTGTTGTGTATAATATGTGTCTGGGTAAAGTTTCATGTATTCCTCTGGTGTTGTGTATAATGTGTAAGTCTGAGTAAAGTTTCATGTATTCCTCTGGTGTTGTGTATAATGTGTGTCTGGGTAAAGTTTAATGTATTCCTCTGGTGTTGTGTATAACGTGTAAGTCTGAGTAAAGTTTCATGTATTCCTATATTGTTGTGTATAATGTGTAAGTCTGAGTAAAGTTTCATGTATTCCTCTGGTATTGTGTTTAATATGTCAGTCTTCATTTGGTTTCATGCATCGTTCTACTGGTTTGCATAATGTATAAGTCTTCTACATTTAGTCAGGATACCTGATTCCCTCTTATATAACATAAACTTACATTTTAACCAGACATATTTCGTGTTCAACATAATTCCTCTTGAACACATCAGAGTATGTTCTAAATAATACTGATCTTCCTATAGCAGTTAAATTTTCCCATAACAGCTTAATTTTCCCATAACAGCTTGATTTTCCCGCAACGATTTGATTTTCCTATAACCGTTCTATTTTTCCATTTAAGTTTGACATTTTCCACAAGAAAATTTTGATTTTCCCATACCATTTTGATTTTTTCCCATACAAGTTTGATATTCCCATATCAGTTTTATTTTCCTATAACAGTTTGGTTTTTCCATAACAGTTTCATCATCTCATAACAGTATGATTTTTCGATTACAGTGTTAGACGGAAATTCTTGTAAATATATATATATATATATATATATATATATATATATATATATATATATATATATATATATATATATATATATATATATATATGAGAATAATCAAACAGTTGATCAGTACAAACTCGTTCGAATATATCTTTGTTGAAATATATATACATATTTATATACATATTGTCATTATGATAAGTTTAGAAAACAAAATTAAAGATGAAGCTAATTTGGTTCAGACATGCTTTAGACAATACATAGTCATGAGAGATCGCATCCTTAACATGGGAAATGTTATTGAAAAGTGCAGAGAGTACAATGTTGTTGTTGGTGAGTGTTCACAAACACTACATTAACCTGGTCATGTTGTCCACCCTGATCGGAGGTACATAATTACTACATTAACCTGGTCATGTTGTCCACCCTGATCTGAAGTACAGAAACACTACATTAACCTGGAGATATTGTCCACCATAATCGGAGGTACATAATTACTACATTAACCTGGTCATGTTGACCACCCTGATCTGAAGTACAGAAACACTACACTAACCTCTTCATGTTGTCCACCCTAATCGGAGGTACATAATTACTACATTAATCTGGTCATGTTGTTCACCCTGATCTGAAGTACAGAAACACTACATTAACATGGTGATATTGTCCACCCTAATCGGAGGTACATAATTACTACATTAACCTGGTCATGTTGTCCACCCTGATCTGAAGTACAGAAACACTACATTAACCTGGTGATATTGTCCACCCTAATCGGAGGTACATAATTACTACATTAACCTGATGATATTGTCCACCCTAATCGGAGGTACATAATTACTACATTAACCTGGTCATGTTGTCCACACTGATCTGAAGTACAGAAACACTACATTAACCTGGTGATATTGTCCACCCTAATCTGAGGTACAGAATCACTACATTAACCTGGTCATGTTGCTGCCCGAAGCTAATCGACCTTTTATTTACTCGATGACATTTCTTTGGCATATGGTTACAGTGGTTCTTCTGGTGTATCGAGGGCCCACATGTCTCACTATTGGGTGGTGGGGCATTCACAGTGTCGATCCTCCATCTTGTTGGCCGTGCAGAACAGACGGAGTTTTAGTTGTTCTTGTTGTCACACATTCAGCAGTACCAGGGGTCTCGCTCTTCAGCCCAATGCTCTGTTTTGGTATATGTACGTGATTGTTAGTAGATGATTAATGCCATACAAAGTGGTCCATTTATCTGACTTTGGAGGAAGACGCATTTTTCTAACATCGTTGAGCGCAGAGCACTCAAAGAGATGATGACCAACGGTTTCCTATGGATGTTGTACTCTGGAGTGTGTTGTAGCTGAATTCTGTACAGGTGCTTGTTAAGTGGGATGCGTTGGGATGTTGTCCGCAAAATAACGTTCCGATCCATTCTTGTGAGTTGATTAATATTGCCATTTGGATTGTGACTTGCCATATGCTTGCAGACATCCCTCCTTGTGTTTCACAGGGCTCATCTGTCTAGTCAAGTGGCTCTCTTTGCAGTTCTGATGAGCTGTTTTACAGCATGTGTTGTGGCAAAATATCTTTCAAATTATATTAATTGACAGCAACTATTTACTTCTAACATCATATTAAACGAATAGGTTTACTAACTGCATCCACAAAAAAGTATAAATCAGTCCATTTTTAAAACTGAAATTACAAACTGTTTCATTGTAACACAATTTTATAGTTGCTTTTTTTTTTTTTATAAGCGTCTTCATTTTTGTTTCTGTGTGTAGCTGTTCACAGTAAGGTACACCTTATCCTGATGTGCGTTTTAGCTCTCTCAGCCTGGTAAAAACTTGTGAGAATTAGTCAATCCCAGCCCGAGTCTTTATTTTTCTATAACTCAGGGATGCTCAACCTATTGGAAATGGCGAACGAATTTGGAAATGTTGGTAAACATACAACAGACAAATCTTAGCACCGCTTTTAAGCTAAAATTTTGAAGCAACATATGAATGAAAATGTGTTGAATGAAAACTCTTTAAACCAATTAGTGTTGTTCAATGTACTTTTCTATAATATGATTTTGTCAATCTCTCGACTTGCAAATATTTTCATTGATAGTTATTTCTGATATCGACAATGCAATAGTAGTGAAAGAAATTACATATTTAGTGATTAATAAAAGTCAATGCTAGCTCCTCTACTCTCTTAGTAAAAGTAATTCCATACAAGTTTATCTTTTTAGAGGCATCGGTTTTGTTTAGGTATACAACTTCAAGGCATCCCTTTAGAAATTGTCCTATAGAAAGTAGTTTAAATTTCTTGCATATTTTGTTTTTGGTAATAGTTTTGACGTAACTTTTAGCATCCTCTGACACTTTCTGACTGAGCTGTATCAATGATTATTTTTAGACGGTTCAGTTTGTACGTGCGTAGCGAATCTTGGAGATCAGCGAACGCCGTTGCATGTGTTGTGGCAAAATATCTTTCAAATTATATTAATTGACAGCAACTATTTACTTCTAACATCATATTAAACGAATAGGTTTACTAACTGCTTCCACAAAAAAGTATAAATCAGTCCATTTTTAAAACTGAAATTACAAACTGTTTCACTGTAACACAATTTTATAGTTGCTTTTTTTTCTTTTTATAAGCGTCTTTATTTTTGTTTTTCCAACACTCGAACAGTACAAATAAAACTAAACATGTATTAATGCTAACACTCGAACAGTACAAATAAAACTAAACATGTATTAATGCTAACACTCGAACAGTACAAATAAAACTAAACATGGATAAATGCTAACACTCGAACAGTACAAATAAAACTAAACATGTATTAATGCTAACACTCGAACAGTACAAATAAAACTAAACATGGATAAATGCTAACACTCGAACAGTACAAATAAAACTAAACATGTATTAATGCTAACACTCGAACAGTACAAATAAAACTAAACATGTATTAATGCTAACACTCGAACAGTACAAATAAAACTAAACATGGATAAATGCTAACACTCGAACAGTACAAATAAAACTAAACATGTATTAATGCTAACACTCGAACAGTACAAATAAAACTAAACATGTATTAATGCTAACACTCGAACAGTACAAATAAAACTAAACATGTTTAAATGATGAAATTCAATAATCGAAATAGACTATCATAACGGAATCAATTTCGCGCACCTGCAAAGATATATACCGGGACAATTTATAGAAAGGTCCAGAGACTCGAAAGTGCGCTTCTCTGTTAGATGATACTAAACCGTAAGCGGAAACTGAACAGCGCCAGCTGTGCACGCTCATCGAAATGCCGAGCTTCCGTGTTTTAACGGAACCTACTGGTGAAGCAGGTAATACACCGTTCTATTTTGCGTTTTTATAATTATATATTTTTATACTTTGAGGAAATTGTACGTTCCAGAGTCACCATTAAGAGCCTGACAGGGCATAAGTGGCCTGCAGAACACGACCGGGACAATCCCTGCGGTATGTGCTACAGGCCACCTAAGCGTGCAGAAGGGGTAAAATTGACATCCTGAGATGTCATATCCGTTTATCGTTTAATTTCTGCTTCCACATGTCCAAGTAAACTATCACTCATTAAGTGGATCACTTTGTCAACTAGTGCTTTATTCTCCTGTACTTCTGCTTTCTATTTCGCCATACTAATCTTGACTTAGACCTCGTATCTTAGAAATTATCGGCGTTTGAGTTAGAAGAATGTTTCTCTGCAGTTAATATTTCTTCCTGAAGCCTGGAGTGGGTACGCAACATATCTGTCACTTGAAGGAGGAAATAGACGGGGTCAGTGAGGGTCATCTAACCAGATATTGCTTGTATCAGTGAAAAAGGAAATCTTGACGAGTTCTTCAGGCCTTGTTGAGGTACTAAGCTGAAGTAGAGATTCCTGGGTCAAGATCTGGTGTAACAGTTGCGCCGTTGTCATCAAGTACTTCCGGCTTGTAACAACTTCATGAAAATGTGGATCTAACGAACATTTTACTTTTAAGTCTTGACAGCGGAACGAAATGATTAGATACATTCGAATCGCATCTTGCTATACTGGTGTTATGTTGCTGCGCCGCGTATAAAGAAAATAAAGTATAGCTAGCTATCTTTAAAGAATTGTAACGTTCTGAATAAAGTATACATCCTGTAATATTTACGCACAGTACATCATATACTTTGTATGTAGTATGTATATATTTGTATATATATATATATATATATATATATATATATATATATATATATATATATATATATATATACTACCCGAGGGGTCTGCTGAGGTCTTTGTGTTTGACAATGACAAGAATAGCACCACTGCCTCACAGAGAGCATGTCGTAAGAGGCGACTAACTGTGACATGGCACAACACCGGCCATGGTTAGGTGGTATGTTGTTTAGAGCATCATAGATGGCGCATAACAGGATGCGGGTCTACTTTGCTCTAGTGTTTGAATCTATGTAGATGGACTCGCATATCGATTAACCACCTTCGATAAGCGCTTGTCCCAACGCAGCGGAGTATTAAGTTGCTCGAGCCTAGCCAGCTTAGCAGGAAACCCTTCTCTCGGCTACATCCAGCTCATACGATAGCTGGGACCTGCACAGGGGCTTCTGCCCGTGTAGAAGTACAGGTCGACTAAGAACTAAGAACTATATATATATATATACACCGCTTTGCTTCAATGTGAAACAGAGACCGTCACTGCAAATGGTGCATTCTAAAGTAATTTTATTTCCAAAGCACTGATCATGTTCCTATTCACATGATATTTCCCCATAACATCTCTCTGTATATATATATACACACAGATATACACACATATATCGGTCTGTATGGAGGTCTTCCCAGGATGGTTGACTCCCGAATCCAATGCCTCCTTGTCCCTTTTAAACGCGTCTTTGAACCTAGATGGGGAGCTCACCCTGGGGGCAACTCTTCCCGCTCACTCTCTCTTCTCACCTCACTCTGTTTCATTTGACTCTGTCCTACAGTCACACTCTTGCACAACTTTCACACGCACCCTCATGGTGTGGCCCTTCCATTGCACTTTGGTTGGGCTAGCTTCTGAGGGCGCACAAACCTAGCATAGGTACATACAGACGCACCCAAGCACTGGTTTATGCGTCCTGATATCGCCCAATGGACTACGGTCTGGGGTGGAAAATGGCGCGCCTCCGCCAGTAGAAACTAGTGAGGCAAACATCTAAGCAACAACAACAACAACAACAAGTCTTTGAACCGAAGCTGTGGTCCACCGCCTATTCCATTTCTACCATACAGTTGTCCATGTAGAATATCTTTGGGAATGCCTTCCACGCAGCAGTCTTCGTTGTCTAACAAGAATGTGCACGTTTGGGAGACCCGTGTGAGTATGGACCACCCCGTTTGTCACCCTGATCCGCCATGACACGCTTAGCATGTATCTCCCGCCCAGCACATTGAAGGTGTTAAGGTTTTGCTCTTCTTGTTTATTATAGGTTACTCACGTTTCGCTACCACGATAAATAATGAACGGCGAAGAGAGTTAAGAAAAATAATGTTACACAATTGTATAGACAAAAATAACTTCTCTATGGAAACAGAACCCAGAAAAACAATCATCGTTCAGGAGAGCCCCCAATCGCCGAGACGACTCTGGATATATGTGAATGTTATATGTTATATAGTACAATACATTTTTATAGTGCGTTGGAGTGTTATGATTATTACTGATGAGTTGATGTTCGCGTTAAGTTCTTTAATTGCGAGCAGTCGGGATCTTTTTGGCTATATCATGCCGTATTGTTGTGTCTTCTTATTGATTGTGACGAAGGTAATTGAGTCAACATTTGTATAAGAGTACCTATTTAATGTGTGCTTGAAGATCCCTTTCTTTGGAGATACGCCCCTGACTTAACCCCATAGAAGCATTAAGCCCTGAGTTATAACGTCAGGTCACATCGACCTGGTTCCTCTCCTCGACCAGCTGGCTTCCTGTTATCTTATCAAGGAGCTCAACCGAAAGCTACAAATTCCTGAAGCATTGTTTTCTCCCCCTGGAATATCCGCCACCTTCCTGGCACGTCCCTCGGGGCGCTCCGTCTGATACAAGAAGCTGAGACTGTGAGGTGACAATATCGTGTTGTCCCGTCACCCTCAGCTCTAACAGGTTCGATTGTTACACCAGCCTTGCGGGAGATCATGACTCTCTGGCAGCCACATTATGTGGACTAGATTTAACATTGCCAGGCCCAGTGTGGTTGTTAGGACTCTTACTTGTCACTTTATCACTAGAGGAGACCTGATTTTGGCTGTCGACATTTGCTTATTAACCAAAATGAAACAACAAAGGTTTTCATCGGGATGTGAGAAATAACTGTAGCTTGACTAAGGATGAACAGTTGCACTTTGTGGACTGTATAAGGACACTGGTGAATGATTGTAGAGGGGCACTGGTGAATGATTGTAGAGTGGCACTGGTGAATGATTGTTGAGGGGCACTGATGAATTATTGTAGAGGGGCAATGATAAATGATTATGGAGGGACACTGGTGAATGATTGTAGAGGGATACTGATGAATGATTGTAGATGGACACTGGTAAATAATTGTAGATGGACACTGTGAATTATTGTATATGGAATTTTGTTGAATGATTGACTCTTTATTTGCCTGTCTGTCCGAACATGGGTAATGCAATTTTCTTTTTCTCTTATTAAATTCTTGGCTAACAACTGGCAATAGGTCATTGACGCCAAACGACGAAATGAGATGCCACACCGGGTCAGATGGAGCAGAACTGAGGCCCAAAACTGTTGGCTCACCGCTCAGATTTGAACAGAAATGTGGACTTCGTCCTGACGATATAACTGATGATTTAACATGCTCAGAAAACTTAAACGCTGAAGAACAAGAAGAAGGTCATTGACCCTAGTTTATCATACATGATGGTATCTTTGATGCGGCAACACACTTTCTTCGCGTGTTCAAGTCTGCAGCCATTATTCGTACGGTGCTCCAGCTCTATTCATGGTTCACATTTCGACTTCTTTGTTTCTTCCCCAAGTTTGCTTAGGTCAGCTTTCGTCTTCCATCTGGGGCTGATAGAACAATGCAATCTCTGCGTTGACGTAATGAAGCAACCAATAACAGCAACAAAGGCCTCCTCTTAATCATAGTCCGTCAAGTAGCTGTTATGTTTTTATACTAGAGCCTATGGACCACCATGGGCTATGTTGTTATTCTTGAATGCCCACAATGAGTAGATTTATTCTTTTGGGTGGCGTTTAAAAGGACGTTAAGTGTCGGGTTGTTGTAGCTTTCCTCAAATTCCGAACCTTCTGATGAAGGTGGACTGGGGTCATCCATGCGGTTGTGCTATGCTTGGCTTCATCTGTGTATTGCTCACTACTACAGGGAACTCGTCGATCCTTCACCTCCTTAGTCCCTCACTTGACTAACATATCGGATCAGTATGGTATGCCTGACAATAACTAACATGTTTGATCAGTATGTTTTGCCTGACCAGACTTTAGTCTTCATCTCCGGGATATGTTGACAGATTTAAGTGGTTTGTGAACTTGAATTAGAAACGAAGTACACCTTTATCGTCTCTAACCTCTAGCATGGATCAATGTTACAATTTATTTGTACAGACCACAAACTACAGTAATATATGTGATTCATCATTATATATCACGGTACTACTTTTGACAGCTACAAAATCAGTACTCCAAGTACAGAAGTCTGGGAAAGTGCAAGGTCTACATGCTCTACACCAAACTGAGTAATCATCGTCAGATTGTTATTTAGTGGATAACATCATATTCGGAGTCACGAGAAACGGGAGATCAGATCGACTGGCAAATGTGGGTGGTGCAGACGAACAGTTGGATGAACCAGTTAAATGTGGGTGGTGCAGACGAACAGTTGGAGGAACCAGTTAAATGTGGGTGGTGCAGACGACCAGTTGGATGAACCAGTTAAATGTGGGTGGTGCAGACGACCAGTTGGATGAACCAGTTAAATGTGGGTGGTGCAGACGAACAGTTGGATGAACCAGTTAAATGTGGGTGGTGCAGACGACCAGTTGGATGAACCAGTTAAATGTGGGTGGTGCAGACGACCAGTTGGATGAACCAGTTACATGTGGGTGGTGCAGACGACCAGTTGGATGAACCAGTTAAATGTGGGTGGTGCAGACGACCAGTTGGATGAACCAGTTAAATGTGGGTGGTGCAGACGACCAGTTGGATGAACCAGTTAAATGTGGGTGGTGCAGACGACCAGTTGGATGAACCAGTTAAATGTGGGTGGTGCAGACGACCAGTTGGATGAACCAGTTAAATGTGGGTGGTGCAGACGACCAGTTGGATGAACCAGTTAAATGTGGGTGGTGCAGACGACCAGTTGGATGAACCAGTTAAATGTGGGTGGTGCAGACGACCAGTTGGATGAACCAGTTAAATGTGGGTGGTGCAGACGACCAGTTGGATGAACCAGTTAAATGTGGGTGGTGCAGACGACCAGTTGGATGAACCAGTTAAATGTGGGTGGTGCAGACGACCAGTTGGATGAACCAGTTACATGTGGGTGGTGCAGACGACCAGTTGGATGAACCAGTTAAATGTGGGTGGTGCAGACGACCAGTTGGATGAACCAGTTAAATGTGGGTGGTGCAGACGACCAGTTGGATGAACCAGTTAAATGTGGGTGGTGCAGACGACCAGTTGGATGAACCAGTTAAATGTGGGTGGTGCAGACGACCAGTTGGATGAACCAGTTAAATGTGGGTGGTGCAGACGACCAGTTGGATGAACCAGTTACATGTGGGTGGTGCAGACGACCAGTTGGATGAACCAGTTACATGTGGGTGGTGCAGACGACCAGTTGGATGAACCAGTTAAATGTGGGTGGTGCAGACGACCAGTTGGATGAACCAGTTACATGTGGGTGGTGCAGACGACCAGTTGGATGAACCAGTTACATGTGGGTGGTGCAGACGACCAGTTGGATGAACCAGTTACATGTGGGTGGTGCAGACGAACAGTTGGATGAACCAGTTACATGTGGGTGGTGCAGACGAACAGTTGGATGAACCAGTTACATACCATCACAAAACAAAGATAATTGTATCGACCAAAGAACCACCAACAGACGATTACCAGAATAGAAATGGACAACAACAAACTGTTTGGTTGCGCCTCAGAACAGAAATCTACCGACCTCGCAGCCACATGTACACAAAACTGAAGATTGTCAACTCAGTCGTGTGTACATGTGGACATCCATCCCAGACTACCTGGCACATGCTACATATCTGCACCGAATATGATATACTGGGGCAAACCGACTGGCCTGGAGAAGCAACAGTGGATCAAAAAACGTTATGTATCGTGTGAACTACAAAAGACTGAAGTTTATATAACAGACACCATTGTATATTCAGACCCCATACTAACAAAAGGAAAGAAAAAATAGAAGGAGATAATACACTGAAGGATGGTGAAGCCACTGGTCCTGGTAGTATCTCAGCAGAACCAATCAAAGCAGATATTGTCACTTCAAAAGCTATATATTATACACCTTACATGATACAGTCTGGAAAGAGATGAATTAGACATGGAGTGACTGGGCAGCTATATCATACAGTTGTGAAAGAAGCGAGATCTGTGAAAGTGTACACATTATAGAATAACAGTGTTACTATTAGTGTCTGGGAAAATGTTGAACAAGATCACACTAAGGAAATTAGAAGAGGCATATACAAACAGAGGTGAGAAGAGCAGACAGGCTGTCGACAACATGTATCATGTGCAGACCCAAGATAAAAAGGAAGAAGAAGAAGAAGTAGACGAAGAAGAAGAAGAAAACGAAGTCACTGTAACTTTATTTCAATATAATTTATTCCCTCTTTGATCTTATTTATAATATTTCGTACATATAAACTAGATCCGAAGAACGCAGCGAACGAGATGACAGGAGTCGGCGACTAAACTATGGCTGCTTGCGTCAGGGTCAGCGAACCACCGTTGTCCAAGGTGCTATTCAGTCTCAAAGTGACGGCCCTGAAAACTGGTTGCAGTCCGTGAAGTGATTCAGAGAATAGGGATCAAAGAGGGAAGGCAAAGCCATTTAAAAAAATATGTCCTGTTTAAAAAGAATGTGTTGAGCCGAACGAAACATAGTGAACTCTGATACAGCGCAAGAAACATCAATTTCAAGACGAACAAAGGAGAAGAGAAGACAAAAAGAGTGCATTTACTATTTTGTTTCTAGATGAGCCAATAAATCTGACCCGGCTGCCAGAAAAGACCACTATTCAACTATAATGAATAAATATGCTTCATCGGACCGCTAAATGTCTCCACATGAATTAAATTATTGTTCTATAGGTCCCTTGGCTACTAAATGTCTCCACATGAAACAACATTATTGTTCCATAGATCCCTAAGCTACTAAATGTCTCCACATGAATCACAATAATTGTTCCATAGGTTCCTAAGCTACTAAATGTATCCACATGATTCATCAGACTACTAGATTGCTCCATAGTCATCAGACTACTAGATTTCTCCGTAGGTCATCAGACTATTGATTTGTTCCATAGGTCATCATACTACTAGATTGTTTAAAAGGTAATCAGACTACTGAATTGTTCCATAGGTCGTCAGTCTATTAGGTTTTTCTATAGGTCATCAGACAACTAGAATTTTCCATAGGTCATCAGACTACAAGATTGTTCCATAGATCATCAGATTGCCTGATTGCTCCATAAGTCACCAGACTACCTGATTGTTCCATAAGTCACCAGACTACCAGATTGTTCCACAGGTCATCAGACTACTGTATTGTATCCCAGGTCATCATACTACCAGATTATTCTATAGTTCACCAGACTACTAAATTGTTCCATAGGTCACCAGACTACTGTATTGTTATATTGGTCATCAGACTACTAGATTGTTATTTAGGTCATCAGAATACTAGATTGTTCCCTAGGTCACAGACTGCTCAACATGTCCACATGCATCACCAACGTATTAAACATGTACACGGACGTCTCTATACTAAGTGGAACATGGACGTCACCAACGTACTAAACATGTACACATACGTCTCTAGACTAACTAAGAGGAACATAGATGTCCTCAGACTACTAAACATGTACACATAGGCATTTGTAGACACAAAGTCAGGGGTACGCAACCAGACCAGACTGCCAATGGGAGTTATTGAACATACCGCTTTAAGAGCCCCTGCTGTTTTACGTCCTGTGCATTAAATGAGTTGTTTAACTCCACATAAAAACAACAATGACTGCAATCCGTTTTGAACCCCGTCACTTGTTTCCGTGACAGATTGGGTACTTTAAGAGTGAGCTGCTATTGCATTTTTGTAGCCACATGTGATAGGCAGATAGTGGACTTGGCAGTTGTTTCTGTACATGGTCCACTCACCACAGATGTAGCACTCGGTAAAGAGAAAGCTCCCGACTAAAAACTGCGATGCCCATCCGGCGATACAAATTCTGGGACTTCCGGTGCGGTACTGATATGGGGACCTAAACTTGGCGGGAAGTGTTGGGACAACGAGGCAATCGGCCAGATTGGCTGGTCGGTCTTTTACCACGTTTGTTTGCACGCACGTTATCAGGACCGGTCGGTATTGTCATCCAAAAGTGTGGCTTTTCTCGTAGAGATCTCTCTTCCTGTCTAACCACGGACAGATGGAGAAACAACTAACTGTCAGCCAGGGCCCGTTCCGCTTTCGATAACCTGGAGGTGGACACTTGTTAGATAGGGCCCGCGATTATTTCCATTAGCTTCCGTCGCGATTGGATGGCTTATGAGAAAGTATGAGCTCGTCAGGATAAATGATAACTGAGAGTCTATAGAAGTACGAGTCTTGCAACTGCTAAACATAGTGTTTTTATTTGTTGATGTGGGGGGTAAGGGTGGGGTAAGGGGATCCTTGCTTTCATTATTCAGTTGAAACATGTAGTTTATAAAACTGATTAGATATTTCTGAATCCTATTTCCAAATTAAAGATTTCTTAGCAAACCCCATGACAGAAAACTACTCACATTATGTAAGACTGAAACACCAGAACCTTTTTGTAAATTGTATCAGTCGAGATTCTTTGTTTTATTCGTGGACAGGTTTATCTGCACTGTCCCCTCCATCCCCGGGCTAGACCACACGGACAGAAAGGATAGGTCAACTGGCTCTATAAATGTCGTAAACTGTAACAAACGTGTATAGTGAATACGACTGGAAACCTCAACAACTGAATATATAAAGTACTAGTGCAAGCATCTAAATAGTATCCTGGCATAGGCGTCTTGTATTTGAATGAGTGGGGTCAGGAAGGAAGGGTGGTGGGTGGGAGCGAGGGGTGCGACTTTCTTGATCCATCAGGATAGTTGTTGTTGAATCGAATGCACACAATGAGAAAGTTTGCTCTTTTGTGCGCCCTGAGAAATACTTTAAGTGGTGGGTTGCAGTAGCTTTTCTCACACGCCGAGTGTGCTGATGAAGATGGAACCGGGGTCATCCAGGCGGTTGTGCTATGCTTGGATTTATCTGCATGTTGCTCACTACTACGGAGATCACGTCGATCGCTTACCTCGTTAGCCACGCTGCCATTAAAAACAGCCCGTTTTCAGGAGCGCTACGAAGGAGCCAAGGTCAGGGTCTTGGCCAGTATATTTTGCATGACTCTGACTAACATGTCTGATCAGTATGTTTTGTCTGACCCTGACTAACATTTCTGATCAGTATGTTTTGCCTGACACTGACTAACATGTCTGATCAGTATGTTTTGCCTGACCCTGACTAACATGTCTGATCAGTATGTTTTGCCTGACCCTGACTAACATGTCTGATCAGTATGTTTTGCCTGACCCTGACTAACATGTCTGACCAGTATGTTTTGCCTGACCCTGACTAACATGTCTGATCAGTATGTTTTGCCTGACCAGACGTTAGTCTTCCTCCGCTCCATCAGTATAGAAATGGAATCCATGATATGTTTGAGTATTTATGCGTGTGGATTTCTGTATATGTGTGTCTGTGTATGTATGTATATATGTATGTATATATGTGTGTGTGTGCCTGTGCGTGCGAGTGTGTACGTGTGCGTGTGAGCGTGTGAGTATGTGTCTGTGTGTGTGGGGTGTAAGCTAGAAATAGAATACATTGTTAAATTGTTTCAGACAAGTTTCTTGTTTTATGATCAGAGCGTTGCTGGTGTTTTTATTTTGTTTGTTTGTGTCTTGGCATTTGATGAAAAGTTAGGCTGTAGTAATGAAAATTGTTTCCTAGTCTTTGTATGGGTTTACAGTATAGGCTCTTAAAGTTATTTTTTATAAGATTGATAAATTTGATTCGCTGTTACACATATTTTTGCTCAGATTCTATGTGTTAATGCAGCTTAGTTTTTGTGGGCTTTGTGTGGGAGGTTTTATTTGTCACATTTGTTTCATCTGTTATCTGTATAAGTGACACGTTAAGATACGCGTATCTTGTGAGCGCCAGAGATAACTAATAAAGAGCTCTTAAATATGGCAGATTGTGAAAGGTGAAAGGAAACAAGCAAGGACAGCACACACAACCAGAACTTCTTCTTTCTTCGTCATTCAATCTTTCTGTCCCACGCGTAATATACGATTATCCATATCTTATAGTTGGGCTGCAAAATAAGAGCTTTTCGGTTCGTCACTTACAACACATCTTTCTAATTAGATTAACGATTCTGTCTTGGCCTGTGAACAACCTGTCTGCACGACAGCTGAGCATTGTTACACGAGTGTCACATATGTGAAGAGCAAGACAAGCACATATGATAATCACCAGTGTAAACGTGTTCCCAATTCTACTGTACGGTTACAAAAATCTGGAATATTCTACAGAGCGAGCAGATGGGTATTGAAGCGATTCACTGGTAAGACCAGGTCTCAAACGACCGAGTCACAGGACGGAAATACGTCGAAAGCACAATCACTACGCTAAACCGTCGCCGTTTGGCCATATTTAGACATGCGGCCCATATTTTTGAGGACGTTCCAAACACCAACTCTTAAAGCAGGCTATGAGCATTACGGATGAGAAACGACCCTATCTATCTTTGTCACACCCTCTTGATCGTCCACGCATCTGGCTAGGTCAATTTAAAAAGACATATTCCTTGTTGCATGCATCAGAAAACTCAGTCTCTTGACGATCTGGCTTTGTGGACCTCTGAAAAAAATCTCAGCATAGAAAACAGTCGTATGCAGCAGGCCCTAACATTGCTGTAGGAGTAAGCGAAATCATGTCTGGTCAAAATAAATGAAGAAAAAACATGTACGATATTCTCCCTTTCAAATAAACCACAGAACACCAAAATAAGTCTTAATGGCAAATGTCTGGGGCTGAACAATAACCCAACCCATTTGGGTATCACATTTGAGCGGCGCATGCCAGGGAAAACTCAGATTGAGAGAAACCGAATTAGAGCAAGACAAAGAATGGTAATCATGAGGAAACTTGCTGGCACAAGCTGGGGAGCAGATGAGAGAATACTAAAGAAACTTTACACCGGAAGAGTGAGACCAGTTCTCGAGTATGACATTGTGGCATGGGCAACAGCAGCAAAGGCGAACTTTGATAAAATCAACAGACTTCAAAACCAAGCCATGAAAATTATAACAGGAGGCATAAAGTCAGTGCCAATTGTAGAAATTGAAAAATAATACAAATCTGCAATCAATGAACGATAGACGAGATAGTAGAGCCCAACAGCAAGCAGAGAAACTAAGAAGACTGGCAGACCATCCAATACACCAAGGACTAAATGGATATGGAAAAGGGACAGTTTACAGAAATAGCCAAAACAAAGAGGAGAGAAGACCCAATGAACGCCATATCAACACCAAAACCCATTCCTACTGTACGCAAACCATTCTGGAAGCAGCAGATCTTTCCAGAGGTGGTAGAAATATACCAGAAGTCGGATACAAGAACAGCCAGACTGAAAAGGAAAGAAGAGACATAACCCTTAAGTGCATAGAGAAAAACTACACAAGCACAGACTGAACCCATGCATACACTGACGGTTATGCAACAAACGCAACAGAAAATGGATGCGAAGGGGTAGACCTGAGCCTAACAAACGGAAGAAAGATAACACTGTCAGCGGCAACTAGAAGATTGTCAACTAATTTCAGATCAGAGGCATTGAAAGCTGCAATAGAAGCAATGCTGACAGGCGAAATCAATGCAAGCCAGATAGTCTTGTTTACAGATGCTCTGTCCGTAGTTACAGCACTAAAAAGACACACAAAAAACAGAACTAAATGACTTAACAGCAGTACTCTGTCAACTATGCCAGTAATCCACACCCAAAAGAGTTGTGGTACAGTCGGTTCCATCCCTCTGTGACATTCAAGGCAACGAGGAAGCAGGCAGACTGGCAACAGAAGGTGGAAAGTTACCACAACCAGATTTTAGTGTGACCTACGAAGAGTCCAAAAGCTTTTTTAGGGCCAGATACATGGACGAATGGGAAACAAAGCATACTGGCTACAAACCAAATGATGCTTTTTACCAGTTGAACAGAAGAGAGCAGGTGGTGGTCTTCAGACTCCGCGTAGGCTACAACAGACTAAGGTACAATCTATTCAATAAACTAAAGATAGGTGCTACTGACGAATGCACTTGTGGTACAAAGAAATGGCCCCTGGACATCTGTTGCAAAATTGCCCGACATACTAGGACCAGAGAAAGCACATGTGACCATCATCAGTGCCAACACCAGACACGCTCTACGTCAGTGTCGACAGCCTCAGGATGACCGCTGCTGTATTCGAACAAATTCAAGCGGTCAGCGACCCATAACTGACTGCTAGGGTCAGAGCCAGAAAACCAGAGCTGCCAAGATCCTTCTTCACCTCCTAGCGGTGATCCTGGATAATAGGCTGCAATAGGGCAGACTGGCTAAGGAGAAGGGATCAAAGAGGGAATGCTACCCGGGTACTCAAAAAATGCTAGCTGAAGTCGGATGTGTTGGACCGAAAGGTGCAAATATCGCAGTCAAACTGTAAACTACGACACAACACATTCCGTTCTCTGGACTACATTCTGCTACTTAAGTCCTTTTCAGGCTTTGATAGCGGGAGATTAAGAACGAACGAAGCCAAGCCAAGCCAAATTGACGTCTGACAGAGTACGAAGAAGAAGAAGAAGAAGAAGAAGAAGAAGAAGAAGAAGAAGAAATCTCTCGTCGTAAAATGGGCAAGTAGAAAATATTGCATTCATCGAAAGATAAAGAATATTACTACACAACACATGTATACATTATTGTTGTAATTTGGCAGTTGAAATTATTGCTGTAATAGGCCAGTGCAATTTATTGCTATAAAAGACAGGTAGCAATAACTGCTATAACAGACAAGAAAAACGTATTGCTATAATAGACAGATAGCAAAAACAGCTATAATAGACAAGAAAAACATATTGCTGTAAAAGACAGGTAGTAAATAATCCTTTATTGGACAGGTAAATATTATTGCAATATTGGACAGGTAGAGATTATTGCTACATTAAGGCAGATACTAGTTATAGAAATATTAGACACGCATACATTATCACAATATTAGACACGAATAAATTATTGCGATATTAGACAGTAGAAATTATCACTATATTAATTTGGAAACTATTACAAAGAAATTTATAGAAAGATCTTTTAGTATTAATGAGAGACTGCGATGCTTAAGGGGGAGCAGAGACATGAGTTACGAACATATTATGGGAAGACAAGGAATTTGACAGATGAACGAAAGTGAAGAAATGTTTGCAGAACTTTTTGCACTAGATAAAATAATAATTGGATGAAGCATGTTTCCACACAAGAAGGTACATAAGACCCATGGAGATTTCCAGACCACCTGACAGAAAACCAGACTGATCACATTTGTGTTGGTTAAACGTGCAGAAATACACTACAAGATGTAAGTGTGAAGCGAGGTGCAGACGTGAAGTCAGACCACCACGTGTTACTGGGGATCTGATCTAGCAGCTCAGTCTAAAGATGTACCCATTACAGGGCGTAAGGAGATCGAACTATAGCGTACACCTCTTATAAGACCAGGAAAATAAAATATAATTTACCATAAAACAATAAAAGATACCAAGGACTACAAGAGCTATGTAAGGACAAGGATATGGACATTAACAGCATGTGAGAACAGACTAAATAGATGTCGAATAAGACATGGGGAGAAACTGCAAAATTCAAGAAAACCAAAGACAAGAAATCGATCACAACATTACATAAAGTTGAAGAAGGGAAAAGGAAAAACTATACTCAACAATTGCCGAATTCGAATCACCAAAGCAGAAGCACAGAGAAATTATACTATTGCAGACAAAGGAAAAATAAAAGTGAATATATTGACAAGTTGGTACAAGATGCAGAAAAGGCAGCATGGAGAGGAAACATGAGAGATTTTTACTCTGTAACAAAGAAAATGATAGATAGATATATACAGACAGACAAACCAATCAGTGATAGAGAACGCAAGAAATTGACATCATCGGAAGAAGAACAATAACGATATGTTGAGTATTTCAGGGAAGGCTAAACAAAGCTTCACAACAACTAAGACAAACCAGCAGAGGAAACCCTTAACTTGGGCTGAAACCCACAAAGTAAGATAAAAATACAAAGAGACATATCTAAACTCAAGAAAGAGAAAGCGGCAGGAGCAGATGGAATAGCAGCAGAAGCTTCATTGGCAGATTTAGATAAGGCCACCGATACATTGCAAGGATTATTCAAGACGATATGGAAAGAGGAGAGAGTGCCCACAGAATAGACAGAAGAATATCTAATTAAACGTTAAACTGCCTAATGAGGGTGACCTGGCAGATTGCGACAATCACAGGTGGGTTATATTGCTGGCAGTATCAGGCAAGATATTCAACAGAATTATCTTGACAGATTAAAAGCTGAAGTAGACAAAAATATAAGAGAGAAGCAGGCATGATTTCGCCAGTGCAGATCGTGAACAGATCAAATAGCTACGCTATGCATAATAGTAGAACAAAGTATTGAATGGAAATTATACCTTTTATGCAAATTTTATAGACTATGGAAATATGTTTGACAGTGTAGATCGAAGTACTTTATGGCAACTGTTGAGACAATATGGGATACCAGAGAAGTACTCAACCATAATCCAGAATATGCACAAAGACACAGTTAGTAGAGTGATACAGGAATTTGCATTGACTGACAGCTTCGGGGTGCAAATAGGGGTGAGACAATGATGCCTGCTCTCACCTTTCCTCTTCTTGTTGGTTATAGATTGGATAATGAAGCCGTCAATCGAAGGAAACCAAATTGGTATTTAGTGGACACTATTGTCACAATTGTTGGACCTAGACTACACAGATGGTCTGGTACTATTGTCACACCGTCATAGACAGATGCAAGAGAAACTCGATAGTGAAAGAACAATCGGCCAAATTGGGACTGAATATCAACATGAAGAAAACCAAGCTCCTTAAACTCAAAACTAACAGCAAAGAACCAATCATGCTGGAGGGAGAGCTGGTGGAGGAAGTAGATACCGTTACCTATTTGGGCAGCACAATTGACACATCAGGAGGTACAGATGCAGATCACAACTGGAAATACAAGAGGGACATTCTTTAAACTAAACAACGTATGGAGATACAGAGAAAATATTCACACCAAAGTTAGAATATCCAACCCCAGTGTCAAGATGGTGCTGCTCTATAGAGCGGAGACATGGAGTACGACTAAGATTATACAACAAAGACTCCAGTCCTTCGTTAAGAGATGTCTACGAAGGATAATGGGCATACATTGGCAGGACAAAGTGAGGCATGAAGACCTATGGGAAAGGAGCCAACAACAGTCACTCGAACAACAAATTGATCTCAGAAAATGTGGCTAGAAAGGACATACACTACAGAAGGCACACCCAACTTAGCCAGACAGGCCTTTAGATGAAATTCTCAAGCGGAGATAGAGAGAGAGAGAGAGAGAGAGAGAGAGAGAGACAGAGAGATAGACCCAAATATACACGAAGAAGAGAAAGCGAGAAGGAACTACAATGACATGACTACCGGAGAGAGGCTGAAAGAGCAGCGCAGGACCGTGCATGCTTGAGGGATGTTGCCAATGGCCTTTGTCCAGAGAGGACTGATTGGCTTTGATTGATTGATTTATTGATACGTATAAATTATTGCTATATAAGACAGGAAAAATGATCGCTATATTAAGTAGAACGTATTGATATATTCGACAGATATAAATTATTGATATATTCAACAGGTATACATTATTGATTTATTCGAAGATGTATACATTATTGCTATATTCAACAGGGAGACAGTATTGCCATGATACCCAGGTAAAAAGTGTCAATACATTAGGTATAAATTATTGCTATATTACGTAGAAAGAATAGCTTTATTACACAAGTATACATTACTGCTACATTAAACAGGTAGACATTATCAATATATTAGACAGGTAGAATTTTTATGTTTTAGACAGGTAGAAATGATTATTATACTGTATACAAATTATTCCTATATTATACTAGTAGAAATTATCAGTAAATTAGGAATAAATTATTGCTATATTACACAGGTAGAGATTATTGCTATAGACAGGTAAAAATTGTTACTATTTTCGACAGGTAAAAAATGTTGCTATAATTAGATAGAAATTGTTGTATTTTAATAAGTAGAAATTATTGCTATATTAGACAAGTAGATATTGTTGCTATTTTAGACATAGAAAAAAATTGATATATTACATGTAACAAAAATAAAGGTAATAGAAAAACAAGAGAATACTACCATAAAGCGTGAGAAACTTTTTGGTACTATGTCTCAGGTTTTTAAATGTAGGGTAACTAGCTCTCTTTCCCGTTGCCTTCCTTTCTCTCAGTGTGTGTCCGGCACCAATTTTCAGCCTCGTAAAGTGAAGTGTGTCCTGTGCCAGGACAGGTAATGCTAATGGATAGTTACGTAGCAGAATTATTATTAGGGATGAAGTGTTAAGAGAATTCATTGTTCAACGTATTATGAGGTAGGGCAACGTGTTCCTTCCTCGGTGCCTGTCCATCCCTAATAGTAAGTCTAGCACACATTTACAAATGGTCAACTAGAGACGGACGATAACGGGGGATCGAATCCGGACCCTTTGCTACGAAAAACGATCACTCTACCACTACGCTATTAGGATACTCTGATCTAATACACACGTAGAAATAACGCTCGACAAATTTCACCATTCTAATCTACGAGAACTGCTAGCAATTGTACAATCAGCGGTAGCAACTGGCCAGTGTTTGTCGAGTTTTCACTGCTATCTCTCCCCTTAGGCCGGTGAGTGTTCCGTGTTTGTGCGCAGAACATCAATAAAGTTCGGTGTTGAAGGCCCTTGTTCTGGCACATTGCTGGTCTCAGTTATCCCCCCAATGTCACGCCCAGAAGTTCATTTTCTACTTGCCTTATCGCTGAGCTAACATTTCTCCTCGGATTGTAATGTTTAGTCGTGGTCCGGACGCTTTTATAACGCCAGATTTAATAAGGTCATGGCAAGAATTCATTAGCTTTTCATTGTCATCCCGCGTGTGAGTGACTCAATCCAGTTATAGTATTTAATAAGACAAATAATCAAACGTGTTTCAACACAACATTGGGCATTCGTCCTTCACTTTTACACTTTTAGCAATACCAATCACAACAACAAAACAAATAAAACCACGCGACTATGTGACGCCGGAAAAGGTGGATATAAATTAAACGAAGTACTCCGTGCAGGAAACAAACACATCCTAATATTTACAAGTCATTTCTATGATGCAGCAACAATTTCGCCCAGTGCAATTCAGTTATTAAGGTCTAATTGATAATGTCAACAGTCAGTTTCGCCTAATTGTCGTTAGGCAAACAGACACGGCAAAAGTCATCTTTGGGATATTGCGAACGGTACTGAAACCTGATAATGTATAATAGTAAAGTATTTTTACGATTTACGAGTTTTATAATAATATTTGAACTAGCTTTAAATCAAATAACCAGCTGCAGAGGCGTAACAGCGAGTAATGGACCTCACGAACATAAATTAATAAATTAAGTTAACGAGGTCAATAATCATGTATGTAGTAAAGTATGTATCGATATATGTATGTATGTATGTATGTAAAAAAATTATGGCAAAGATGGCGCCATAGCTGGCTACGAGTCTACATTTCTCTACTGTTTTGGGTCATTTTGGATGCCGCCAGACCTCGGATTTGCCTGGAATTCACACTAGTCGAAGACTTCAATAGTGTTCACGGAAACGTGGTGTTGTTTTCCGTCTGGACTTGTTATTTCGTTCTTTTTTTACGATTTCTTCCATCCGTTTATCCTGGTCTGGACGCCGGCTGAATGGCACTTCGCTTATACCTATGACGTATTTCACGGGTTGGATCTGCCGGTTCACCTTCACGAATTTTAGATGCTACTATGATGAGCTGAATACAGCTGGGGAGAGATGCCAGACCCACTCACACGCTGAGTGTTGTCCATACGACCTCTTGTGGTTATCGAAAAGGCACGACAAACTGCGTTAGATGCCATCCCACCTTTCTACCCTGCGGGTTACATGTTTACGGAAAGGCTTCGGTGGTAACCCTGAGGCGAAATCTGCATCCTATGCTATCTCCAGTCATCTCGACTGAATGTCTTGCCACTGGCAAAAGGTAGCTTAGGCTCTGTGAGTGAGGTTGACAAAAGGCGCAGTTTCTTCCTCACTTTAATCCAAATCACCGCGCAAGTCACCCATTTCAGCGGACACAGCAAGAGATACGACTGTCCACACGGCTGAACAAAGAGAGTGGTCTTCATCACTTGTGATGGACAACTAATGTAATGTATGTATGTAAGTATGGATGGATGGATGGATGTATATATATTGCTAACTTTATCAATGGGCAGCAAAGATGTTGCGGTAACTGGGTACGGGTCTACATTGCTCTTCTGTTTTAGTTCATTATAGATGCTGCCAGACCATGAATTTGCCTGAAATTCACACGTCGACGACTTACACCCGTGGTCACGGAAACGTATTGTTGTTTTCCATTTGGACTGATTAACTCGTTCGTTTTGTGTGTTTTCTTCCGTCCGATTATCCTAGAATGGACATCGGCTTTATAAATAGCACTACGCTTAAACAAGTGTCGTATTTCACGGTGTAGTTACACGGCTGAATTTCACGAGATTCACGCCCTTTGCCATAGCTGAAAACAGTGTCAGCTTTGTCGTATGAAATTTAGACACAACTATGATGAACTGCCACCTGAAGCGATATGGGCTACGTAAGGTGTGTAGCGGCCCAAGACACACCGTTGTTGTACGGCAGGAGCTGCTACTAAAAACTGTAATAATGGTACGTCAACAACCTTCTAGGTTATGGGATTGATGATGATGCATTCTTTCTGTCATAATATACGTTAGTGGCGCACCCCTGATAATAGTTACATTCGCCTGAGTTGCATGCACAGAATACAATGTGCACACGTTACTCTGTGAGCAGTGTACATGCGGTACAATGTGAACGGTAGACATGCGACACTTTGTGAAAGCGACACATGTGCCACTCTGTGAACGGTGTACATGTACCACTCTGTGAACCGTGTATTTACGCTACTTTGTGAACGGTACACTTCCCCCACTCAGTGAACAGTTTACATGTGCCCCACTGTGAACGGTATACATGCGCCACTCTGTGAACGGTATACATACGTCCCTCTGTGAACGGTATATATGCACTCCTCTGTGAGCGGCATACGTGTGCCACTTTGTGAAAGAAGTGTGCCTGATCAAACTGTGTTTAACACTGGATATGAACCTCACATTCTTGTTTTAAAATATGTGAATTTACAAAACAGAAATAAAAGGTTAACAACTAGTTCTAAGTGCCATCTAAGTGAATTATTTCAGGCAAAGCGATACTTGTAGCCAAAAAAATAAATAAATAAATGAGCTGTAACTATAATGCTTAAATATATATGTCCGTATACAAGTCTTTACAGATGTATATACAAAATAAACTTAATTTCTAACCACGTGACATCTCTAAATTGATTTCTTCTAAAGACAAGTTGATGGACAATTTGATGTGCACATATTTTAGAAATATTTGAGAGGGTTGGATTTGAACCCACACCACTTGACATTCAACTCTCCAAATCTAAGACGAAAAATGTATATATATATATATATATATATATATATATATATATATAAAACATGACCGTCGTATTGTTCATATATATTTGAAAAAGTTCGATTGTGAAATTTAAAACGTCTCATTTTCAGATCTCCTATTTAGGCTTGGCTTGGCTTCGTTCGTTCTCAAACTCCCGCTACCAAACCCTGACATGGGTCTAAGTAGCAGAATTTAGTCCAGAGAACGGAATGCGTTGTGTCGTAGTTGACAGCTTGACTGCGATATTTGCCCCTTTAGGTCGAACACATCCGACTTCAGCAAGCATTTTTTGAGTAACGGGTTAGCATTCCCTCTTCGATCCCTTCTCCTTAGCCAGTCTGCTCTGTTGCAGCCTGTTATCCAGGATCACCGCTAGGAGGTGTAGAAGGGTCTTGGCAGCTCTGGTTCGCTGGCCCTGACGCTAGCAGTCAGCTATGGGTCGCTGACTGCTGCAGCTCACGCGCTGCTCAGCGACTTGTTCCCCGATCTCCTATTTTAAGATAATAATTTTTCCATTTCTCATATGTACGTGTTACATTTGATTGGCATTACAATTGTTACAGAAAATAAACAAAACATCTATTTAAAATACTTCTAACGATTCGATTTTTTCAGGTAAAATGACCCTAATATATTTCCCACTATTACTTAAACCTTTTTAACATATATAAAGACAGAATCAAGATAGAGCCACAGAGATATCAATTTTACTTACATCTGTACAAACAAGAGAGGGCCGAAGTGTGAGATTTCTGGGCAGTGAGGCCTGTGCCCTGTTGTGGCATGTGCCCTCGCATTGTCTGTCCTGAACTATGTAGACACAGAACTCCTCATACTCCTCGTCTTTCAGCTTCGTAAAGTCCCAGTCTTCCTCCATGGCATCTGAAACACAAGTCGAGTATACACTATATTTTCATGCAGACTCAAATTTGATATTTTATGTGAGACGCGCTCAAACAGCTGTCAAATAAGTAGAAGAAGAAGAAGACAAAGAAGAGAAAAATAAAAAAAAAAGTTGAGAAAATCACCAGAAGAAAAAAAAATCAAAAAAATCGACCAAGTGAAGAAACAAGTCTTGAAAAAAAAAATTAAAAGGCTAATTTGTAAAAAAAAAAGTTTTATTTTAAAATTGATCTGTCACACTTTATTATTGAAATATAGATAAGAACACATATTGGTAATGACTCAGTGACGTTACTAAGACATAAACAAAATTATACCTGCGTTACAACCACAAGCCCTTTGTCGGGGACATAGACCAAACGAAAATAACTACTAAATTATACTAAAATATAAAACGAGACGTAAAATAAGTGGTTTAAGTTTCGCCGGCATATCAATAAAATAATGTGACAGGAAATAGGAGACAGAGTGTACCAGCTATGTAACAGAATGCACCAAACAAGATAGGCAGACAACAATTTCGCAAGATAAAAACAGACCTATATGCGTTTGTAAACGACATTATACGTTCAGTACCGCTACAGCTTCGATCTATTTATTTCTCCATTATTCAAAATGGTTTTGGGAGATAATATGCCATTGCGTGTCCCAATTTGACTGTCGCAACATGCTATATAGACGTCAGTCTTATTTTGTTACATTTTTGACGTCAAACTCTATTATGACACTGTGAACTTGTTCTCAATCCCTGCTACTAATGCTTCCAAATATTTGATTACAGACAAAATAACAGTATATTCATACCAACTCTCAGTTTTCAGTGTTAGACATGGACACAATTTTACACCGGAAATACAAAAAGCTTAAACTTAACTTATCGTTTTTATGCTGGTTTAGAAGACTCTGCAGAGTCTGTATACAGCTAGTTTCAAAACGTGAACATGTTAAAATAAGAAGATATACAATAAGAAACGAAGAGATCGTATGGTACGTGAAAACAAGGCCGTCTAAGGCCTTTATTGAGCAACACAAAATTTAATTGTTTTGATCATACGTCAAGAATATCGACATACACAACCTACATCGGGAGTCTATAATATCAAAGAACCAGACTTCTGGAAAGAGGAAAACTGAGAAAATCATGGACTGATTATGTTAACATACACGTTGCTAGGCATTCACTGGAAACAGCAATGGTCACGCATATGTCACAAGAAGATTACTGAACGACAAAAGTTGAATTACTGTGGTTATCTTCCCTAATACAAGATTTGTTACTTGTAAGCAGGTAATATATGTTTATTGGCATTAGACGTCGAATTTAAGAAGGAAGACATGAAGATGACGACGTTTCTGATGATGATAATTATTTTTGATTTTAGCTCCTATAAAAGCATGGGACCACCGCTTGCAAGAAGCATGTGAGAACAAATGATGCGTTCCTGAGTCTGTGGTATTTGTATTATTGTGTTTTTCCAGGGCCACGAATCTGCCAGGCATGTTTCAGGCTGCTATAGCTGATCGGTAAGGCGGTTATCTTTAAAAAAAACACAAATCAGGGGGGGTTTCGTGACCAACAAGTATGAAGCATCTTGTGGTCTTAAAAGAGGTGTAGTCAGCGTCTAGTCCTATAGGAGATAGCCGATAAACTTGGAGATCCCGTGTACACTCTCCGCACATAAAGAATGCTTGATTGTACACAATCAAGAAGAGCATGATGTAAAATTATAAAGAAAATTAAATTCCTAACCAGTTGTGGCCTACACAAGCGCCAGAGAGGAGTAGCCATCCATCAATCAAAGACACAACGGCCCAATCAGCTGTTTGTCTGCACTCTCAATTTGCACGTACTATTCACCCACAGGGAAGGAGAGATGCGATTAAGTCAAGCATGCATGTTTTACGAGACAACTAAGGAGGGTTAGGCATGGAGTTCACTATCACTTTCTCTAAAAAATATAAGCCATTTAAGTTTCTACAGATATGGACAAGTTAACTACAAGTAAAATTTATCTCAATCATCCACTCTAGAACAAGGTTATGTTATGAAAGCCAACAAATCATTGCAGAGAAAATCGAAGGAAATCTGTGCCACTGGCTCACAGTCTCTATTCTGGAGTCTACAGGGCTAGAGATAAAGAGTAAACCAAAGCAGAAATGGAAAAACGAGCTCGATGCAAATATTCAAGAACAAAGGAAACGGATGAGGCGACGGGGGCGGATAGCTCAAAAAGATGCCTCAAGACATGTTCGCTACAGGGAGTTGAAAGGTTTTCATGATTAAGTAATAATTTAGATGGCCTGTTCTATTCACAGGTTTCCGTAATCACCTCTTATAACACGCGCAGTGTGACGCAGTGGAGCTATTCATTGCTCTGCTCAATGTATCACCGACACACACCAGATGTCGATAACATTCATCCAATGACTTATTTTATCATCACCGTTCGATTTAAGACAATGTGGAACTGTGAAAGGTTAAATTCTGTTTTATTATTAATTTTAATGTCATGGGGGGGGGGGGGGGGGGGGGGGGGGTTCGAAGGAGGTAAGTATTTGGGGGATGGAGGAGGGGAGGGTAATTTTTGGACATAGTTCTATTTTGTTTGTGGTAAAAGTTCTATGAGATGCATTCCTTAAATGTGACGTTCGCTAAAGAGGTACAGCGCAGTTTACGTGACTGATACAGCAAATCAGCGAAACTGGAACTGAAGATTCACCTACACGTAGCTGACAGGTAACAAACATGATAAACACGGCAGGTTTATTAATGCTATTAAAACAAGTAACCATATCCGTTTCAATGCGAATTTTCCTTGTTTCAAACAACAAGCAACAGCAAGTGAAAGTAACAAACATTTGACGACATTCGTTTTCACAAATTTTGAAAAGAGTTATACGAAACTTTGGCTGCTATAAAACTATGATTGTGGACATAAAGGTATTTTCACGTGCCCTGGTTTCACGTGCTCTGGTGTCATGTGCTCTGTTTTCACGTGCTCTGTTTTCACGTGATCTGGTTTCAGTTATCTGAAAATGATCAAAAATCCATTATGTATGGATAATTACAAGGTCACAGACATGCCTCGTGTGAAATGAGCTAAGACAGTTTTGGTGTTAAATCGTTGATGTGTTTTGGTCACGTGTTTGAAAGAGCGTGTCTTGTGGGTACTGTCTCATGGGCTCTTGTAGAATGTGGAATCTTCTATAAATACATGTCAAGCCATCAATTGCTGACTTCCCTATTTCTGTTGAAGTTTTTGGGGCTTTTAGTTTTTACAGGGAAAGCCAACTAAATGCCCATATTGCAGTATTATTATTATTTGCTCTCATTTCGTGCCCCGGTAACAAATGGTCTTGCTTTTACTAACTATAATCCGGGTACTCATTTGCAACTGAGTAGACTGGGTGCACTAAACGGTACCTTCGCTTTACGAGACACTACCTGTAACTAGTCGGAAGCGCATCTCTGAGATTTGATAACGTAGTTGAACAACAATATAAAACAATATACTAACGGGCTCTTAAAGAACATGGTACGATTACCATTGATGAATTAATTTCGCCGTGCCGGACATAAACAAATCCGACTATCCAAAGGCCTCCGTCGACCAAGCTGTAAATGGGTACCTGACATACAACTATGGAAGTAAAAGACGATTAGGATGGAACTGGACATTTGATCATATTCACACTATGACTTTGTATACTGAAGTCTCTAACAACTTCATTCCCTAACAGTAATGTAATTGCTATGGGACACAGCTTGACTTTTTGTTTTTTTCACTTACTGGACATATATCGGTGAACAATGATCTACATAGGAGAAGGCGTTGGAATGGTCATACTTTACAGAAGGAACAAAACAACATCGCAAGACATTCCCTTTTTTGAAACCATCATGGCAGGCGCGACAGATATTGACCAGTGCACACGAGACGGGATCTGGAAGCAGACTAAAGGGGATTGATCTAACAGTAGACTAGCTATTAGATCTGGCTATTGACCGATCTGGCGACTACTTGTAAAGGACGTATGTTCTGCGAAGACTGAACAAGGTTTTGATTGATTGATTTTGATTGATCGATGTGGTTACATAAAATAACTCCGGCGATATAGACAGTTTGTGAAGAAAGGTTGAACCTCCATACGACGTCTCGTGACATTAGCTGAACAAAAACGAAAAAATAAACGAAGCACAAGGCTGCCAAAGTCGTATTGGGGTGGTTTTAAAATCTGCTAATAAGAGAAACTAAATCGTGTACAATTTGATGTTATCGGCACCTTTAGGAGCTCTCGTGTGTACCGTGATAGAGACTCAATGTAACGGAAAGATGTAGTCGTCGTTGAATGATTTACGTGCAGCGAAATGCAGACGAGACTAGAGTTTAGGCGACTTTGAACAATATATATTGACACTACGGCATAATATAACAGACAATTATTCAATGGTAGGTGTAATATCATAAGAAACATTCAGATTAAATTTCAAATTTCTTAGTGAAAATCATAAACACTGCGAAGTTAACAGATACTACCAACTGTCCAGAAAAGACTAGGTTATAGTACTTCGTCTCCGAACTGACCACAACATAATGAGATACAACCTGTACACCAAATTCAAGATATGTACCACCAGCCAATTTTACTGTGGCTTTGCTAACTTGAAGGCAGCACATGCATGTGTTTCCGGTCTTCACTCTGCATACATCTGAGAAGACGGATGTGGCCCACGCCAAATCATCTCGATGAAAACTGAAAGACATCATTAATAGCTTGAAAAGACAGCAGTTCTTATTGAAGAAGAAGAAGATGAAGCGCAATGTTTCTTGCCACCATTTATAAAATGTAACTCCGAAAAACAAAATCAGCTGCCCATTACACGCGATGGTCACAACAGCGTCAGGATAGAGAGAATATTTTGCAAATTGTCTAATGTCTGACACCGTGGCTGCTTTTTAATTCCACTTGGGTGGGGATGATTTGCGCTTTCATCGACCACACTGCCTAGTCCTTAACTACCTTGAGCCAGTGGCAATACGTATTAGCCGAGACAAGCAGACGTAGCGCCACTTGCAGATTATATTCTGTTATTCAATGTTGTCCAGACAGTCTCCTTTTTCGATTATCAAATGCTAAAAGTTTTTCTGCGTGCACTGCGTGTGCGTGGGACCTCTGGGCTATATCGTCCATTTCCGATAGGACTAGACATTAAGTCTCACTGAAATTTGAAAACAGGTGACGCTTGAAAGTCGCGAAATTTAAACACACCCCCGTTTTGTGTTCCTATTTAATTCTTGGGAGGCGAGCAACTACGCCCTAATATAACCACACATTATGTCAAGTTCAGTGGGGCGTATTCTAGCACAAGAAATCTTAATTTTAAACAAGAAATAAAAAGCTTGACTGTTATTGCGTTTCCCTATCTCAGTGCGTCCCTTTCTCTTTCTATCAGAAGCGAAAATATCATATTTCAGATATATCTGGCCTTCCTTCATTAAGGGTCTTGTTTCCCAGAAAACACAGGAAGTGTAGAGTAGTTAAAATTGTCCTATAGCAAAGCATTGGGCAGACCACGTCTCCGTGTGGATAGCAGGTTTAATCAATATTAGACAACAAACACATATACAAGAGCCGAGCGAGCAATCTCCATGCCATATGTGTGACAGCAGATTTTATTTTTCAATAGCTTATCTGGCTTCCTGGTTCGTGTTCGGAGGAATGTGTTACAAACAGGAAGGTTACAAAATGGAAGAGATGAGGGGGTGGATAGAAAGAGGAAAAGAGAGGGGGTTGAGCGAAGGAGAGTGGGATGTGAGCGAGATACAGAATGGCAGGAGGGCAGAGGGAGAGCTGATACCTTGGGAAAGAAAGGGAGTAGAAGGGGGTAAAGGAAGTGGAGAGAGTAAAGGGAGAGAAGAGAGGAGAGAGAGAGAGAGAGAGTAGCGAGAGAAGACACACTATGAGAGAAAGGGAGTGAGCGTAGGATAGAGAGAATGATAGAGAGGTAGAGGGAGAAAAGAGACGGTAGAATGAGAGAAAGAGCTAGAAGGAACGAGATTATTAGAAAGCGAGAGAAAGAGAGAGAGATAAATATAAAAGTAAGGGTATATGAAAAAAGAAGTGTAGAGGGTGATAGAGAAAGCGAGAGAGAGATAGAGACATGGAGAGTAGGGTAGAATTGGAGAGGGAGAGAGGGTGATTTGATAAGAGAGTGAAGTAAATAGATTGGAAGAAATGAGAGATGGGTAGACGGAAGAGAAATAGAGCAAGGAGATTGATGGGGTGAAAAGGGGGATGGGAGCGGGAGTAAATAGAGGTGTCGGGAGGCATATCTTGTCTAGCAGTAACTCAGAAACCGTTTGAGAACTGATACAGTCACTCCCGTGTGTTCTTGTAGAAGGAGTGAGAGAAGTTCAGAGAGGCATACCTTGTGTAGCAGTAACACAGAAACTCTGAGAACTCACACAGCCACTCAAAAGTCGTGTATTGTGGTCTAGGGAGAGAGAGAAGTTCAGAGAGGCATACATTGTGTAGCAGTAATACAAAAACTCTGAGAACTCACACAGTCACTCAAAAGTAGTGTATTGTGGTAGAGGTAGAGAGAGAAGTTCAGAGAGGCATACCCTGTGTAGCAGTAACACAGAAACTCTATGAGAACTGACACAGTCACTCAAAAGTCGTGTATTGTGGTAAGATCACTACTAGGCAGATCGTAATGTCGATCCCTAACTCGTTGGCCAGGCTGATGTAACACAGCTTATTTCATAATGCAGCGCGTGGATGTGAGTTAGATCTCGGTCGGTGGGTCACCACTGCTAAGAAACTTACAACATCCAATTAGATCTCGGTCAGTGTGTCACCACTGCTAAGAAACTTACAACATCCAATTAGATCTCGGTCAGTGTGTCACCACTGCTAAGAAACTTACAACTTCCAATTAGATCTCGGTCAGTGGGTCACCACTGCTAAGAAACTTACAACATCCAATTAGATCTCGGTCAGTGGGTCACCACTGCTAAGAAACTTACAACATCCAATTAGATGGCTAGTTGTAAGAATCGTCGTTTTGCAAAGGATATGATTTTTAGATTACTTGTCTATACAAGCTGTTCGCGTTCATTGATCCACTTCATTGTACTAGGTATGCGATGTTCATGAGGTGCGGAGACCAATTCCCTTTCGTGCTGTCTTTCTTAATATCAATCATGACACATGTCTCATAGCCTCTCCTGCCCAAGTCTACCTCACTTACAGGACTCATATATTTCATAGCCTCTCCTGCCCGTCTACCTCACCTACAGGACATATGTCTCATAGCCTCTCCTGCCCGTCTACCTCACCTACACGTGGTGGACCCTGTTATGCCCAGCAATCTTACCAAAGGTTGGGATTTTACCCCAGACACAATCGACACCCCAGGGGGGATGGGGAGGTGAGCCCACTCTCCAATTGACGTTGGGTTAAAGGCGTAGATACTGGGTCAGAAGGCACACCGAAAACCAGTATCACGCAACCCTTGCTTTAAATTGATGAATACACCTATAGATGAATCCCTCGATGGTGCTCGCCCTTCGTAGACCCAACAGGCAGGTGCAGCACCGGGCTCTAGCAGCTTCAGTCACCGGTCGAGTGATGCTGTAAACATCTATGATGTGATCACAAGAAGTAGGAAAATCAATTTACAATTGGGTTGACTGGAGCGTGTCAACAACGGGGATCAAATAGGTACCTTAGCCGTGAGGAACGAGCTCTTTACCACCCTGATACTCAGTGTTTTTGAAAAGTAAGTAACGTGTCCTTCCAGAACGTCACTTCTTACAACCGGCAATCTATTTGGATGTTATAAGTTTCTTGGCAAGTGTGCGGTAAGGTAGGTTGACACTCGATTTAACATATCAGCACAATGTATTAAGGTCACTCATGTGGCCATACACACTATAATAATGCTCTGCAACATTCATCTCACCCACATACCCACAAGCAGATTTTTAAATGCCTTTCATGTATATATATACATATATATATATATATATATATATATATATATATATATATATATATATATATATATATAGATAGATATATATATATATAGATATATTTATGTGTGTGTATATATATATATATATATATATATATATATATATATATATATATATATATATATATATAATGAAAATATATATGCCTGTGTGTGTGTGTGTGTGTTAGTGTGTGTGTATGCATGAATGAATGTATGTTGGCGCACACACATACAGCTAATGGCACAGACGTCTGGGTAGGTTTCAGCTATTTATCCTCCCCTGTCACTTCTGCCTTCCAGGGGCGTCGTTATCAAGGGCCTAATGCAGGAAGAACCGCGAGGGATTTCGATAGTGAAGAGGAAGACGTGGTAAGAAGACATTAATCAGTTTCTGCAGCGCTTATAAGAGGCTCTGTATCCACCCTCAACACGTCAAAGAGACAGAGTCCCCACTGCGGGAATCCCCAGTTCAACAAGGTATGAAAAATGAACACGATTTGTCTACAGATTAAACCCAGCTATGATATTTCACAAATCTGAATCATATATTCAGAAACTGCAGACGTATGAAATAGATTGTAGACAGCAGATAATAAATATAAATTGTAAAAAAAAAGCATTGAAGAGGTACCGTTTAAAGTTAAATAAAATTAAACTTAAAAACAAACATTTTTAGGGTGATCTTAATGCAAAAAACATATCTTTTTTCAGAGAGAGAGAGAGAGAGAGAGAGACATGTAGAATCTCTTGTCACAAATATGTTTTGCGTTGTTGTAAAACGAGTTGTTTCCAGATTAAACAAAACAGAGCCACTGTTTACTTCCGTACATGTCATGAGACAACTAAATAGGTTGCCTGCCTCATCATCCATAAACTACTGCTATAGAACAGCACTGGAAATGACTGAATCAGACTTTCATGAAAGCCGGTTAAGAATACGAAACGCATCATTGGACCTTTGAATAAACAAATAGATATTGATTTGCACCTTTTTAAAAATATTCCAATAACGGAAATGGTACATGAAATGTTTGAAAATAAGTATCCTGACCAAGGAGACGCCATTTCAAAACTCCGCAACAGCCTAGTTTTTCTATAGGAGGGGTAAAATCCCAGACAGTCGAGCCTGTGCACTTGGTTGTGAATACAAGTGCAAGCGATTTTTTTCACTATAAACAATGAACCCAAACAATTAAAATAATGACTGCAGTGATAGTAGTAATAGAAAATAACAAAGAGTGGTTCCGGGGTAAACAGAACAGAACCAATGTTTTCTTCCGTTCATATCGTAACAGGGGACTAAATAAGGTTATTGCATGAGGCTTGCAGCCTCATCATGTAAAATCAGTGCTATACGAGATGTGTTCAAAAAGTAAAAGACTTTACTTTTCTCCTTATGGGTGTTGCCTTTCGACAGAGAGATATAGGGGACCATCATGCGTTAATTTTTTCCCTCACGCAGATTGCGTCAGTTGCTGGCAGTTAACCTGTTAGTGTTGAGTGTAGTGAGCACCCATAGGGTTTTCATTCCTCACGAACTGACCGAAAGAGTTAAGCAGCGGCGTTGCATCGAATTTTGACAAAAGCTAGACGATATCCATTTGGAAACCATTCGGAAGATTCAACAGGCTTCTGGTGACGATGTCCCGAGCATGGCACAAAGTAAGGACTGGTACAATCACTGAAAAGATGGTCGTACATCGGTGGAGAGCGGATCACGTTCATCATACCCGAGACCGAACAAGGCGAGGTAGGTGTATAGCCATGTCAAAGTCATGTTGACCATTTTCATTTACTCCTGTGCAGTTGTGCATGAAGAGAACGCACCACAAGGTCAAAACACTACCAAAGAGTAGTACCTGGAGGTCATCCATCGCCTTCATGATGCTGTCTGACGGTATGACCGGATGTGTAGACAATGGGAACTTGGAACCTCCATCATGACAACGCACCTGCCCATTCTTCGCTTCTGATTTAGACTTTCTTGGTCCAACACACCATTCTTCTGTCTCGGCAGACTCCTACTCTCCCGACGTGGCATCGTGCAATCTTTAGCTGTTGCCCAAGCTGACAATTCCGCTGTGAGTCACGAGAAACATTTTACGGAACGTAACGGCCCAGCTGTACTCTATTCCAGAAGAAGCCTTCATAAAAGACTTCCAACTAATGCGGAGTCACTGGGAGACGTGTGTGGAGTCACGAGTAAGAATGTTTGAAGGGATTAGAGATTCAAACTTCCAGATGAGTATTTGCATTTTTCTAGCCCAAGAGTCGGATACTTTTTGAACACACATCGTAAAGCCGAACTCGAAATGGCTGTAACCGGGCTTTCATAACGTTTGGTTAAGGTCAAAAAAAAGGCAGCTTTTGACTTATGCTTCAACAAATGGAACGATGGAGAAAGTCAGAGTTTGTAAGCCCTTTGTCAGTATTGTGAGAGAAACTCACCAAAGTTGCAACAAGCAACTATAGAAGGCATATTTTAAGCACTATGGAAACATACAAACCAGACAACGGAAACAAAAGGAAAGTGTAGGCATCAAACACTGGTCTGCCCAGGTAACGGAAGCGCCTTGCTATGCCAAGGAGGTCAGGATTAGTCGATCTGCAATCTGAACATCCAGACAATGTATCTGATAAGTGACTGTACGATTTGTGGGGAAAATCGGTTAATTGCAAATGTAAATAGTCTAGCGTATTTGCAGGAAATATTTAGCAAATTCTCAAGCTATTCAAAGTATGTCAAATTAGTGAATTCTATAGGTGTTTATAATGTGACAAATATTATACACGGCCAGAATATATAAATGTTATAAGTGGTTATAATGTGACAACTTTATAAATTATATTTGCAGTAAGAATCCGGAAAGGCAATAATCAATTATATCGCGGAGAAGAGATAAACAAATTCAATTTGAGAGTATAATAAACTTGAATGAGTTAACCCCAATTAAGGAGAAATGAATTGACAAACCTGGTTGATATTTAAAATGGTGACGGTCTTTCAGCGCTAAAAACGGTACATAAGGCACAACTCAAGATTCCCAAGTTGGTTCTTTCGCGCGCCATTCTATTGAAACAGTCCTGACAACTGTTGTGCAACTGTTCTGCAAAGAATATCTCTGGTGCATCCTTTTGCTTCGAGGTTTCCACAAAATCGCTTGTAATGGAAATTTATTACTGTTCATCTGTGTATGCCAATAATTTTTCTCCGGATGGGATTAAAAACATAATTTTTGTTGGATTGTAGTTGTATTCGCTCATTCTGAATTCTTTCCAGGCAACTTATTTTAAAGTGTCTTTGTTGTTTTTTTGTTGTTGTTTGGTTTCCTTTCTTTAAGTTTATTGGACATTTTCCTAACAAAAAATGTGGTGAAATGACATGTGAAATGGGCTTAAAATCAAGTGAAATGAAATCGGGAGATGGTGGGCCAGGCATAATGACAAAGAGATGATATTGAAATAGTAATTTTTGGAAATATTCAACAGCATGTGAGGTTCAGGAAGTACTCTGGATGTTAACTTCCGTCTACGAGATCATATCACACATATTCCGGTTCTTTCTTTCTTTCTATCTATCTATCTATCTATCTATCTATCTATCTATCTATCTATCTATCTATCTATCTATCTATCTATCTATCTATCTATCTATCTATCTATCTATCTATCTATCTATCTATCTATCTATCTATCTATCTATCTATCTATCTATCTATCTATCTATCTATCTATCTATCTATCTATCTATCTATCTATCTATCTATCTATCTATCTATCTATCTATCTATCTATCTATCTATCTATCTATCTATCTATCTATCTATCTATCTATCTATCTATCTATCTATCTATCTATCTATCTATCTATCTATCTATCTATCTATCTATCTATCTATCTATCTATCTATCTATCTATCTATCTATCTATCTATCTATCTATCTATCTATCTATCTATCTATCTATCTATCTATCTATCTATCTATCTATCTATCTATCTATCTATCTATCTATCTATCTATCTATCTATCTATCTATCTATCTATCTATCTATCTATCTATCTATCTATCTATCTATCTATCTATCTATCTATCTATCTATCTATCTATCTATCTATCTATCTATCTATCTATCTATCTATCTATCTATCTATCTATCTATCTATCTATCTATCTATCTATCTATCTATCTATCTATCTATCTATCTATCTATCTATCTATCTATCTATCTATCTATCCATCCATCCATCCATCCATCCATCCATCCATCCATCCATCCATCCATCCATCCATCCATCCATCCATCCATCCATCCATCCATCCATCCATCCATCCATCCATCCATCCATCCATCCATCCATCCATCCATCCATCCATCCATCCATCCATCCATCCATCCATCCATCCATCCATCCATCCATCCATCCATCCATCCATCCATCCATCCATCCATCCATCCATCCATCCATCCATCCATCCATCCATCCATCCATCCATCCATCCATCCATCCATCCATCCATCCATCCATCCATCCATCCATCCATCCATCCATCCATCCATCCATCCATCCATCCATCCATCCATCCATCCATCCATCTATCTATCTATCTATCTATCTATCTGTCTGTCTGTCTGTCTGTCTGTCTGTCTGTCTGTCTGTCTGTCTGTCTGTCTGTCTGTCTGTCTGTCTGTCTGTCTATCTATCTATCTATCTATCTATCTATCTATCTATCTATCTATCGACCTACCTACCTACCTACCTACCTATATATATATCTATCTATAAATCTATCTATCTATCTATCTATCTATCTATCTATCTATCTATCTATCTATCTATCTATCTATCTATCTATCTATCTATCTATCTATCTATCTATCTATCTATCTATCTATCTATCTATCTATCTATCTATCTATCTATCTATCTGTCTGTCTGCATGCCTGCCTGCCTGCCTGCCTGTCTATCTATCGACCTACCTACCTACCTACCTACCTATATATATATCTATCTATAAATCTATCTATCTATCTATCTATCTATCTATCTATCTATCTATCTATCTATCTATCTATCTATCTATCTATCTATCTATCTATCTATCATCTATCTATATATCTGTATGTCTGTCTGCCCGTCTACCTACCCTAACCCACCCACAACACACAGCTTGTGTGATGTGGGGTGGCCAATTCCCTTCCAAACGCATTCTTTTTCTTCCCTAACCCTAACCGCCAATTTACAGCTAGGTCAACTTTAGCGTGACAGTTGTGTGAGTTAAACTAAGTATCTCTGCCATGAAAATTGAGTGCTCAACTCCTTCACTAATCAGACACTGCCGGAGTATAAGATCTTAATTAGCTGAAATCAGAAAGTTTGTAGATCTGGGAGAACTATTCAAGCTTTACGTGCTTGATCTGCCTCTCCCCATTACCTAGGGCACCACGTCTAACCACATTACACATTGTCCGTTTCAACTTGAGTCTGTCATCAGCATTTCTGTCTTCTTAAACAGTACTTTCGGAAAATTCTGAACGTATGTCTGTTCAGCGCATTTTGGGGCTTCCTCACTTTCTCGTTTCCTGATCTGCTGGTCTACAGCTTGGTGCTCCCCATAGCATCTTGGCATATGGCCATACAAGTCTGCGTGTTATGTACAAGGCAGTACTGAAATAAATGAATAAATACCTACACACAAACACCATCCCACACACACGCACACACACACACACACACACACACACACACACACACACATATATATATATATATATACACACACACTGAATGCACTTTACTGATGTAAAGAAATAACATCTGCTTGACACCATCTAGACGATGTAATTTCAGCACCAACTAGGTGTCTCCTGCAATTGGAATATTATTATTTATATTTTTATTTTTATTTTTATTTATATCCATGTTATTTGTATTATTCATATCCATGTTATTATTATTATTATTATAGTATTATTATTATTACTAAGAATTACTGAGGTAGTATAGGACAGGATCTATGAAACTAAAAGTGCATTCACATCTTCCCCATCACAGAACTGTTATTAGCCTAAGCAAATACGCCTTTCTCGCCTCCATTTTTATCTAATTTTCATAAAATAATATACGGTTTTAATTTTCCCCCGTTGGTCATGACAGTCATACGATATTTGCAACCACTTCAGCTACCTTCCCTCACGTCAGGCTAAACGACAACGACACTCGATCCACAACCAGTCTCACAAAGGCGATCATTAACTGCTAGCTCTTGATTAAATTTCGATTTTTTTTCGTTAAAGAAATTTGTACACCACTCAAGTTCCTGACACAAGCGACAGAAAGCAAATGGAAGCTTCGTTTAATTTTCTTGGACAATGCAGTTTCACCAGTGCTTAATGGTATTGAACAATATCAGAAACAATACTCATCCAGCGACAACAACAACATTTTCTGCAAGATTAAAGTCTGACGGTTTGAGATAAATATAATGTGTTCCATCGTCTGTCAGTGAGATTAAAAGAAAAGTGGAATAATGCGTCAGATTGATATTTGGGTTTGTATTTATTTCGTATGTTAGACAGAAACACGAGAGAATTGTCAGTGTGGTATTATATTATCATTTATACGTCATTTGATTTCATTTATTTTTTTGCATTTCATTTCTAATCTTGTTTGAGATGTACCGCTTCCATGCAATTTTCTCTGCGATATTTTCAAATTAAAAGTCAGAGGTGTGCGCTCGCTTATGTCAGTGTGAACATATTCTGGCAATATCACGCGCATTGGTCGCGAATTACAGAAGAATGAAAAGGCATTTCGTGTAACCATAGCAATAATTGTTGTTGATATCTGCGGGCCAGGAAGCCCATCGTACTACCAGCTGGTTAAACCGAAACAAAGATTGTACGAGGGGTAGTCTGTGTTGGTTACGTCACGATGCAAAGTTTATTGCCATTTGATGTTGTTTTTTGTTAGTCTCATTGGAGGAACAATTTTCACATTTGAAAGCTTTAGATATCAAATTATGCTTCATTCTTGTTTTGTCCTTTCGTTCCATGTGAGGCATAGAGCAAGCGAACTATAGATGTCCCTTTACATGAATTATACATCTAGCAATATCATAAATGGTTGGCTTTTATTAACAACCCTTTTTAGCCGTCTTTTATGACATGTATGGAATGCCCTTTTCTTTCCATTTCGGGTTCCACTCGTGTAATAACTTATTGTTAATATATCTAAAAAGAATCCGTGAACCACAGGTAAACCCCTTTCAGACCAAGACCCCGACACTCTAACCGCCTAATGGGGCTCCACGCAATGAGCACCATACATCGCTCTCATTAATTGTCATATACTCATCAAGCCAAATGCTGTTCACTCTTCCCAGTAGACCATGTGGCTCAGCACAATTGATCTAAAATGTGTTTTGGCCAGGTTTGCTTTCTTTAGTGCCCAGACTGTCACTAGTCTGCCTACAATGCAGCATGTCTCTTTTCGTCTGACTCCTAAAATTCAAGCTGTCCAATTTGTGAGAAGCACTGCTCGCAGCTAGCATACCTCACAGAGACACTCAAGTGTATTTAGCGCATCAAGGCGGTAAAACAACAGACGCAGACGGAAGTATTTTATTTCAAATAGTGCGCACCTACACAGTTTCTATAGATGCAAGTTACTGAAGCTGCATATGAAATGAGATCCTGAGTGACATAAAGGTAGCCATATCGCTTCTAACATCAAAGGTTCTGGGTTTGTTTCCGGTTGTCGACACACTCCTGTCACCCTAGCTGTAAATGGATACCTGTTTACTCTTAGCGGCGGAAAGACAGTGAATAAGGGCACAAGCGCACACGCCTAATAGCAAACCGAGCCTTAAGGAGGGTCTCTAATACTTTATTGTCCATTGAGAAGCGGTCGTACTAAGAACAAATCTAGATTCTGGCCCTGGACATGGCGGGAATCGTACCTGGCAAGTTGGAATTGTGAAACCGAGTAAGTTTCAGCTCTAGAAAACCCTGCCTCTGTCTATCTCTTTCTCTCCTCTCCCTTTCTCTTTCTCTTCCCCCCCCCCCCCGCTCTCTCTCTCCTCCAAAGATCGAGGAAGAACACGCCAATTTCACCAGACAGAGACTCCTTGCAGCAGCAGAGCCACAGAAGCATCCAGAGGTTGGTTGGTTGGTTAATTAGTTATTGATCCAGCAGCCTATGGGCTTCTGCCCTTTGACACAGAAGCATCAAGGAAACCACTCGCACCATTGTCGAGCACCATAACGTGATCCCTTCTCTTAAAGTTACAGACAGAACGAGACTGACATCCCATCTACACACACAACGAGAGTGACATCCCATCTACAGGCAGAACGAGACTGACATCCCATCTACAGACAGAACGAGACTGACATCCCATCTACAGACAGAACGAGAGTGACATCCCAACTACAGACAGAACGAGAGTGACATCCCAACTACAGACAGAACGAGACTGACATCCCATCTACAGACAGAACGAGAGTGACATCCCAACTACAGACAGAACGAGACTGACATCCCCTCTACAGACAGAACGAGACTGACATCCCATCTACAGACAGGACGAGAGTGACATCCCAACTACAGAACGTCGCTCTTATCACTGTCATTCGATATGAATCTCGATCAGCAGTCAGTCTACCCGCCTGCTCCATGTTCATGTGTTGTGTCCATTTACGCCTTGGTCGGCCTCTGTCTTGTCTTTCTTGGAACAATGCCCTCCAGGGCTGCTTTTTCCAGTTCGTATGACGCTTTATGTGGCTAAAAAAAGGCTCAGTTTTCGAGACCTAGCGTGATTGATAAACCAGTTCTCTTTGATACTCAGATCTTGCAGGATGACTTTAATTGTTCTTTTCTTTACCCAAGAAATTTTGAGGATTTTCCTCTAGCCTTTTGTCTCGAAAGTCCCGATCCTCTTTCTGAATATTTGTGTGATGATCCATGTCTCGCATCCATACATTGCCATCGGAATAAGCATGTTCTGAGGATCTTCAATTGTAATTCTTTTTGCCACACATTTTGCATACAATTCAGTTTCTGCATCGCTATGGACAATCGTCTCCTTATTTTCCTTGCACAGTCCCCATCATTTGTTATCAAAGAGTAAAGGTATTCAAAGTAATCCACGTGTTCAATTTCTTCATTACCAATAGTGATCTTGGGTTGATGTATGTGTGTGCCAATGGTCATTATATTATTTTTTGTTTTGTTTGTATTCAGGAAAAGATTCTGATCTTTACTATGCTTCTGAACGGACGTAAGCAATTGTACCAGGCCCTTAACGCTGTTTGAGAGCGTAACTGTGTCATCTGCATATCTTAGTTCTGGAATCACCTTTCCACCAATTGAGATTGGGTGGAAATTCACATAGTTTTCATCTTTCGCGTGATATTCTCCGCTGAAATGTTGGATACGTATGGGGAAAGGATGCAGCCTTGTCTAACACCTTTGTGGATCTCAAACCAATCTGAGGTGCCTTCGAAATTCAGACAGCAGCTTGTTGACCACTGTAAAGTGTTTCTATTAGATGTATAATATGTGTCGCATAGCCAATGCCTTTCCTTATTTGCCATAGTTGCTGATGTTGTACATAGTCAAAAAGCTTTAGTGTAATCTATGAAGCATGTGTATTCATTGTTTGCATTGTTTAAAAGATGTTTTTCAAATTGAAAATGCGATCTCTTCTGCCTCTGCCTTGTTTGAATCGTGCCTGCGTTTCATGTATTTCATAATCTACTTTATTTTCTGGTCTCTTCATGATAATACGTAATCATATCGTGCTAGCATGGCGTGTCATGGCACTAGTGTGGTAGTTAGTGCATACTTTCAGGTTTCTTTTCTGTTCCAATCTGCTGGCCATTCTGAGCTGTACCCAATCTTTGTGCCCAGTGTGTGGTATAGGTGTATGCATGCGTCTCCAACTGCCTGTACATATCTGATGTTATGTCATCGCATCCTGGAGTCTTTCCTTTTTCTGCGCTTTAATTGTTGCATGTACCACCTCGTCCAGTGCGCGTTCATGCTCTCTCTCTCTCTCTCTCTCTCTCTCTCTCTCTCTCTTTTTTCATTGGTTATCAAGTATTTTTTTGTGGTGTCGACGTACATCTCGCCTTCCATCTTCCTAGAATATCTTTGTTCTCAGTCATCACATCCGAAATTTTGTCATAGATTGCCTGTAGTGATGGTTGGAATTTCTCGTCCGTTTTCTGCTTTCTCTTAAAGTTTCTCCTTCGTTTCTATGTTGTTGGAGTTCTTCGATTTTGCTGCAAGTGTATGTTAAGAATTATTTCTTTTTTTTCTGATATTTTGTACTGATTTCTCTAGCGGAATCTCTGTATTCATCGCTATTGCGGTCTATACCTGTTCGTCTTATGTTTCCTCTTTCTTCTATACCTTCGGAGATATAGTTCTGCTTTATAAATATTTTTCCAGGGATCAGATCCCGTGCTGCATTGAGTAAGACACCTCTCATCTGTTGCCAGTTCATTGACTGACATATTCTTGTGTGCCGTCATCAATACTTCGAATTTGTTTCGAACTTCAATCTGTATTCGATTGGCATTACATTCATATTGAAGTGTACACGTCTATCATCTCTGATGATTTTCTATCATCTCTGATGATTTTCTATCATCTCTGATGATTTTCTATCATCTCTGATGATTTTCTATCATCTCTGATGATTTTCTTCAGTCTTGTTTTATAATACGCTATTAGTAGCTGGTGATCAGAGTCGCAATCTGCTCCAGAGAGCGTCTTTGTTGAGATGATTTTTGACTTTCATCTCCGTTATATTATGATATAACTATTTGGTTCCTAGTTTTCCCATCTGGAGAGGTCCATGTGTACATCCTTCTGGGTTTCGAGAGTTCGAATCCGCCAACATCGGGTTGTGAGCCGTGGCACTATCTGGTTCGCCAAACCGATCCCGCCCCCATTCCCCGAGAATCACTTAAATACGCATGTTTGTAAAGAGAACCAATGATCAGAGCTACTTATGTCGGCACATAATGACAGTGGTAAACACAAAATGATGACATTGAACTAGACAGTATGTTTAATTAGAGACTGTTTGGTAATAGAAACAAAAGTATTGGGTTGTCTTTGAAACAATTTCGAATGAATTATCTTTTAAACAAAGAGTATGTCTCAAGTAATGCTTGCCACGACAATCACTTATGACCCCTTCACAAAAAAACCTGAATTTGAGCGTTTGCAGTGGTCGGTTTGTCCAGCATTAGATTTGTATGAGGAGGTTTGCTAGCCACGTGCATAATCATCTTTAGTCACATTCTACAACAGGTATGTAGGTTACAGTTGTTCTATTATGTCAAGCTAAGGTAATACTAGGGTGAAGATAGCTGTGGACAATTTTGATTAGCATGTTTGAACATACTATAGTTACTTACTTAACTCAACATAATATCTTTATTCACCTTAAGGCAATTAAGCGAAAGATCAATAACATACAACGAAAATCTATGCATTGATTTCATTGATCAAGAGAAAGCGTTTGATAGGATAGACATGACTAAACTTTCGAAGATACTGGAAGATTATGGGGTACAAGGCCTGCTTCTTGATAATGTCAGATCAATGTATCGTTCGTGTATAAACGTAATAAGAACGACTGATGATGTGACATATGCATCTGAAATCATTACCAGCGGGAGACATGGGTGTGTGCTTTCTCCTCTTCTAACATCTAAATGGACAAAATCGCAGCACAGACTAGTCAAATTGAGGCATCTGAAGCAGAACTCAATACATGAATTACTCTTTTAAGATGATCAGTGTCTGCTGTACGACGATGAAAATAAACTGCAAAATCACATGAACGCGCTTGCGACTACCTGTGATAAATACCATTTGCGAATTAACGAGAAGAAAATATAAACTATGATGATCAGTAGAACACCTGGACCATTCACGATAAGTGTAAATGATATTGCTCTTCAACATTACCATGTTCAAGTATTTCGGCAGTATATTCTTCGGCAGATAGCAAGATCGACAGGGAAATTGAGACTTTGTGTCAGAAACCATATGTGGTGACTTATCAGCTGTCCCCACTGTTTAGACACCTGAGCATTAGTTTGGCAACAAAGCAGCAGCTGATAAACAGTATATTTATGCCGATTTTGTGCTACCAGTGCCAAATACGACCTCTGTCCAGGGCGCGTGAGAGCAGCATTTCGACTTGTGAAATGAAGTGTTTGAGGAAGTTCATCAGCGTTACCAGGAGAGCCAGAATGTGGAACGACGACATTCGAAGTATGGTCGGCACTACGTCTTGTGTAGAGTACATTTCCAGGCAGAAAATAAGTTGGTTTGGTCATCTCATGAGAATGTACCCACATCAACTTCCACTGATAATGGCTTACAGCGCTCGTAGATTTGGCTATAGGGTAAGAGGGCGGTCGAGAGGCAGGTTGATAGATGACATTATGGTGATTGTGCAGCGACATGAGCTCACATTGACCGATGCAACACACTTGACGCAGGACAGACGACGTAAGCTTGCCACGCCGTTGAATAGCACAAGGGGAAAGAAAACTAAACTAACGTCTTTATACTAGTTTAGAAGACTCTACAGAATCTGCATACAACCAGTTTCTTTTACATCACTTTATCTAAAACCTATGCGCATCCAATCTATTCTTGGATGTATTAATTAACCCTGCCTCCACCTTTTTCTGAAACGATGCAATCTAAGCATTCACCACTCTTTGACTAAAAAACAATTTTATATTTTCAATCTGGACCTTTCTTTAGTTAATTTGTTGTTGTGCCCTATTATTGCTGTAGAAGCCTGAATTTTGAAAAAAATGTTTGTAGTCTAGTTTATCCTTTCCGTTGATTATCTGATAAACCTGTATTTAATCACCTCGAATTCTTTTTTTTTTTTTTTAGACACTGTGGGCCGGTTTTTCCTGAGTTTTTCCTCATAACTATAATTCCAGAATCCCACAATCAGTTTGGCCGCTCCTCTTTGTATCCTTGCCAGCATGTTTATATCCCCTCTACGATAAGGACTTTACACCTGAACACACCAACTCGCTCCTCTTTCACCCTCGGATGTAGAGGTTTGCCAGAAATAACGCCAAACTATTCTATCCGCTGTCTGTCATCTTCTAGGCCTGGTTCACGTCTAGCCTTCTGTCTCTCATACCCTGTCTTATGCTGTCATCCTAGCAGACTTTGGGTCATCCTCGAGTACCTTGACTCTTCGCTCCTCATTGATGACGGGGTAGCCGATCTTATTTGATTCTGCAGACATGGTGTTGACATTTTTCCAATTGTATCTGAAAGGGTTGGGCTTCAAGACAATCACAAACGATAAACTGAGGGTCTTTGTGGATGGTATAGGAAGCACAAATAAAATTGGGATAATTTGTGTTGGCTTCTTCTAGATTTATCCCGTTTTTTTTTGTTTTTTTTTTGCTTAGATGTTTGCCTCACTAGTTTCTACTGGCGGAGGCGCGCCATTTTCCACCCCAGACCGTAGTCAATTGGGCGATATCAGGACGCATAAACCAGTGCTTGGATGCATGTGTGCATCTGTATGTACCTATGCTAGGTTTGTGCGCCCTCAGAAGCTAGCCCAACCAAAGTGCAATGGAAGGGCTTTACCACGAGGGCGCGTGTGAAAGTTGTGCAAGGGTGTGACTGTGGGATAGAGTCAAATGAAACAGAGTGAGGTGAGAGGAGAGAGAAGGGGAAGAGTGGCCTCCTGGGTGATTTATCCCGAGGCCGTGGTAGAAATGTACTTCATTTACGTGCAAGAGAACTGTCCCAAATTGCTCTGTTGAAAGTCTAAAGACATGTATTTTACATGCACAACTTTCATAAGTCGTCTAGTGCGATAAATTGCCCGACGTTCGATGACCAGAGAAAGCACATGTGGCCATCACCAGTGGCAACACTAGACAATCTCTATGGCAGTGTCGACAGCCTCAGAATGACAGCTGCTTTCTTCGAACAAATTCAAGTTGACGTCTGACAGCGTACGAAGAAGAAGAAGAAGATGAAGAAGTCTAGTACGATACATTGTGTAGATTTCAATTGCTCTATTTTTTTTTCCCAAACATCAGACTTCGAGATAAAGGATATTACAGTGGTTTCTACAATTAACAAAATATACAATTTTTACATTTTGAATATGGTTATTAAACTACAGATTGTTCTCAGAATTTGGTGTTAGTCAGATGATTTTATTCAATAGTAATGTTTATATATATATATATATATATATATATATATATATATATATATATATATATATATATATATATATATATACATATATGTTATCTCGAGTGGTCGAGCAGTAAGGATACCAGACAGGAATTCCGGAGGCACGGGTGAGGTCTATGTTTTCTCTGTCCTGACGGTTAAATTTAAACCGTGTGTACACTGCAGGTAGATTTACCGGCTGTGTAAAGGAAAACGATGTTTTCAGCAGAGTTTGCCGCTGGTCGAGGATGAAGTGTTAGAGATGTCAGTACACTTAGCCACAGATTCTGTGAAGTGGGGTGGCAAGTGAAAATAGAGGGCTCTACTCCTACACTACGCCGACCTTCTGACGGCTTTTATTTCTCCGCTCCATAAACTCCCTTCACCTCCTCCGCATCCCCCCCCCCACAACATCCCCCACCAGACGTAACTTAACAATGTACATACAAGTGGCAGCAATATCTCTTGAAATATACTTGCTTTAAACCCACGATCAGATCATAATACATCAAAACTCAGGACATAAACAACATAATACATTCGTTAAGTCAGCAAGTCCTTCGTCATTGACAAAGAACAATAAAAACAACTCACAAATCACACCAGAAAAACAAAACGATGTGAAATGAGCGGTTTCACAGCCTTACGTGAATTTAGCTTCGTTCTATCCATCGGCTCAAATCAGCATCTCAGAATCGTTACAATCTAAGAATTAAATTTACAAGATCAAATTTACAAAAAGCATTACTTTTATTCCAGAAAGTAGTACTTTTATTTCAAATAACATTACTTTTATTCAAAATAGCATTACTTTTATTCCAAATAGCGTTATAAAGTAAAGTAAAGTTAGCGTATGGTGTTAGCGATCTCATATTTCAAAGGCTCGGCTATATGAGGGCGGTAGCCATCTCCTCGCCTTCACCGCTTTTACTTCCCGGACTAAACTGGTACCCATTTAAGGCTGGGTCGACCCGGGTGCCATTGCGGTCTGAAAAAACATTACTGCCTCAACTGGGGAATGAACCCAGGACCAATCAGATGCGAAGCCAGAGCGCTAACTACTGCGCTACGCGGCTCCATTGAAGAAAACAAACCCAGTGATCATTAGCGTCTTTACACGTTATCACTTGATCTGTGTATCAGATTTTCAAGATATTAAATCTTACAACAGAATATTTGTAAACGCAGATAAGCACACACAAGTTCTTTCTTGTGGCACGTGTGATATTAAATCTTACAACAGAATATTTGTAAACGCAGATAAGCACACACAAGTTCTTTCTTGTGGCACGTGTCACATTCTCCAACTTATATTTCTTTCTTTCTTTCTTTCTTCTTCTTCTTCTTCTTCTTCTTCTTCTTTATTCGTTCTCAATCTCCTACTACCATCCATGACAGGGGCTATGTAAGTAGCAGGGTGTTGTCCGGAGAACGGAATGGGACGTAGTTTACAGCTTTACTGCAATATTTGCACCTTTCGGTCCGAAACATCTGACTTCAGCAGGGTATTTCTATTCACCATCTTCACATTAAAAACACAAAATGTTGTGTTCTATTGCACATATATTATATTTGATAAGGATCAGCAGGTTTGTTTTTCTTAGTTACAGTATTCTATTTCCAAACATAGGTTCATTTTTTAGCTTCATTATAACACGCTCAAAGTTTCGATGCTGTTCATATATTTTTTTAAGTAGATAAAATTAAAAAAACCTAAACTGCAAACTGTAATGAGATTGCTAGGGTAAGTGGATTGTAAACGTCAGCTCTATAAATCTTCCCACTGGACCTTAGCAATGGAAATAAATGTGATTATATGTGTATAAACCCCTCTAAACGTCTATCTGTGTATCTATTTATATGTGTATCTGTTCAAGGTTGCCGTGCCGTAACAGTCTCGACAATCTGGAATAGCCAACCCAAGCACAACCCTCCTTAGTGGCCTCTTACAGCACGCCTGGCATGTGATAGTGTTACTAACTTTGCTTTCTTTTTGGGGCCGGTAACACTCAAATGTTCATATATATATTTATATATACACAGTATAGAATAGTAGCCCCTTCGGTCATGACTGACAATAGGGTACAGCTTGGAGTGGAAAAAGAGCCATTGTGTGTGTAGTATATATCTATCTATACACCATCATCAAGTGCACTGTCGGTTGGTGTTGATTATCATGAACCTCCATTTTCTCTTATCACGTGTGGTGGTTTTGTTCCGCCTTTGATCGCCTCCCTCCTATGCCATGCCTTCAAGCTGTCTAATATTTTATCTCTTTGTCTCCCTCTGTCCCTCTTGTCAGCGATTCTGCCCGTTGTCACTATGTGTTCAAACCCGCCTCTTCTCATGACATTCCGAAACAGGATGACTGCCATGTCCAGGTTTTTTGCCATGAGCTGTCTTTGTGTATGTGCCTCCTCAAGAACCACGTTATTCGATTTCTTTGCAGTTCATGGAACTCTCACCATTCTTACTGAAAACCACATTTCTTCTTGTCACCAATGATCTCTGTACTTGCCTGCTGATTGTCCATGACTCCCTGCCATATATCAGTACTGGTTTCACGAAGCATCAAAGAACTCTATTCAACATATGCATTGATAGACTACTATTCCACAAATCCCTTGATAGACTACTATTCCACAAATCCATTGATAGATTACTATTCCACAAATCCATTGATAGACTACTATTCCACAAATCCATTGATAGACTACTATTCCACAAATCCCTTGATAGACTACTATTCCACAAATCCATTGATAGATTACTATTCCACAAATCCATTGATAGACTACTATTCCACAAATCCATTGATAGACTACTATTCCACAAATCCCTTGATAGACTACCATTCCACAAATCCATTGATAGACTACTATTCCACAAATCCATTGATAGACTACTATTCCACAAATCCCTTGATAGACTACTATTCCACAAATCCCTTGATAGACTACTATTCCACAAATCCATTGATAGACTACTATTCCACAAATCCATTGATAGACTACTATTCCACAAATCCATTGATAGACTACTATTCCACAAATCCATTGATAGACTACTATTTCACAAATCCATTGATAGACTACTATTCCATAAATTCATTGTTAGACTACTATTCTACAAATCCATTGTTAGACTACTATTCCACAAATCCATTGATAGACTACTATTCCACAAATCCATTGATAGACTACTATTCCACAAATCCATTGATAGACTACTATTCCACAAATCCATTGATAGACTACTATTTCACAAATCCATTGATAGACTACTATTCCATAAATCCATTGTTAGACTACTATTCTACAAAGCCATTGATATACTACTATTACAAACAAGATCCCCCTCATACTCTGAAGACTTAATTTTGGTTTGCCGTTTCTGTTCATATATACACATATTCGTATACATGCATATAAGTTTTCAGTTTTGTTTATAACGATCGTATTTTCAAAATTACTTTGTAGAAAGCGGGTCAATCAAATAAAAAATATAACAGTCAATAGTAGTTAGGGTACTAGCTTTCATATGTGTGGATATTTGGGAACAGCTTGCTGTAAAAGGCTACTCTTTGTGAGTTTCTTGGACTGGCTGTGTTCGTCCGTTATTAATTCAGTACAAATTGTGTATCTTTTTCCCATTTACGACTAGACTTTCTCTTTATTTATTTACATTCATCACGGTTCTTATTGTTTACTGTTACTCTTTTGTATTCTCAAATTATTTCAACATTGACCTTTCCCATGTATTCATTTATTAAATTTTAACACTAAAATGTCGCTTTTTTTGGGGGGTGGGGGGTGGGGGGGGGGGAGTGGGGGGGGGGAGTGGGGGGGGATTTGGTTACTTTTGCTTGTGTCGAGGTACGTACATTTCTGAGCTTGTCCAGATTTTTCGTATGGAATTGTTTTCAAGATAACTACTCACAAACATGAGATCAAAAAGAGAAAAAAAAACTGTTAGATAAGGTAAGTGAAGTGTTGCAATATGCAGTATCATAACTTGAAAACCGAACGTACATACATGTTAGACACTGAAATAGTAACATATGTTCTCCAAATAAGTTGGTTCCATTGCAGGAGAAGAGTGACATATGGCCAACTTAAACCCAACTGACAACAAAACTAAATGGCCTGCAAAAGCATCAGCTAAGCAGCAAAATTTGCCAAGAAAGTAGCAGTAGATATTTGAGAGCCAATGACAAAGAAGACGACTTCAAAAACGTCGATAACCAAATACACACACAAAGTTATGCTGCCATAAATATGTTATCTATAATCAATAACATTCAAGACCAAATACAAAAGAAAACCAGTTCTTCTGCCACAAATTCAGTTCAGTTAAAGTGCGATCTCCGCATAGAAGGTCAGCTGCAATGGATCTCATGTATACTCTCTCTCTCTCTTTCCATAATGATGTAAGCTGACAGGCTTTTTCTAGTTCTGATGTTATTCGCCGACTTATAGTGTTGTCTGCCTCTTGGAAGCTGCCTTCTACCCTTCCCGCTAGTGTGGTCTTCAACAAAACTGTCTAGCCTTGGTTTCGGTCAATATTTTATGTTCATCCTCAGCAGTTGACAAAACCTCCACATTTGTTTTCTTCTCTTACCAAGAAATGCAACCAAATTTTCTATGTACCCACATTTTGAAGGATTCGATATTCTTTTCCAACTTGTTATTCAGTGTCCATGTTTCTGCTCAATAAAGTAGTGACGAGTATATACAACACCTGACAATTCTCATGTTCAAATTATGATTTATCTGTTTGGATGTCAATATATGTCGCATGACCATTCATACGGTATTTATATCCAAAATGATACTTGACCATGGATCAAGATGCTGAACAGCGCATGAGCTGCAGGTGTCAGCGACCCATAGCTGACTGCTAGCATCAGGGCCAGTTAACCAGAGCTGCCAAGACGCTTCTACATCTCCACGCGGTGATCCTGGATAACAGGCTGCAGCAGGGCAGACTGGCTAAGCAGACGGGATCGAAGAGGGAATGCTAACCCAGTACTAGAAAAATGCTTGCTGAAGTCGGATGTGTTGGACCGAAAGGTGCAAATATCGCAGCCAAGCTGTAAACTACGATACAACGCATTCCGTTCTCTGGACTACATTCTGCTACTTAAGCCCTTTCAGGGTTTGGTAGCGGGAGATTGAGAACGAACGAAGCCAAGCCAAGCCATACCTGACCAAAAATCAGTTTTAATGGTATTTATATTCTAAAACGTGCAAGATCAAATATAGAGACATAAATACAATGTTAGTTAGTTAATTAGTTAGTTAGTTAGTATTTGGTGCACTGACAACATTTACACCTCATAAGTTATGGTGAAATATAAGAAAATTGCAATTGTATTTATTCAAAGATTATGCATCTGCTAGTACCTAGACATTATTAATTGTCAACGCTTCTGAGACTCATTAATATACACCGCAAAAAGACGTACAGAGATAGATAGATAGAGAGAGAGAGAGAGAGAGAGAGAGAGAGACATAGAGGGAGGAAGAGAGAAACACATAAAGAGAAGATATAGGAAAATAAAAACAAAGAGAAGCCAACAGATAGTCAGACAGGCATACAGAAAAGGTTTGTGTGATACACAACAATGTCTCACATCCATTCCGACGCATGAGTTTACAAGAGCTTCAACTTCATAGCAAGAAGAAGACCAAATAAAACCCTAATGAATCGATGGTGTTAGTTCAATATTACAGTGACGTGTATTGGAAACAATAACAGCAACACATTGGCCAAGCAAATGAAAATTTCACCTCCTTGAAACGAATAGTAACACAAGTGGGCAGATGAGATGAGCTTATATGAGAGCGCACAATGAAATACTTACTGCGTGGTACTGACTGCGCAAAGGGGCGAATAATTCCGAAGAGATACTGACTGGGTTTTGGGACCATTTTCGTCTGTTGTACCAGCTTGCTTGTCATTGCCAAAATAAGGAGTCTTACAGCATAACTGTTTGACAGCAATATCACGACTATTCACCAGAGACTTCAACAGTATACCAGTACGTTTAGATATCAATAATGAGCGTGTCTAATGTGTATACAAATATTACTACGCACTGTTTGGCACCGCTGATTCATAACATCCTAAAATACATACACATCTTAGTTATGACTGCTTGTTCCTGACACATATGTCCTAATCTAGATGGCACTGGTTGCCAAATATTATAGGCCAGTTATATATATATATATCATTTTAAAAGCAACGTTACCCAAAGAGTTTCTAATTAAATTAAAGCACATTATTCTGCCATCTAAACGATTTGGAAAAGTAATAATAATATTTTGTTTGACAACGCTCGTAATTCATTGATATAGCAGACACTGCCATTTGGGATGAAGTGTTAAGAGAAAGGTTTCTCAATCGGTGTTCTACGGTAACGCCACATATCTCCGCTCTATTGGTTCCTATTTTTGCTGACGACTGCGCTCTAATGAGCAACTCAGAACTGAACATGCAGGTTGGAATGGACCAGTTCTCTGCCGCATGCAAAAGTGTTGGCCTGACCATTGATTCCAAAAAAACAGAGGTCATGTACCAGCCAGCACCAGGCATGCCGTACACAAAACCAGATACTATAGTCAGCGGGCAGACGTTGAATGCGGTAGACAAATTCATATATCTGGGCAGCACGCTGTCGAGATCTGTCAGCCTAGACGATGAGGTGGCAAACAGAATAGCAAAGGCCAGCACATCCTTTGGTAGAATGCGCTCGATGGTCTGGGCACGTCGTGGCATCAGCGTCAAGACCAAACTCAAAGTCTACCGTGCAACCATCATTCCAACCCTACTATACGCTTGCGAAAGCTGGACTGTATTCTCTGGACATGCAAGGAGGTTAAACCACTTCCACACAGGTTACCTGAGGCGAATATTCCACATCCAGTGGCAAGATCGTGTCACTGACATCGAGGTTCTCTCGAGGGCTAACATGCCCAGCATCCATGCACTGCTAGAAAAAGCACGACTAGGATGGGCCGGACACCTCGTCCGTATGTCAGACGAGCGGCTCCCAAAGAAGCTTCTCTACGGCGAGCTGAGAGAGGGATGGCGCAAGAGAGGACGACCAAAGAAACGTTTTAAAGACGGTCTGAAGGACTCACTAAAAAGTTGTCAGATAGACATCGACACCTGGGAATGTCTTGCGCAAAACAGATCTGACTGGAGAAGAGCAGTTAAATCGGGTGTAGCTGCGGGTGAAGACGACCGTGTTGTGAAAGCCCAGAGCAGACGCGAGACGCGGAAATCCCGAGCAGCGGGAACACCATCCCCTTCTACAAACCTCGTGTGCCCGCTATGTAGCAGATGTTTTCGTGCTCGCATTGGCTTCTTCAGCTACATAGGCACCCACACCCAACAGGGAAATCTGTGACAAGGATGATGTCGGCGGTCCTCATCGACAACGATGGACAGCTATTATATTGGTTCCTGTGGCGATCATGAATGAATCAAATAGAAGCCGAATTTGTTTAACTGAGCTTGCCGTTGCGTCTAGAGATTGTACGGTCCTATGTGTCAATGAACAATTGCACAGCTATGTATTATATTGTCATTGCTTTTAACATACGAATGTATGTATTTAAATATAATTAATTTTTTCATCTTTCTTATGGCAGATTGTGTCTTCATATGTTTTACACCGTGCGGTCCAGTGCATCCGACATCACCGCACATTTTCAATAGGTTAACATCCTGTAGAGGTGTGACCTTGTCGGTTCATGAATCAGGTAGTGCAAACATTTCCGACTGACTGTCGAGGGATGTAGATATCATCATTGTTTTACAGGGGTTCCAGATATGATAGGTATTGCGAACTTTCCTCCAGGATAGAATTATGAGAGGGTCTGTTTTAGTGGCGCCCTTGTACAGGCCTCAGGGTATGTAAGGTAACCAGTTTCTTTCTTTTTTTCTTAAACTATATCAGAGTTCGGTGCTCATTTACAGATGGGTAGATTAGAGCTTTGGTTGTGGCAGAAAAGAAATCTAACCGTCCAGAGTACCCGCCTTAGTTGTGACAGACAATATATCTTACCGTCCAGAGTAACCGCCTTAGTTGTGACAGATCAGATATCTAACCGTCCAGGATACCTGCTTTAGTTGTGACAGACAAGATATCTAACCGTCCAGGGTACCTGCTTTAGTTGTGACAGACAAGATATCTAACCGTCCAGGGTACCTGCTTTAGTTGTGACAGACAAGATATCTAACCGTCCAGGGTACCTGCTTTAGTTGTGACAGACAAGATATCTAACCATCCAGGGTACCTGCTTTAGTTGTGACCCACAAGATATCTAACCGTCCAGGGTACCTTCTTTAGTTGTGACAGACAAGATATCTAACCGTCCAGGGTACCTGCTTTAGTTGTGACAGACAAGATATCTAACCGTCCAGGGTACCTGCTTTAGTTGTGACAGACAAGATATCTAACCGTCCAGGGTACCTGCTTTAGTTGTGACAGACAAGATAGCTAACCGTCCAGAGTACCTGCTTTAGTTGTGACAGACAAGATATCTAACCGTCCAGAGTACCTGCTTTAGTTGTGACCCACAAGATATCTAACCGTCCAGGGTACCTTCTTTAGTTGTGACAGACAAGATAACTAACCGTCCAGTGTACCTGCTTTAGTTGTGACAGACAAGATATCTAACCGTCCAGGGTACCTGCTTTAGTTGTGACAGACAAGATAGCTAACCGTCCAGTTTACATGTTTCAACGAAATTAGAAACTGTTAACTAACTACGATCTAGATTTGAAACCAAGGGGATGTAAAATAGCACCGATTCTTTACAAATTGTCGAAGAAACAATATTTAGTAGATAGTGTGAAATTAACATCCTTTGGAAACGAAAGACAAACGACAGAGCAGACGATTCGAAAATATAGAAAATGAAGCCATGCAATTTTTATCCAATGTTTTAGCAGGAAACTGGTTATAGCACTTGCATTTCGTAGAAAAATGTTTTGTGTTTAAACTATTATCGTGCTATATGCCTTTTACCCAGATCTAATTAAAAATCTGATTTTATGTTTGTGAAGACAGGGAAGTGAGGAAAGAACCTGGTTACATGATCCAAGAAAATGTTGAAACCATATACCATGTCCATGGCTGTAGTGTCTGCTAGGAAACTACCTTAACTACTAACAATATTACCAAAACAGTTATCAACATCTCTAGTAATATCACTATCAATATTAGTATTACTACAATCACCACTTTTTCAACTACAATACTTCCTACACAAATTATTACTACTGCAACAACACGTATCACTTTTAATTTCACAACGTAATTGTCAAAAGTATTGTTACTACAACTATTACTGTATCAAATAATAACTACTTTTCCCTACTATTGTACTACTATTTCGCTACTACTGCAAGTATCACTGTTTTGACTAAATTTCGATATTGCTATCACTAATACAACAACGAACATGTATATTAACACCATTGCACAGTTAATGTTAATATGTTTACTGCAGCGAGTGATATCTCTACATACAACCACTGTTATCACACGTACCATGATTCCTGTTAACCCTAAAGCGTTTTACTTTTACTAACTTAATTAATTTACAGATACCGAAATTCTTACTACTATAAACACGTTCTACTGTTACTATTATTACTATTACAATTAACACTATTATACTAATATCACCTACCGCTACAATTATTACTATTACAATTAGCACTATTATACTAATATCACCTACCACTACTATTATTACAATTAATACTATTATTCTAATATCACATACCGCTACTATTAATACTATTACAACTACCACTATTATACTTACACCACATACTACTATTATTATTACTATTACAACTACTACAATTATATTAATACGACATACTACTAACATTATTACTATTAGATACACGTTGTACTGCTACTATTATTACAACTACCACTAGTTATACTAACACCCCTTACTACAACATTAACTATTATTGCAAATATTATTTTCTTTTAACAAGTACAACACTCTATTACTACAATAGTTTTACTTCTGCTACAACAATAAATATTAATTTTAACACTGTTATATTCCACAAGTATTATAACTACTACTTTTATTACTACTATATCTACCAATATTTCTACCGACATCACAATATGACACAGCTTCTTCTAGTATTACTACTAAAATCACAAGTAATTTTACTTACTGCTATATTAATTATTATTACATCTAGTTAAACGTATCCTCTAACGCCTTACATCCGATGGCCGTCTCATTATAATTACTCTTTCCACTTTACTACTATGACAATATCAACTACTTTTATCAACATTACCACAACTGTTGAAACTGATCCTGTCAATATTGCCAAAACAACTAAATATAACAAAACCGTAACTACCTATTGAATCTCTTGTCTCAGCTGCGTAAACCGTAAGATGACAGACAATGCGCATAACATACACTGAACTGCACTGAAGACGATACATAATATCGCACTTATAATAGACCAACTTCACAAGTTCACAGGTAGATTAGACCAAAACCGTTGCGGTTTATCGGGTACTGGCTACCTGTTCCAGTCAGCGCTAGCACTAAGGCCTCGTCTCGCCGCATGTTTTGTTTTACTGAAGTCATTGGAGGCTCTCAACAAACCACGGAACAGTCCCTCGTGCTTCTGTGATTCTCCGGCTCGCGGGGTCAGTTTATAGCACGCAATTCAGGGCCACATGCAGCCATACGTTCTGGGCTGATTATATCTGCGTCTACAACGGCAGGCTTTTTGTTTTGAAGTCAATAGTTCTCCTTTCCCTCCCCCCCCCCCTCGAAGGTCCCACGGTGACTCTTCTACTCTTGATAGTTCCTCGTTTATGATATCTCACGACAGTAACTCCACCCATATTCCAGGTCCTGATTTGCCTCACGCCATTTCTGTCACAGGTAAAGTCTGGCACCAAACCCCACTCCATCCGCCCCTATTACTCCGCACACTATTCGTTTAATTCCTATACCATTTACACTTTAATATGATTGGGTCTTATTACATATACTTGCCAATTATCTCCTTGCTCTCTGTATATAATATTTATTAATTCTGCGTCTAACAATGAGAATGGAACCTTCTACCCTCTCAGATACACCCTCTTATGAACTGACGTTCACTTCAAGACATAATACGGCACTTTTACAACCATTTCTCTTTACATCACAGCAGCACTCTCTTTGTTTATAGCAGTAGTGTGGAGGGCCCTAGTGTAGTGTGGAGGGCCCTAGTGTCGTATTCACCATTGTAGTGCTCACTACTTCAGCCGTTCACTCTTGAGTGTCATTTATGTTACTTCATTATAGCAGAGCAGTAACACTTGTTCGGTTCATTCAACTTGCGTGTGGTGCTGAGGTTAGAAGTCTTGGGTCTCATCGTAAAACGGACGGGGTATTTGACAAAATCGTTCTTGTGTACTCGGGGCTTAACGGGTACCAGACTTTGTTAGTTGTACGGATGTCAATGTGGGTATGAAGGGGATAATCTTGTGTCTTTGTTAGAGTTAGTGAAGGCATTGAAATGAGATAGGAGATATGTCACTGTGGATCTGTTAAAGTTAGGGAAGATAAGTCAGTGAGATAGGAAATGTGTCACAGTGGATCTGTTAAAGTTAGGGTAGACAAGGTAATGAGATAGGAAATGTGTCACAGTAGATATGTTAGGGAAAACAAGGTAATGAGATAGGACATGTGGCACAGTGGATCTGTTAGGGAAGACTAGGTAATGAGATAGGAAATGTGTCACAATGGATCTGTTAGAGTTAGGGAAGACCAGGTAATGAGATAGGAAATGTGTTACAGTGGATCTATTAGAGTTAGGGAAGACAAGGTAATGAGATTGGAAATGTGTTACAGTGGGTCTGTTAGAATTAGGGAAGGTAAAGTATTGAGATTGGAAATGTGTTACAGTGGATCTGTTAGGGAAGACAAGGTAATGAGAAAGGCAATGTGTTAGAGTGGGTCTGTTAGAATTAGGGAAGACAAAGTATTGAGACAGGAAATGTGTTACAGTGGATCTGTTTAAAAAAGAACGGACAAGGCAGGGAGGAAGTGAGCGAGTCACGGAGATCTGTCAGGCCTGGAGAAGGCATTGCATCGAGACAAGGGACACGTCGCATGGATGTGTTAGAATTAAGGAAGGAGTGACAGCGAGAAAAGGATTGCGTCACATGGGCCTACAAGAGTTCGGAACGTCCGGACAATGTGAAAGTGAATTGTTTATATGGTTCTGTTTGAGATAGAAAGTCAGGACCACGTGAAATCGAACTGATCACGTGACTCTGAGTTAGAAACGTCATAACAATGAGAAAGTGAACTGGTTTTGTGGCTCGTATAGTGTTAAGGAAGACACAGCTTGAACGATAAGCGATCAAACCGAAACACCAAAATCTGAGTTCAATGAAGCCTCTAACATTACATGACCAGTGGACTTGTGTGTTATGGGACTAACTGCAACTTTCTTCTGTCTATCTCAGTAAAGAGGTGCACATTTGTACTTCCCTACTTCCGTGGTAGCTGAGTGGTTAGTGCATTGGCTTCCCAGTTGAGCGATTGAGTCACAGTCTCCAGTTGGTGCGAGATTATTTACGATCGCAAAGCAGCCCTCGGTGTCGATCTAGCCTCAAAACGAGGGCACCAGAACAACAGGCAAAGTAAATTATGTCCACATGATGGTCACATCATCAACCCTAGTGTGTCGTGGTCAAGACAAATATGGGCGTAACTGCATATTCCCGATGTACCACATTGATGTGCGTAGTAGCCCCTTTCAGTCATGACTGACTATAGGATGATATGGCTTAGAGTGAGAGAAAAAACACAAAATTAAAACAACAACAAAATATTTACTTTTGTTGTCTTTCTCCTTGCCGCGTTATCTTTTCACTTCTCTGTGTTGCCAGAGTTTCGCTTGACCAAGCGTGAGCTTGCCATTTATGGTACATCTCCACTTGGATCGGTCTGCAGCTTTATCTTCCCAGGATGTCAGATCCATGTCCAGGGCCATCATATCACGCTTACACAATCTTTGAACCTCAACTGTGGTTGGCTGACTGTTCTTGTGCCATTTGCCAACTGTCCATAGAGGATATCTTTCGGAATGCGGCCATCTTCCATGCGACGAAAGTGACCACGCCATCGTTATCTTCGCTGCTTAAGTAGAGTGTACATGCTTGAAAGACCAGTGCGAGAATGCACCTCTGCATTTGCGCCTCTGTCCCTCTATGGAATTCTAAGAATGGATCGCAGACGCTGTAGGTGGGAGGTGTTAAAACCTCTGCTCTTGTTTTGCACAAGTTGTCCAAGTCTAGGTGCCATATAGAAGGATGCTTACGGGACCTTTCCTTACATCTAAATTTCTATGCTCACGTACATTGAGTGCTACAATGAAGTCATAACAAGGTTCTCAATCAACAGTGGGTTCTCGTGACAGTGAACGATCAATTTCAATCCAGTAGGAGCACGGGAATTATCCCTACAGCTATCCTCTTTTAAGTAAAGTCGTATCCAAGCGTATTAATAATTTATGTTGGAGCATGATGAAGAAATCATTATTTAATGTGTGTGCGCTTACTAAATTATCTATATATTGTTTGGCGTCCTGTCAGTCTCGCGAGACAATGGACTTGACGCTAGAGAGGGGACAGTCAGTTGTTGCCCTAACGTTCATAGCATACGTTTGTATGCATGTTGACGCATCCTGTCTTTCCCTGCCTGCAGACCAACACACAAAGCCTGCCTCCAGCGGAGTCTGTCTTTGGCAAGTTCCTCCTAGTTGCAGTTGTTCATATCTAACGCCTTCATTTCACGCTTGCAAACATCTTTGTGGAAGAGGAAGGATCTATGTTTTTTACGCTTTCCCTGGTCAGCTCCCCATAAATGATATCTTTTGGTATTCGTCCATCCTCTATTCTGCGCACGTGACCAAGCCACCTGCAAGCGGCGCTGGCATAGGATCGTAACTACGCTGACAATCTTTGCACGGTCCAACATGTCGTTCTTTATCACTCTGTCGCTCCATGAACATCCAAGTAAGCGTCCTAGGCAGCGTATATGAAAAGCATTTAGCCTTTCTTCGTGTGAACCATACATACACCGTGTTTCCCTGATCTGTACACAAGCAACCTTTGTGAAGACGGTCAGCATGTTGATATTCCACACTCACTGTGAGAGCGTGGCAAATATACATATATAGCGGCAACAACCGCAGAGACAAGTATTTTATTATAAACACTAGAATAGCATTTTCTACATACAACATACACGAAAGGGGAGTATAGGTAATCCAGATTCGAACCACGTACCTCCAGAAGAAAGTAGATTGCTCCAAAGAGGCGTAAGATAAGGGTACTCTTCACTTGTGGAATTTGATCTTGCGCCTTTTACAAAATATGTAGTAGGGTGCCGTTAGAGCGCTTAGCTTATGCGACAGATGTGTTGTGCGCGCTTCTCTGTAGCAACACGCTCCAATCTACCCAGATGGAAATGGGTATAGTTGTTTGCGAATGCTCACAATGATTAGGTTACTCTTCAATGCGCCCTGAAAAGGACGTTCAGGGGCGGGTTGCAGTGGCTTTCCTCAGATCCAGAGGCTGATGAAGGTGGACCGGGGTCTTCCAGGTGGTTGTGCTATACTTGGCTTGATCTGAGTGACACTCGCTACGCCAGGGATCACGTCGATCCCTCACTTCGTTAACCAGGCTGCCATGAAAATAGCCCGTTTCCACGGAGGGCTGGGAGGAAGACGAGATGAGGGTCTTGGTCAGTATATTCTGCATGACCCTGACTAACACGTCTGATCAGTATGTTGTGTCTGACCAGACGTTAGTATAGATTTTACATTTATGTATGCAAGACACCGCCGGAGAGAACTGGTCATTATATCTCAAGACTAAAGAAGATGCTACACGGATGTGTCGGACCGAAAGGTGCAAATTTTGCAGTCAAGCTGCAAACTAGCGACATAAGACATTCCCATCTCCTTATTACATCTTGCTACTTGCAAAGCCTTTTTCGGGGTTTGGTAGCAGGATATTGAGGACGAACACATAGGAAGAAGAAGAAGAAGAAGAAGAAGAAGAAGAAGAAGAAGAAGAAGAAGAAGAAGAAGAAGAAGATGAAGAAGAAGAAAAAGCTTCGAACCACTAAGTTTCTAATACTTCAAGCTCCCCTCCCCAACCCCCCCCCCCCTCGCCGCCCCACCCTTTTCTCTTTTTGTCAATGCTTACAGGAAGCAACACAAGCTAGGAAAAAATGATACATGAAGTGGTTGAAATCAAAGTCACAAGAAGATTATACAATCTGCAGACTCGCAAGAAGGTATTCCAAAATCGTAATCAAGAACCTGAAAGCAGACGCATGGAATAAATACGGTGAACAATTAGCTCTCATGTGTCGCAAGAATCCGAGAGATTTCTTTAAAAGTGTCAGGGCAATGAGAGTTAGAGACAACAGCTTTAACCCCATCACAATTATGAACGACAGACACGGGACACCGATTTTCAATCCAGAAAATAGAAAGGCACGAGGGAGAGAGTATTTCCTAGAACTCCTAAACCCAAATGATACGCGGAGGCACTCCACTCATAGAAGTTTAAGCACAGGAAAAACAGAGCCCAAAATATTAATTCAGAGGATTGAGGAAGTCCTTTACAAAAAGCCAAAGTCGCAAAGCTGCAGATGCAGACGAAATAACCTGCAAGAAAATTAAAGCAGAGGCTGATTAATTCAGAGGATTGAGGAAGTCCTTTACAAAAAGCCAAAGTCGCAAAGCTGCAGATGCAGACGAAATAACCTGCAAGACAATTAAATACAGAGGCTGATCAGTTAAATGAACTCCTTTTTGCAGATGGTCAATGACTACTCTACGAGAGTGGAGACGATCTGCAGCAACATCTGACTGCGCTCAATTCTGTATGTGAAAGATACAGTATGTAAATTATCTCATCCAAAACAGAAACTATGCAGATAAGCAGATGGCTTGAAAACATGGACATTAAACGGGACCAAGATCAAACAAGGGTAGTAGTTCAAGTACTTGGGCATTGTTTTCACACAGGATGGAGGTTTAGATAGAGAGATTGAGATCAGGTGCCAAAAAGCAAATGCAATTGAAAATCAGCTGTCACCATTATTGAAACACCCTAACATAAACATGTCCACAAAAATAATGCCGATAAACAGTATATTCATGCCATCTCTCTGTTACCAGTGCCAAACTTTGACTTTAACCAAATCTTTAGAGAGAAAGATCACGACATGTGAGATGAGATGCCCCCGGAAAACGATCAACGTAACTAGGAGAGACAGATCACGACATGTGAGATGAGATGCCCCCGGAAAACGATCAACGTAACTAGGAGAGACAGATCACGACATGTGAGATGAGATGCCCCCGGAAAACGATCAACGTAACTAGGAGAGACAGATCACGACATGGGAGATGAGATGCCCCCGGAAAACGATCAACGTAACTAGGAGAGACAGATCACGACATGGGAGATGAGATGCCCCCGGAAAACGATCAACGTAACTAGGAGAGACAGAATGTGCAATAAAGATGTGCGAAGAATAGTTGAAGCAAGACCCTGTTCTGGTTATATCGATGAAGCGAGAATCAATTGGTTCAGCCACCTCATGAGAATGCATCCTGACCAACTACCCCTGTGCATCTATAACGCACGTGGTTCGTGTTTTCGCAACCGTGTCAGACCGAGAACTAGATGGATAGAAAATGTTCCGGATATTCTAGATCGTCATTGGATGATGAGTACTTCAATGACGCGTTTGGCCCTGGATAAAAAGCATATGGCTCCCCACGGCACAAGTGGATGAGACAAGACAAAACAAGTAAATGCTTTCTGTGACTCAGTGGTGCTGTTCTTTACTTCTTAAAGTAGTCCCTGGGATACGCAAAGCTCAGAGCAACTAACTTTTATCACAACTGTGATACGAACAAGTTGAAACAAAAGAACAGGTTTCAAGGATAGAGCGAAAAGGGAGAAGTTAAATAGCGAGTTATCGTTAAGTTAGATTGGAGATTAGAGATCTACTACTTAATGAAACTAAAGGATGACATTAGAGATCGAGTACTCAATGACACTAAAGGATGACATTAGAGATCGAGTACTCAATGAAACTAAAGGATGACATTAGAGATTCAGTACTCAATTAAACTAAAGGATGACATTAGAGATCCAGTACTCAATGAAACTAAAGGATGACATTAGAGATCGAGTACTCAGTGGAACTAAAGGATGACATTACAGATCAAGTACTCAATGAAACTAAAGGATGACATTAGAGATCGAGTACTCAATGAAACTAAAGGATGACATTAGAGATCCAGTACTCAGTGAAACTAAAGGATGACATTAGAGATCGAGCACTCAATGAAACTAAAGCATGACACTAGAGATCCAGTACTCAATGAAACTAAAGGGTAACATTAGAGATCGAGTACTCAATGAAACTAAAGGATGACATTAGAGATCCAGTACTCAATGAAATTAAAGGATGACATTAGAGATCCAGTAAATGAAACTAAAGGATGACATTAGAGATCCAGTGCTCAATGAAACTAAAGGATGAGATTAGAGATCGAGTACTCAATGAAACTAAAAGATGCCATTAGAGATCGAGTACTCAATAAAACTAAAGGATGACGTTAGAGATCGAGAACTCAATGAAACTAAAGGATGAGATTAGAGATCCAGTACTCAATTTCGCGAAGAGTGGTTAATTGATGTGCGAGTCCATCTTAATAGACTTAAACACTAGAACATAGTAGATCCGCAGCCTGTTAGGCGCCATCTATGCTGCTCTTAACAAACCACCTAACCATGGCCGGTGTTATGCCATATCACACAGTTAGTCGCCTCTTACAACATGCTCTCTGTGTGGCAGTGGTGCTATTCTGCTTTTTTTCATACACAAAGGCCCCGGCGGATCACTCGGGACAAAGAGGAAGTGTATGGAAGACAATTATAACATATTCGCAGCCGCCCATCAATGGCGTTTTACAGCAAAGTATGGGGTTGAGCTCGCGTTACTAGCATGGTCAAGTCCACCGAGCTATAAATGGGTACATAGTTTACTGCTAGGAAAGGGAAAAAACAAGGCTGGGAACTAGTCACCCCCGTCATAAACAAGCTGAGGCATGGTACAATGAAGTCTCTTAACTGTCCATCCCTGACAGCAAATGGCTGCTGTGTGACTACCTTTCCCTTTACTTTCACATAGGCTCAACAATCGTTGCCGCGGGGGATGCGTTAATACTGTACTAGATTTCATCTCACATGCATGGCGCTGTGCTTTCGCTAACCATAAATCATACACGTGTTTGTAGATGGGTAAACTAATTGAACCCAGTCCTACTCCCGTCAGAGACAACTGCTCTAACCACTACGAAGTAGGTTCTCCATAGCCATCGTAGATACTGTGAGGTTCTAGCAATATCTTCTGGGTCCTATGACTACAGATAACGTGAGACCCCATCAATATAATGTAGACAGACACCTGGGACACAGGAAGGCTCACCCTTGGGCCACTCTTCCCCTTCTCTCTCTTCTTACCTCACTCTGTTTCATTTGACTCTGTCCTACAGTCACACCCTTGCACAACTTTCACACGCGCCCCCGTAGTAAAGCCCTTACATTGCACTTTGGTTGGGCTAGCTTCTGAGGGCGCACAAATCTAGCATAGGTACATTCAGATGCACACGTGCATCCAAGCACTGGTTTATGCGTTCTGATATCGCCCAATTGACTACGGTCTGGGGTGGAAAATGGCGCGCCTCCGCCAGTAGAAACTAGTGAGGCAAACATCTAAGCAAAAAAAAAAACAAACCTTGTACACATAATGTGAAGACCCCGGAAAAATTGTTTAGGCCCCCTAGGCTGCATGGAATGTGAAGCTCCCAATAATATTACGTAGATCCCTTGGCCACATATAATGTGAGGCTACAGTAATATTGTAAAGGGTTCTGAGCTACATATAATGTGAGGCTACAGTAATATTGTAAAGGCTTCTGGGCTACATATAATGTGAGGCTACAGTAATATTGTAAAGGGTTCTGAGCTACATATAATGTGAGGCTACAGTAATATTGTAAAAGCTTCTGGGCTACGTATAATGTGAGGCTACAGTAATATTTTATAAGTACCTGCAGCTGAAGATGTCGTGAGTCTCCCAGCCATAAGCTTAAGGTGAATATTATTTTTAAAACGAATCAGCACACAGCATAGATTCATTTTTCAGAGGAGTCCCTGTCACACCACCCCTCTCCCTCCCTCCCCAATACAACTGATAGTGATCATTAGACTGCAGCCCACTCAAAGCCAACGCCTGAATCTGGCACCAGGCAAAGCTTAAGCTAAGTAATAGCCAATAAAACTGATGGAGATATGTACAGTTATGGACTGCATTAACTAGTCACGTGCCTTAGCTAACGCTGAACTTGTATGCCATCCTTTTTATACCAGGTAGGAGCAGATCACAGCCAGTTGTATTGTCTTTGCTTAAATTTGACAATGCAACTTTCCCACACCTTTTCACTCGATTACAGTGAGCTAGCGAAATGAATGCATGTTTGGTCCGACTCGATTAGTTGTCGGTCCAACCGATTCAAAGACATTAAATCGTTCATATAGCACTCAGCTCCCACCGCCTAGCTCACGCGGAAAGACACGCGCGTTCTACTTCATCAACATAAATTCTGCCTGTACAGCCACACGAGAGGAAAGCCCCATCAATGTCCACGGATATAAACCCCGTGCAATATTGTCTGAAACATGCTCTCATCACATGACACCCGCATGAAGGATAATCGGGTGTCAATATATTCAGCCATAAACCAGTCATCGAGCCCGGCAGCCTTCACCAGCCGCTTGACAGGTCAGGAAGGCGGGGCTAGAGACGAGGTAACAGCCTTAGCAGTCCGTTCAAACCAATAGCGTGATAACGCTGGTGTGGCATACCAGGAAGAAAGACAGTAGCGCAGGAAACTGTCTTGCACTGCATGCCTACTTCAAGTAAATTCAAATAAGAGGCTAAGAGGAAGAGAGCCATGGTCATTTGAGTGCTTTTAAGCGCTGTGCAAGAGTTTCGTCCTAGAGGACAACTATTTTTCTTTTTGCCCATGCCCATATTTGCTTCTTTTCGCTTCTAGTGCCTAATGTCAGTATAGTTTCTTTTGTCTCTTCTCATATTCATTTTAACCTAGTTGACTGCGGTATATATTTCTTGAACTGTGGCTCTGATATATTTGGTTTTAGCGGCATCAAAATCCTATTACGTTGAAAGACACAATCTTACATGAGATGGATTCATTCGTGTATCTTGGTAACAATATAGACTAAGTAGGAGGTACAGACAGAGATCTTCTTCTTCTTCTTCTTCTGCGTACACAGTCAGACAGTAACCATTATTTTCTCGAAAAAAGCGGCGGTCATCCTGAGACTCTCGCCAGACAGAGATCTGAAATTAATAATATAAAAGGCGAGAGTGCCTTTCATCGCGTTAGGAAATTTTTGGAAATAAAATGAAATATGTCCAGCACAAAAATACAAATCGTTAACTCCATTGTAAATTCCTTTCTATCGTACGCTCTGTAACGTGGGGAACAACGACGACCGCAAAGAAAAAGTTTCAACCTTTCATCAATGGGTGTCTGCGCCGAATGGCGCGTTTAAAATGGAATGATATGATAAAGTCCCAAAAGAAGATCTCTGGAAGAACATGAAAGATATTAGTAGCACTTGACATAAGGAAAAGGCACTGGTGTTACATAGGACACACGCCGAGGATAGCAACTGATAGCAAGACATGATCTGTTGTGGAATGTATGGGAAACTAGAGGCAGATATAGAGTAGAGAACTTGTGCCAAGCGTACATGCAACAAGAGATAACAGGGTTGAAGTGGATCTTTCAGAACAGGAAGACTTGGTGTGGAGTTTATCAAAGACTGTGAGTCGGAAGCAGTTGCCATGGTTTGATTGATTCATTGATTTACTGATTGATTGATCATGATCTCTGATATAACTAAAAAGACGGGTTGTGGTACAAAGAAGCCTGCCTCCTGCCAAAAAAAGGTTTCGTTGAGTTTAAATACCATCTTCACATCGAGGATCGCTGCAAAGGTTCACCAGCGTATTCTGTCTCCTGCCATAATGGTCAATTCCCGCAGGCTTTACCTTGTTTATCTTTTAAAATGATACTGTCCCATATAGCACGCCTCACCTCTTGCTACGCTTGACCTTCCTGTCCAGTATTATTTTTAGCAAGACGGTTTGTGTTCTGTTGTGACCAAAACATATTAACCGTGGTACTCTTGTTTTGGTCATCAATTCGTTGCAATCCTAATTTGCCCAAGACTTCTTTATTTGCTTTCTTTCCTTGTTAAGTGATGCGCTCCAATCTTCTATTTATCTCCATTTCAAAAACAGAAACTATTTTCTCGTGCTGTGTGCGCATTGTCCCGTGTCTTCGACATTAAAGACGAAAATATTAAAGACGATTCAAACTAGGTTAAAAACATAGACAACATCGTTGTTTTTTTAATTCGTAAATATAATCCTCCACATTACCGTGTTTTGCGTGGGTATATCTGTTTTCAGGGATATACGCTTTTATCTCCAGCACAACAGTTTAAGGCTTCGATGCTGAATACTTTTTAATGGATCACACGCTCTGATACAGCCAAAATGACTGTACAGCAGCACGCTGTTCTTTGATTGTGCACTCTGTGAGGATAGACGCCATTTTGTGATTGATGCTGCGCACCTGCATGCGACACCTAGCGTCTGCTACCTACAGTAATCGCAAAGCTAGGTGTTACTGCCACCTAGCGTCTGCTACCTACAGTAATCACAAAGCTGGGTGTTACTGCCACCTAATGACTCCTTTAGAAACTACCAACTACATTTTTCAGCTATCCCATAACAGTGTGTGATCTAATTACTGACTCACTTTGGTTCGCCAGGTAAAAACGCAAAACCAAAACTATTTTCTTTCATCGAAATAGATGTTTTGTCGCTGGAAGCCAGTGTGGTTTCCAGGAACACAAAATATGCCAAGTGCTTTTATCCATGCATTTGTAAGAGGTGACAGAGGAATATTGTGCATGTGGTTGACAACCTCATTATGTATTACCTTTTTGCAACGAGATGGCATTGTGCACCTCCATACATATTCTCATGGAAGGCCACAGGTGCTACTTCTCTCCCTACAGTATGACAGGATACGGGTATTCCGCTGTCACATGTGACATATGTACACACGCCCGTAGTGCCAATCTTCAATTAATACTAAAAAGGAAACCTCAGTCTGTTGTGCCTCGTGGGCAGCCGGAAGTGAATCATCTAGCTCAGACCAAGTACATATAATCCTCTAACCTTTTACCCCCTTTTAGCTGGCTACCTGCACCAGTTTCAGTGACCATATCTGACCATGAACCTATTCCGGTTTTAAGTGGTGGCCCTGCAAACAGTCTGCAGCCATTCATGCTGGATAAGACACTAGAGATCGGAGAGGGAAACCCAATCACCAAAATGAATTGTTCAAATCGAATGGTTGTGTCCACAGCAGCGAAGGCGAACTTCGATAAAGTTAACAAACTTCAAAACCAAGCCATGAGAATTATAACAGGTGGCATGAAGTCAACGCCAATTGTAGAAATTGAAAAGATTACAAAACTGCAATCCATGACCGATAGAAGAGACTGCAGAGCCCAGCTGCAGTCAGAGAAACTCCGAAGTCTGACGGACCATCCAATGTACCAGAGACTAAACAATTTGGGAAATGGGAAACTAAAGCGGAGAAACTTTGCAGAAATAGCCAAAGCAAAAATGAACGAAGATCCCATAAACGAACTAACAACACCAAAACCCATCACTACTGTACGAAAACCTACTTGGAGGCAGGATATATTTCCAGAGGTGGTAGAAAATATACCAGGTATTGCAAACAAAAACTGCCAGACTGAAAAAGAAAGGAGAGATACTACCCTAAGTTTCATATCGAAAAGCTACCCAAGCATGGACTGGACCCATGCATACACCGACAGTTCTGTAACAAACACTACACAGAACGGAGGGGCATGAGCATTCCTGAACCTACCAAATGGCAGAAAAATAACACTGTCATTCGCTACTGGTAAGTACACAAGCAATTTCAGAGCAGAGGCAGAGGCACTGAGGGCGGCAGTGGAAGAAATGGTAACACACAGTGAAAATGAGAGCCATATAGTCCTGCTGACAGATGCTCTCGCCGTAGTCACAGCGCTAAAAAGCCAGAAAAACACTGAGCTTAATGACTTAAGAGCAGCACTCTGCAAACTGTGCCAGCAGTCCGCACCAAAAAGGGTAGTGGTACAGTGGGTTCCGTCACACTGCAACATCCAAGGCAACGAGGAGGCAGACAGACTGGCAAAAGAAGGTGCAAGGCTACCACAAACAGATACCAGTATGACGTACGAAGAGTCAAAACGGCTTATCAAAGCCAGATACATGACCAAATGGGAAACCGAACATACTGGTTACACCAAAAACGATGCCTATTACCAGTTGAACCGAAGAGAGCAGGTCGTTGTCTTCAGACTTCGCACTGGCCACAACAGACTGAGGTACCACCTATTCAACAAATTGAAGATAGGGTGTACCGACGAATGCCCGTGCGGTACTGGTAAAATGACCACTGAACATCTGCTGCAGAACTGCCCGACATACGAGGATCAGAGAGAGCAGATGTGGCCATTGCCAGTGGAACTGCAAGACAAGCTCTATGGTAGTGGCGAGAGTCTCAGGATGACCGCCGCTTTTTTCGAAAAAATAATGGTTACTGTCTGACTGTGTACGCAGAAGAAGAAGAAGAAGAATGGTTGTGTCCGGGATCCAGATGCTGAGCAGCGCATGAGCTGCAGTGGTCAGCGACCCATAGCTGACTGCTAGCGTCAGGGCCAGCGAACCATAGCTGCCAAGACCCTTCTACACCTCCACGCGGTGATCCTGGATAACAGGCTGCAGCAGGGCAGACTGGCTAAGGAGAAGAGATCGAAGAGGGAATGCTAACCCGGTACTCAAAAAATGCTTGCTGAAGTCGGATGTGTTGGACCGAGAGGTGCAAATATCGCAGCCAAGCTGTAAACTACAACCCAACGCATTCCTTTCTCTGGACTACATTCTGCTACTTTCAGGGTTTGGTAGTGGGAGATTGAGAACGAAGAAGAAGAAGAAGAAGAAGATGCAGAATGGTTGTGTCCAAAGGCACAGGTACAGCAACCTCGCTGTGAGTAATAACACAATGTCACAAAAGCCATAGAGGAGAGAGGCGATGAAAAATAAGAATGTTTAAGGAGAAAAAGCTAATAATTGTGTAGCTTGTTATAGGGTTGAAAGAAAGCTCTAGAAACAATAGCCCGTATTTGTAATGTAAATAAGAAAGGCAACAACTCGTTTTTCTTGGGGGTTAGAATATGGGAAAGAAAAAGAAAAAGCATGTGCAATCATTTGTAATATGATAATAAGATTAATCTTGGAATTCATAAACGTGCGCCATATACATAATGTGTATTAATGGTTGATATTTGAGACTGCATTCAATGGTGCTGGCCCCCTATTGGCAGAAAAGTCCAGTTAGCTACCATCACAAAGACAATAACTTAAGAAACAAGATGAACCACATGATAGTTAAAGGCATACACCAGTGATAACGATCACAAAGCCACGTAGGCTTATCAGCACTTGGAAAACAGAAGTGTTAAGCAAGACAACGAATGTATGAAACAAGACAACGAATGTATGAAACAAGCAACGAATGTATGAAGCAAGACAACGAATGTATGAAACAAGACAACGCATGTAGGAAACAAGACAACGAATTTATGAAACAAGACAAGGAATGTATGAAGAAGACAACGAATGTATAAAACAAGACAACATATTATCAAACAAGACAACGAATGTATCAAACAAGACAACGAATGTATCAAACAAGACAACGAAAATATCAAACAAGAAAACGAATGTATCAAACAAGCCAACGAATGAATCAAACAAGACAAGGAATGTATCAAACACGGCAGCAAATGTATCAAACGAATAATTCAAAAATTGAAGCAATGGATTGGGTTCTCAAACACGTTTTTCTCTTGCAGCGAGAACTTGGCTAATTTGGTAGAGGGACCCTACTCGATTTTTCAGACGCCAAACGTTTCAGTCATTTCAACTATAAAATAGTGCATGACTAATAGTTCGAGAATAAATAGAGTTAATCACTCCAATTAGATAAAAGCTGAGAACTAATAAATGGAACACTTTATGCCTGCTAGCACTGTATCCTTGGACTTCCATAATTATCTGAATTATCATTGGACTTTCATTTCTTCTGTATCCCTGCCAGAAGTGTATCCTTGGACTTTCATTTCTTCTGTATCCCTGGCAGTAGTGTATCCTTGAATTTCCATTTCTTCTGTATCCCTGGCAGTAGTGTATCCTTGAATTTCCATTTCTTCTGTGTTGTAGATGAAGAAACAGTTGTTGGATCACAGCTTGCTGTACTATTAATTGTCTGCTTCTACTGTTGTCTTTTTTTTGGTCAGTTTTCAATCTGTCTCATGGTTTCCATTTATGAATTGCATCTTTACAGCGCATCTGATGTCTTCCTTAGTTTCTGGCTCCTAGGACTGTTCCTTAAAATATAGTGTTCGTTATCCCATTTGTTCGTGAAACCTAACCGTAAAATTGGATCTTGCATGCTTTTACAAGTCAGCAGAGCTTAATATATTCCCCTATTGTGTTGGAATGTATTACGAATGTGTCATATGATCCTTTGATGTCATTTCAAAAATCAGTATCTAATCTCTGTTGCTTGCAGATTTCGTTCCTTGCTACATTTATTGATCATTTATCAAACTTGAACTGACATACAAAGGGGATATGTTTACCTGCTTATTTTTATTGCTGAACTTATTTTCTAGTTCTGTTTATTATGGTTCCGTATGTTTAAAATAGTCTTGTAGTTGTCATCGTTTTACTCGTTTTACCAAACTAAACCTGCAAGCAATGTAAAGCTAGAAAGACTGGAAGGAAGAAATGGAAATGAAGATAATCCGAAAGAAACCTGATCTCGTTCTAATCAAATAAACAATACAACGACAATCAGCGACAAGCACACACATAATAAAGAAGGAACGTTACAAATTAAATTAAAAATAATTTGAAAAAAAAGTTCAGTTTGTCCACAAACATGTACTGACTGCCGCAGTGGATGACCTGTTTGGGACTTTATTGTACTGGGGTCTCAGGTTTCACTTGTGAGGTGGGGATGACTCGCCACATTCCTTCCTGCATTATCTTTCGTAACAGTAACTCAGGTGTATATTTACAGCCGGGGGACCTGTAGCTTGTCGATATTAACTCCCACTGCGCCTTGCTGTACCGAAAGAAGGAGTTAGTCAAATAAGTTCAGTCAGTCAGAATGAATAATGTAATGAATGTATGTTTCAAGTTGCGACATGTTGACGACAATATGTAACTGACACCAGGCCTCCCCTTGCTTTCACAGCCGAGGGATTGCAGTTTTAGGGAGAGAAAAGTTTAGGTCAGAGGGCAGTTATGCTGCAAAAAGAAAATTACGTATAGCTTAGTTAGTTATTTATATATTTAGCAGTCACATTTTGTAATTTGTTCCTCTATCATAAGCATTGTGATGGAGACGGCGTGGGCTAGTAGTTAAGTGACACGTCTCACAACTCGAAGTTGCTGGGTTCGATCCCCATCACAGCACAGGCCGTTAGCACTGGGAAGCAAACACTTAGAAAATGCAGGAGGAAGCAGACCCTTACATAAAATACATGCCGAAGTCGGATGCGCAAAATAAAAACCGCAGTGCAACGCACACCGTCTTTGGGAATTGTGAAATTAGACGAACGCGCAAAAAATAAATAAAAAAATAAGCTTTGTTTCCCAAGGCAGTTGTACTGTGTGTTGCGCTTTAACGACACAGTGCGTCCTACTTCAGCAAAATTTTAAAAATGAGTATACTTCGCAAATGGTTACGACCTTTTTGTTTCATTAATCCAAATACAAAAAAGCTTTGATTGCGGGCAGCAGCACCAACCACTTCACCACATCGCTCCACTCAATAACAACACAGACTTCAAGCTCATCATGTAATCAGTGGCATATGTACAAATTACAGGCAGTGCGAGGGGTACACATTCCGTGGGGCACTGTGGTAGGATCAGAAGTCCTTGGAAACAACGTGCAATAAAACCCACCACTACAAGAACATAGTCTACACATTTCGGTTTAGGATTCCCAGAAGCAAACCTATAATGGTGATAATAATGGTTGCCATCGCAAGCGAAGGTGCACAATTATTAGACTTAGGTAGTGTTATGGGAGCCGAACTAGAACAGTGATTTAAACAAGTTAAAAAGTTAGTTACACATCGCAAGCGACGATGGCGATATCATTAGACGGCGGGTTTTGTCTGGATGATGTAACTTGTGGTGTATTTGGATTATAGTTTGGAAGGAGCTGCGCTGGTCATTAACCTTACTTTCTGGTCCCGAACTACTCTGGACCAGTGGCAAGACGACTGGATTCAGGATGCAAACAAGCTGGCCCCACCTCTTTCATACCAGTGGTCGCTTGAAACCTTCGGGGCTCGAACCCACACCGTGTCCGTTCTTTGCTTTGAGAGAAGAGTGCCATACCAGAGATTAATGCACTGGCACCCCAGTTCGACCATCAGTTGGTGCGGGATTATTTTCCGATCACAAAATTGGCTCTCGGGGTCGTAAAAAAACAAAAACACAGTTGAGCACTAAAATTATCTAGGAAACTAGAAGGTATGGTCAATACCGATATGGGCCTAACACCCAAAATGCACCACTGGCATGCACACATTGGAAGTGTTATGGGATGGATGTCAGTATATGACATGCCCTGAACTTGAAACTAAGTGGCGAGGGGTTTCGCTGGTCGTCAACCTCACTCTCTCGTCCTAAGCTATCTGAACACAGCGGCTAGACGTAGTCAAGGCGGCTGGAGATATGACAGAATGCGGTTGATAAACATGATGTTCTGGTATCTTGCCATGCACTTTTCTCTCCCCACCGCGACGCTGTGAGCTGTCTTCCTGTCCGTTGTACCAGCTAATTGTCTCACCCGAACAGGATGAATTAAGTCTTCCCATGCTGTGGTAGACAAAACAGTAGGTCATCGAGAATTCAGTGCCACTCCCCACAGCCGGCGACCTTCACTTATTTTTATAAATTACATTTGTCCTCATCGTTTTCTTCCAGTCTTTATATGCCGTATTATGTGACAAATTAAAACCAAGTGGCTTTGATTTCGTTAATCAATTCTCATCAATCAATCAATCAAATCCAGTCACTTCTATCTGCTCATAGACCATTAATAACCTCCGGCCATCATACTCAGCCCAGGGCTGTTCTTTCTGCCTCTCTCATAGGCCAGTGACAACATCCGGTCATCATACTCCGCCCAGGGCTGTTCTTTCTGCCTCTCTCATAGGCCAGTGACAACATCCGGTCATCATACTCCGCCCAGGGCTGTTCTTTCTGCCTCTCTCATAGGCCAGTGACAACATCCGACCATCATACTTGGTCCAGGGCTGTTCTTTCTGCCTCTCTCATAGGCCAGTGACAACATCCGGTCATCATACTCCGCCCAGGGTTGTTCTTTCTGCCTCTCTGATAGGCCAGTGACAACATCCGGTCATCATACACGGTCCAGGGCTGTTCTTTCTTCCTCTCTCTAAATGTAATAGTTTCATCTTTGTTTCTTCTCAAATTATCTTCCTCATCTAATTTTAATCCTACTTCTTGTTCATGATTTCATGTAAGAGCCTGACTAAGTTAGACATTGCTTTCCTTAGCAAATGTTCCATAAAGTCCTATTTTGTTCGTTTAATTTGTTGTTACATAGGTTAGTGTTAACTTATGTCCCATTCAAGAAAGGATGACAGAATACAGACAAAAAAACTGAAATAACTATGAAACTTTATCATTTCTTTTAGTACTTCATTATTTCTCCAAGTAAAAGTCAAGAACCCGTCACACCATGCGGCGCAAAGGAAATATGGGGTTTAGGCCCATAGTATTTTGTAACCCGCGGCACTTAGTGTATGATGTGGTCAGCCGCCTTTACTCCCCGAACTCAACCGGTACCCATTTAAGGCTGGTTCGATCCGGGAGCCATTGAGGTCTGAAAAAAACATTTCCGCTTCAACTGGGGAATGAGCCCAGGACCACTCAGATGAGAAGCCAGCGCGCTACCCACTGCGCAACACGTTCCCATTTCTCCATGGATTACCATATATCACATCATATATATATATATATATATATATATATATATATATATATATATATATAATATCCATTTTTTTCAAATCCATAGAATTTCTTCTCCAAACATTTCTGCTCCACGTTTCTATGCCACAGCGGTTAGTGTACTAGCTTTCCAGAGAGACGACCAGAGTTAGTGTACTAGCTTTCCAGAGAGACGACCAGAGTTAGTGTACTAGCTTTCCAGAGAGACGACGACAGTTAGTGTACTAGCTTTCCAGAGAGACAACCAGAGTTAGTGTACTAACTTTCCAGAGAGACGACCAGAGTTAGTGTACTAGCTTTCCAGAGAGACAACCAGAGTTAGTGTACTAACTTTCCAGAGAGACGACCAGAGTTAGTGTACTAGCTTTCCAGAGAGACTACCAGAGTTAGTGTACTAGCTTTCAAAAGAGACTATCAGAGTTAGTGTACTAGCTTTCCAGAGAGACGACCAGAGTTAGTGTACTAGCTTTCCAGAGAGACGACCAGAGTTAGTGTACTAGCTTTCCAGAGAGATGACCAGAGCTCAATCCCCAGTTGGTACGCGATTTTTTTTTTCTGATCGCAAACCGGACCCTGGGGTCGACCGAGCGACTGACATTGAATACCAGAAATATCTGGGAAGTAAAGGCGGCCAGAGGGGGACATCATCCACTAAGTGGCATGGGTTACAAAATAATATGGGTCTAACACCATATTTCCTATGGGCCGCATGGCGTGATGGGATCTTGACTTTACTAGTCCATACAGTAAAGACAATTATACATAAACACCTGATCACTCTAACTTACTTTCTCTAGTTATTCGTGTGTATGTGTCAGTTTTAGAAAGATGATGTGTGGGTAAGGTAGACATATACCATAAATGGATGACTGTCTGTAAGGAGCTTTTTAATTTGCGAATCAACAGTGCACAGAGTGACCGGCTTCAAAATCTAACAAATGTCGAGCCCGTGAGTGTGTACAACCAACAAACTAAATGAACCATAATATATACACCTAACACAATCTTCTGAAGGAGGCACATGCATCTGTTAAGAGCGCTGTGATGTCGATTCTGCTTTAACATAAAATGGGAAAATCGTTCCCCATTTGCTGGTAGAGACAGAGAACCTCTGGATTTGCCGGTAGTGCAGTGATGTCGGATCTTCACAATATACCATGTAAAGGTAGTGAATTGCAGACACTGCTGTCAGGGATGAAGTATTAGAGGCTCTGTTATATGTCACAACTTGTTTATCAGGTGGGGGTGACCAGTTCCTTTTTTCGCTGCCTATTTTTTTTGACCAAACAGCAAACCGGGTACCTATTTGCAGCTGTGTCATCTAGAGCGTGCTGGTTGCGAGGGTTGTACCCCGAGTATTTGCAGTGACAACTACCTGCCCAACCACCAAGTCAGGCAGACGTTCAACCTAACAACATAATGATATCAAAGATCTCCCGGGTTTACCGAGGCCCGAACAGTCAACAAAGAATAGTAACACTGAAACCTGTCAGGCATATCGGAAGAGGTGAGGACGGTATCTCGGGTGGTCTAATTGTACAAACGAGAACAAGAATACCTCCATTCACAATACAGGAGTGGAGAAAGGGAGCCGCCGTTATTACATGTCTATCCAATAGAAAACATGCTGTTTTATTGGAGGCTAACTGATGTGGTGAAGAATCGACGTGATCCCCGTAGTAGTGAGCGACACGCAGCCGAAGCCAAGCATAGCACAACCAGGAGGATCTCGGTACACCTGCTTCACCAAGCTGCTGCAACCTGCCACCTGACTCCTTTTCAGGTCGCACACAAGAGTAATCATAATAATTGAGAACATTTAACAAAAACAACAACAACAACATATAAACAGCAACAAAAACAACAGCAGCATACTAGGACAAAGTGAGATATGCTATACGGAAGTCTTTAACTGACAGGCGCAAATAAGCCCATTCGGTGGTCAGTTGCGTCATAGAATGAACGTGGTCAAGTGGCCGTCTGCTTTATTGACGCGTGTCTGGCTGCCACTCTAGGTGTGTTGGTTGCCAGAAACCACGTGGCCCAATACGCCCTACAGTACATGATTGCTGTTTAGTAACATACTACCGTTCCTTTGTTCCATTGTAACTTGTTCGCAAGCCGGACATTTCCTACTTCATATAACGATGTAGCCGTACTATTTGTAGTGGAAAACTGTACAAACTACAAACGTGCTTAGCGCAGCCGGTTACTATTTACGCCATTGATCACGAATCTGTAAGTTATGGACGTCCCAATTTTGAAAGACCTCATATCTTCCGCTTTGGCGTTTGTCCCGCAAAGGGCGTTGTGACGTTGTGGTCGTCTGATATATCTGTGTTTTGGTGCCAACATATCCAATTTTAACTGTTTATTTGTTAGGAAGAGTACCTGTTTTGCCTTGCAGCTGCGATCCATATTCCCTAAACCATAGAGTAGTCTGTTTCCAGGGCCCCGGTTTGAAAGGGGAATAAGGTCTTCGTCAGGTCTGGTTCGATGACAATGATGCAAATAGCCAGCTATAAGTCGCTGGCTGCTGCTAGCTCTGGGCTGCATCTTCGGCCATCAAAGACCTCATATTAGCAAATATTTCCGCAGCGGAGGGGTAATACACATGTTTGAATGTTTTCAACCCGTTTTTCTGGAGTTAGCTTGAGTTCGGCGTGGCGAAGCCAGTTAAACGCTATCAGTTTGTAGTTGGCCTTACGTACACGTAATCAGCGCGCAATGATCCGATAGCTGTTATTATGTAACTTAATGATTTTCCTTCGAGTGGCCGGACGGATAGAAGAGCAGTCTTCTAGGGAAAAGTACACAGATCAAAATCTGATAAATGCAAAGCTCTTTTTTTATTTATTTGAGGTGAAATAAAATCTAATCTTCACACTTCGCTGTGATTGTCAAGTCAATCCGTTCACTATATATTCTTTCTTGTGAGCCCAATCAGTGGCTAAAGCGACTTTAGCATAGAGAAATGAATATAGAGATATTGCGTGGATACGACCAATTGTCTGTTAGGTACTATAGTCCGTTTTTTAATTAATAAACAAGGTCCGAAGCAATTTTATACACAACTGCATGTTATATCAAAATGATTTTTTGCATGCAACTTTAGAATATCTATGACGTTATGGAAACATTTTTTTCTGTAAGAAATTTGATGTATTTTGAAAAATGTATTCATTAGGTTTTATTAAAAGGAACCTCACTGAATTGGACATAATTTGAACATATTTACGGTACACAGTGGTGCTGTTTTAAAAATAGATGCTTTGACATTCAAATAAGCTGAGTTACAAACAAATTCCTGTTTATCTCGTGCACTAATTAGACACTTTGTGGAGTGCGGACAACAACCAAGATCATTCATGCGAAACTGTCGTTCAGATATAGCCGTATCACGAAATTATAGTTTGTGAGGTTGTTATTGTGACATATAGCTGCTTTAACAAAAGTTACATTGATATCAATTTCAAAATGAGGTTGAAGTGAAAATGTATAACAATGCAGAGGGTTAACGTTTTACTATTCAATTTTTTATCCACAGGAAATCTAAGATGGGTCATTTATATTGCAATATTCATGACCCACAGAAATGAGCACAATTGGTACCCAGTCTGGATAGATCATCCTTTTACCGTTGAATGGGCATGACGCAGAGTGCACTCATAACAAGCAAGGTTACGGCGTGGGCTAGTGGTTAAATGACGCGGCTCACAACTCGAAGGTGCTGGGTTCACTCCTCTTCAGGGATCAAGATGCTAAGCAGCGCATGAGCTGCAGTGGTCAGTGACCCATAGCTGACTGCTAGTGTCAGGGCCAGCGAACCAAAGCTGCCAAGACCCTTCTATACCTCCACGCGGTGATCCTGGATAATAGGATGCAGCAGGGTAGACTGACTAAGGAAATTGGATCGAAGAGGGAATGCTAACCCGATACTAAAAAAATGCTTGCTAAAGTCGGATGTGTTGGACCGAAAGGTGCAAATATCGCAGTCGAGCTGTAAACTAAGACATAACGCATTCCGTTCTCTGGACTACATTCTGCTACTTAAGCCCTTTCTGTGTTTGGTAGTGGGAGATTGAGAATGAACGAAGTCAAGCCAAGCTAAGCCACTCCTCATCACATAACCGGCTGCTACCCCGGGGGAAGCAAATCTTTCGAAAATGCAGGAGGAAGCAGATTCTTACATAAAATGCATGTCGAAGTTGGATGCACTGAGCTGACAGGCGCAAAAATAAATAAATAGTGCAACGCACATCACCTTGTGGAACAGAGAAATAAGGCTAGCGAAACAAAACAAAAAATATAAAGCAAGGTATGAAATGAAATTTGACGATTTCGACAGAAATGTTACAAAACGGGAGATTTTGAAACAGTTGACGAAAAATCAACTTGTTACTCTCCGGAAAGTAAAATTAACATTGCAATCAAACTGCAGTAGGAAATTTCCATAAGTACTCTTTGGAAAATTATAAGAGCCGCCGGCTTTCCATTCAGGAAAACTTCAAGACGCAGGAATAGTATATGTGAAAAGCCACATTTGATTGCTACCAGAAGCAAATACATGAGACAGATAAGCAAACGGCGTAGGCAATGCTAAATGGTATTGCATACTTGGACGAATCCTGGGTCAATGCTTACCACTACACCTATGGTAAAGAATGGCAATCAGTTGACGGCGAACAGAAAAGACTGCTTAACATCTCTGGACTAAGTAATGTCAATGTTTTAGCGTCATGGATATTCTAAGATTGCATGCGAAAAGTCATGTGGATCTGACATGCAGTTTAGTAGAAAATTGCTTCGGATCTTGTTAATGAATTAAAAGACAGCCTATACAAAGGTGTCCAACGCAGAGGAACATATAAGGCACGTGTGGCCATCACCGATGCTATAACTGGACAAGCTATATAGAGATAACATTAGCCTAAGGCTGACTACTGTTTTCTTCATATCGTTATATATATTAAAGTTTACGTCTGAAAGCGTACGAAGAAGAAGAAGAAACTTCAATAACTTTCAAACCTTGTTTTTATAGATTGTGGTCGACGGCCGTAACCTAAAGGTTATTATCTAGGTTATATTCTAGCCAATGGCAGTTGTATACAGCTTATACACTGTGTGTACTTAAAAATGTAAACGCTGTTAACCTAGATGGCTGGGAAACGAAGAGTAACACCAGGGTCAAAAGAAACATATTGATCAAGACCTTCAAGGCACATCCGTGTCGGACAAGCTGGAAATAGGCTGCGTGACAGCAGCCTGCCCAACGAGGTGATGTTCAACACTGAACTCCCAATAGGGGTGGGTTCCCTAAGGAGTCTCGCATTGCACTACAGTTAGGAGAACCATGATCCCTAATTTTAAATGCGCCTCGGAATTTAAGAAGAGCCACTGTAACCCGCTACGAAAATATAACGTACGACGTTAACTGAACATATCACGAGTAGCTTCGAATAACAACAACAGGAAACAACCAGTGTTCTTCATCGCGTTATTCTCATCATCGGGCAATTGTGTATTAACTGGATTAACTAGAACATATAAACACTCGTGCAATCACATTGTATAAGTGTGTCACAATTTGCTAATGACAACCTCAGCGTCCACAGATCAGAAGCAGAACAAACTATAAAATAAAAAACACAAAGGGAAACCAGCAGGCACGGATACAATCAATATAGAAAAGACACGTTCAAGAGAAATTTTGTGTAGACAAAATCACTGATATATGTAATGGCATCTACAATACAGAACCTACACCAAGCAGCCTGGTCTGTCTTTACAACACTACCCAAAAATCCTTCTTTTTTTTTTTTTGCTTAGATGTTTGCCTCACTAGTTTCTACTGGCGGAGGCGCGCCATTTTCCACCCAAGACCGTAGTCAATTGGGCGATATCAGGACGCATAAACCAGTGCTTGGATGCATGTATGCATCTGTATGTACCTATGCTAGGTGTGTGCGCCCTCAGAAGCTAGCCCAACCAAAGTGCAATGGAAGGGCTTTACCACGAGGGCGCGTGTGAAAGTTGTGCAAGGGTGTGACTGTGGGACAGAGACAAATGAAACAGAGTGAGGTGAGAAGAGAGAGAAGGGGAAGAGTGGCGGATGTGCCCCCAAAAATCCTTCGTGCAAATCAAAGCTCTTAGATTAGAGTTATCTCTACCCGGAGAGTAACGTGATTAATAATCTGTTTAAAATTATGCAGGAGAGAATTAGGATGATCAATTTGGATTTAAAACAGAAGACGGAGCACGAGGAGCAATATTCTAGACGACACTAGCAGAACAATAAATGGAAGTACAATTAAACATTAATGCATGCTTTATAAGCTACAAAAAGGTCTTTGACAGGTTTGACTTGACAAACTAATTACATGTCTAGGAAACGTAGGTAAGGATAGAAAAACAACGCAAGAATATAACCCAGTAAGAATACACAGTAACTGGTACTATGAGAGAAATGACACTGTATGATCTGGCAGACATTACTCATCATGTATAGATGTATAAATAATGGAGCGATACGGATGCGCACTGTCCCGTTGTCTGTTTAACATTTACATATAATACATTTTACGGCAGGCAGAGGAAATACCAGGACTCATAATCAGTGGAGAATTAATTAATAATTTCAATATTCTCAGATATGCTGATGACTCAGACTTAAAGACAATAAGTGATACAGGAACTGTGAAGTCAGGTGAAGAACAAAAGTCGGGCGTGTGGATATTAACACTGACCAAACAAACTAGGATAATTAGTAAAGTAGACTCGCAATTCGCTCTAAAGATGACAATAGACCAAAGCAGACTTGCAATTTACTCTAATGATAAAAATAGACGAAAGTAGACTAGCAATCCGCGCTAAATATAACAATAGACCAAAGTAGACTTGCAATAAGCGCTAAAGATAAAAAAATATAACAAAGTAGATTCGCAATCTACTTTAACTGGTCGAAGGCTACTCATATCTTAGAAATATAATACCTGAAGTTGGTAAATGTAAAGATAATAGAAAGGTAATACGAAGACAAGGGCGATGGCCAAATATGTTTTCAAAAACATGAGTCATATATTGACATCCACACAAGTCTCTCACAAGCCATAGCTGACAATGTTCGGATCAAGTACACGCGGTTTTCAATGCACCGAGTAGAAACTTAGTCAATGAACACATGATTGCAGAAGACAATTACTGCCTCTGAAATGTGGAACTATAGAAGAGCGTATGTTCTGGAAATAAATAACACTAATAATGAAATCTTGGAGAAATGAGTACAAAGAAAATTGATGAACGAAATCAGAAATCCGCCAATTAAAATATTTTGGTCACATTGAAAGACTGGGATCAATATGCCGAGAAGCGCACGAGCTGCAGTGGTCAGCGACCCATAGCTGACTGCTAGCGTCAGGGCCAGCGAACCATATCTGCCAGGGCCCTTCTACACATCCACGCGATGATCCTGGATAACAGGCTGCAGCAGGGCAGACTGGCTAAGGAGAAAAGATCGAGGAGGGAATGCTAACCCGGTACTCAAAAAATGCTTGCTGAAGTCGGATGTGTTGGACCGAAAGGTGCAAATATCGCAGCCAAGCTGTAAACTACGACACAATGCATTCTGTTGTCTGGACTACATTCTGCTACTTAAGCCCTTTCAGGGTTTGGTAGTGGGAGATTGAGAACGAACGAAGAAGAAGAAGAAGACACCTTATCTAACACCTTGCTGAAAACATTACTGAAAGGAAAGGTCGTGTGCGAACGTCCCAGAGCTAACCAACAATGTAAGTGGAAGGATAACATGGACAAGGACAAGATTGCACCAACAAGAAAATGTTTAGCATGGACAAGGACAAGATTGCACCAACAAGAAAATGTTTAGCATGGACAAGGACAAGATTGCACCAACAAGAAAATGTTTAGCATGAACAAGGACAAGATTGCACCAACAAGAAAATGTTTAGCATGGACAAGGACAAGATTGCACCAACAAGAAAATGTTTAGCATGGACAAGGACAAGATTGCACCAACAAGAAAATGTTTAGCATGGACAAGGACAAGATTGTACCAACAAGAAAATGTTTAGCATGGACAAGGACAAGATTGCACCAACAAGAAAATGTTTAGCATGGACAAGGACAAGATTGCACCAACAAGAAAATGTTTAGCATGGACAAGGACAAGATTGCACCAACAAGAAAATGTTTAGATGGCTTAGGAGATCCATTGCAGCTACAACACGGATTTCTAAAACGAAACACTACCGAAGTGTCTGTCACGTGAACAACTTGTGGAGTGAAATCCTCTATCCTCTTCTTGTACCTCAGACCACACCGTAACACCTTCAGCTGGTGCATGCACCCGTATCATGGCACTGTACTATCTCTGCGTCGGGGGAAGACAATCCTCTCGCGCGCAACGTGCTATTCAGCGAGGATTTGCGACGGAATGAAAGCTGCAACCTAGACGAAGGCTGCGGAAAGCGATATTTGGTAACCTGAGTATCTTATGTGTGGGCCGGTCTTTTCTGTGTCTATGTCAGACTCCTGTCATCATCATCATGTTTCAGGTCTAGCAGCGTACAGCGGTAAAAACAGAGGTAGTCCAGAGAGGTTAGGAAACCAGTATCCTAAACTGGAGCACGTGGGTTCGAACTAACGACTTAAGTTTGTATTTTATCGAAGGTGAAATAAATAAAAACGTTGCATGCACACTGTACGACAACTACTGGGACAAATGATCTTTATTTCTTAACCTTGTAATTATCCAGGACAATCAAATTTGAAAGGAGTCTGCTAGTCAATCATTTTCTCCTTAATGGGCAGCTTTGAAAGTTTACAAGAAGCGTTTGAGGAAATCCACTCAAATCATGCTGGACTTAGAAGAAGACGATGAAGAGGTTACTGAGTCTCATGATCAGACCCTAACAGATCAAGATCTGCTAGCACACGAAGAACAGAGACAACTACTCAATGAATAGAAACCATTGTTCAATAGAAACCGGGATCAAGATGCTGAGCAGCGCATGAGCTGCAGTGGTCAGCGACCCATAGCTGACTGCTAGCGTCAGGGCCAGCGAACCAGAGCTGCCAAGACCCTTCTACACCTCCACACGGTGATCCTGGATAACAGGCTGCAGCAGGACAGACTGGCTAAGGAGAAGGGAACGAAGAGGGAATGCTAACCCGGTACTAAAAAAATGATTGCTGAAGTCGGATGTGTTGGGCCGAAAGGTGCACATATCGCAGTCAAGCTGTAAACTACGACACAACACATTCCGTTATCTGGACTACATTCTGCTACTTAAACCCTTTCAGGGTTTGGTAGCGGGAGATTGAGAATGAACGAAGAAGAAGAAGAAGAAGAAGAAGAAGAAGAAGAAGAAGAAGAATAGGAACCATAGTTGAAAAGGAACCATTGTTGAATAGGAACCATTGTTCAATAGGAACCATTGTTGAATAGGAACCATTGTTTAAATACGTTAACTAGGCCTAGAATGATATATAAATGTGGTGAAGAGATCGCCATGGCAGATACCGCGATTGCTTATTGAATAATTATAGATCTGAACTTTGACAGAAGTGTGAATATTAGCATCAGGTCAGGTTAGGTCATCCCGTAACCATTAAGGTCGTTGGGGCACACATGTAGACATCCTCACAACTCCACGCCATCCCTCTCTGTCAGAAGCCGCTGCCTGTGACTCTTCTGGTCGGAGATTGGTCCATTCTTTTATGTTGTCTTCCCATCTATTTTTGGGCCGGCCTCTTCGTCGTCTGCCATGCACCTTCCCGTGGAGGATTGTGTTTGCAAGACCATTTGATCTCGATATGTGACCGTACCAGGTGAGTTTTCTTCTTTTGCCAGTTGCCAAGAGATCTTCGAAAGGCCCTATTGCCGTCGTAATTCTATTTCGGATTTCCTCGTTTGTAACTCGATCTTTGTACATGACGTTTAAAAGTCTTCGGAAACATCTCATCTCCAAGGCCTGTATCCTTTGTTGAAGGTCAGCTGTAACTGTCCATGTCTCACACGCATAGAGAAATATTGACAGGACCAGTGTACGCATTAATCTGATTTTCGTGCGTAGTGCTAACCGTTTATCTTGCCAGATTTTGTTAAGCCGCGCAAGCGCCGCTATTGTCTGTGCTATTCTGGCCAATACTTCACATTTTGATCCTTCATCACTGACAATCGACCCAAGATATTTAAAACGGTCAACTACTTCGAGTTCTTGACCGTTTGCTTTTATCTTGCTGTTGAAGCCCGTAGCGTTGTTTGTCATTAGTTTTGTCTTTCCAGCGTTTATCTCTATACCATAGTCAAGAGCTGTTTCATCGAGCCTTCTGACCCATTCCTGGAGTTCTGCTTTTGAACCCGCCAACCCGTCGATATCATCTGCAAAACGAAGGTTAGTAATCGTTCGGCCCCCTATCTTGACAGTACCAACGTGACTTCTTTTCAACTCTTTTCAATATATATTCCTTGAAGGAAATATTACCATAGAAAACAATAAATCCTATTACAGAGAACTTCTGAGAGAAAGGACGAAGACACTCATACTCCAAGCATCCTCGATTTCCTCCTTCAAGAAACAACTGCCACAACCAACTAGAGACACCATTCCACTATCTCTTCAAATTCTGAGCCTTCAACTCCCATCTAGACATTGCTAGCAAATCTCCATCCAAATCCCCAACATCAAACATGACAAGAATATTGAGTTACAGTTGTGAAGATGATCCCCCGGACTTGCATAATCTAGACCTCAGATAATACACCATTTGTTCTGTGTTGACTGGAAATATTCGCCGTCCATTTATGTCATAAGGAAACAATGTTAACGTTAGATTTTGTTTAATCTTAGTCTTAGTTGACCTGTACTTATACATGTGCAGATGCTGCTGTGCAGGTCCCAGCTCTGGCATGAATTGGATGTAGCCGGGAGGAGAATTTCCTGCTTAGTGGGCTAGGCTCGAGCAGCTGTTTGTGGTTTATTACATATTTGAACATTCTTGTATTTCTGTTTATGTGTATGTTGCGGTGATTTACCAATGTTATTTAGAAAGCTATTTACGTTGCCTGTGTGCATTGACAAGCTAAATACAAGTTATACTTCAGTTTTAATCAATTTTCGCTTTTCGTTGTTGCTCTCTCTAGTGCAGAGCCAGACAAAAGAGCATTGGTTGACTAAAAAGTAAAATAAATTCATAAATAATTAAGATCAGCATCATCTGGTTGGTCAGTTTTAAGACTGATCGTAATATTGCCTGAGCATGTCTCTCTATTCGACCCTATCCTATGGTAGGTCATCCTGAGACTCATTGTAAGATTGGCTGAGTATGTCTGTCTATTCGACCATATCCTATGGTTGGTCATCCTGAGACTCATTGCAAGATTGTCTGAGCATGACAATGTAAAGTCTCGCATTGTACTGCCACCAGGAGGATTCCGGCACACCTACCCAAGTGCGCCTTCTGATGGAAGATAGGCACTGTAACCTGCTACTAAAGAAACGTTGTCAAGAATTAACTCGTCATGAGTAAGTAGGTAGGAAGTTAGTCCTAGAGCGCAAAACGTCTTTGAGCACGATTAGGGGTCCCAGGCTGCATGCAATTAGGATGATGTCTTCCGGATTTGAGCTAGCTAGAAGGCACGTGGAATGCCGGTGTGGGTGGTGGGGGAGACATGACGGAGAGGACTGTTTCTCATCGCTGATGTCCATTGTCTGCCTTAGTGGTAGGCGAGAACATCCTCTGCAAGACGGGCGACATGTCCAATAGGGTCAAATATCGACGGTGTAGCATGGTGAGTATACTCTAGAGACCTGTCAGTCGATTAAATTAGTCGTTTGAGACCTGGTCAAGTGAGTGGATACACATGTGGAAGACTTCAAATCGCTTATGGTCGTCCTGCTGAATTGCACAGGTTATGAAAATTCGAAGATTGGTTTTTAGTGAAATCTTCATTTGGTTATAGACTTGACGCATGACGTTCAAAGAGGCGATAGCCAGACCGACTCTTTGAATGATGTCCAGGTGGCTTCATGCTTCGCAGTTTTCTTTGATGCTTAGCATGAGAATCTTCGAACAACAACAACATCAACAACAGCTCTATGAGACATGACTTATCCTGGCTTTCTCTTCCAGTAATATTCACTAGTCCCCACTCTTCTGAATCCCTGGGAGTGCCTGCCAAACACATGGCTGGTTACAAAGTTCGGTTTCTTTCTGAGGCTGTGTTGTATCCATCTCCAATTCATCTTCTTAATCCACAGCTGTATTGGCCGTATCGTTTTCTAACGCCACCGATCTGTCGTCACAGCGTGAGGATAAGCGCCCTCTAAAATGTGGTTATTAAAATATAATCCCCTCAGCCAGCGACATCCGCCACTACAGTATATCACGTGTGCTCACTACAATGTCAACCTGATGGGAAAGACTCGGACTTAGAACGGAACACAGACCAACAGATTTCTGTAAATCTGTAGTGATATGTTAATTGGATCGCTCAAAACTCCATTATCTTATGTTTAAAGCAAATTCTTGTACAAATGAAAGCTGTGAACAATTTTCAGAGAATGGATCTATTTTCAAAACCGCAATTGTTGTTCACAACATGACTTCAATGGTGGAAAAGCTTTTAATTTGTTATTGATAATTCCACAAATTCGGAGTGTAGTATTTCAAAGAAATTTGTTTGTCGTGTCAAAAGGCTAGTCATTATTTCCTTATAATAGTAGTAAATAGAATAAAGATCAAGAAAACAAGTGAAATACTGTGCTTACATCTATGCCAAGAAATGATATGGGATGAAGAGAATGAGAGCGATTAAGGAGAGAGATAGAGAGAGAGAGAGAGACAGAGAGAGACAGGCAAACAAACAGAAAGGCAGACACACAGATAGAGGACAGAGAGACAGACAGACAGTGAGACAGAGAGACAGAAAGACAGTGGAGCATACAGACAGAGATACAGACATACATTGAGACAGAGATAAAGCGAGACAGAGAGACAAACGTACAGAGAGACAGACACACAGACAGCAAAACAAGAAGAACTGAAAGCCAGTCTGAAGAAGAAATATCTAAACTGGACACTCGAGCTGACCACATTGCGTTCAATTCTTCAATAGAAACATCTAAAGTGGACACTCGAGCTGACCACATTGTGTTCAATTCTTCAATAGAAACATCTAAACTGGACACTCGAGCTGACCACATTGTGTTCAATGCTTCAATATTCTTCAGAATTCTTCAATTCTGTCTTTTTCCTTTTTTTTTATTTGGTTAGTTCAGTATTGTTGTCCCTGATGAAGGCCTATTGGTCGTTACGTAGGTTTTGTTTGTATTCTCGTCTCGGTGCGGTATCTGACCATACCTATTTTTAAATTTTGATTAAACTCAACATTAATCAACTTTTACATTTGTCTTCATGTTTTTTCTCCATCAATTCTTCAATAGAAACATCTAAAATGGACACTCGAGCTGACGACCTTGTGTTCAATTCTTCAATAGAAACATCTAAACTGGACACTCGAGCTGACCACATTGTGTTCAATTCTTCAATAGAAACATCTAAACTGGACATTCGAGCTGACCACATTGCGTTCAATTCTTCAATAGAAACATCTAAACTGGAAATTCGAGCTGACCACATTGCGTTCAATTCTTCAATTGAAACATCTAAACTGGACATTCGAGCTGACCACATTGCGTTCAATTCTTCAATAGAAACATCTAAACTGGACATTCGAGCTGACCACATTGCGTTCAATTCTTCAATTGAAACATCTAAACTGGACATTCGAGCTGACCACATTGCGTTCAATTCTTCAATTGAAACATCTAAACTGGACATTCGAGCTGACCACATTGCGTTCAATTCTTCAATAGAAACATCTAAACTGGACACTCGAGCTGACCACATTGTGTTCAATTCTTCAATAGAAACATCTAAACTGGACATTCGAGCTGACCACATTGCGTTCAATTCTTCAATAGAAACATCTAAACTGGAAATTCGAGCTGACCACATTGCGTTCAATTCTTCAATTGAAACATCTAAACTGGACATTCGAGCTGACCACATTGCGTTCAATTCTTCAATAGAAACATCTAAACTGGACATTCGAGCTGCCCACATTGTGTTCAATTCTTCAATAGAAACATCTAAACTGGACACTCGAGCTGACCACATTGCGTTAAATTCTTCAAACTTTGAGATGTTTCGTTTCACAGTTAACATCACTCCTTATAGGCCAGGCGTGCACTTTTGTTGTTGACTAAAGATTATAACAGTTTCAAGAAAGACACGGCGTCAAGGGTAAAGTCTTACAGATTTTGCTGTGCTATCACTCAGGTTTGTCTGAGGTTAGATTAGGTGACCAGTTTCATTCTTCGCTACCCAGCTTTCTCTAATTATAAAAAAAATATACTTATTTACAGCAGGATACATTGGAGCATGTTGAAACGCGGTCCATTATATCCGAGGGATACTCAGTCTAACTGCTATGATACTTGCTCGCTGTTAATCGTAATTGCTAGGCAATAACCTTGTATAATTAAACAGAAAGCATAAAAACATTGTATTTCATCATCTATAAAATGACGAGGCGCAAGCGATGTTGAGTCAAAATAACAAGTACAAGGCCATAGAGCAGTACGGCACAAATAGCTCGTCGGAACCGAAAATAGAACGAATCCTAAGCAATGACCACCAGCCCATATCAGGGACAAAGTACAGCAGTACACATGAAAACAAACGATTTCATTGCTACTCTCACAAATTTGTTAGCTGTTCTCATTTGTGTTGTTTGGTGTGCCTGATGAAAGCGTTTTGGTCGTAACATACGTTTCGTTCCTGCTCTTATTCCGACACGGTATTTTAGCCGGTCAAACTTCTCAATTTTTATATTTCTATGTCCTCTTTGTATAACATACAACAGAGGATGTAGCGCCCGTATATATATATACCTCACCTCCTTTCAGCTCACCGCATGACGGGCTTCTGAGTGTCATAAGGGGCCAAGTTCAATTCTGGTCAAGACACGCACCAGTTTCTCGGCGCATGTAAAGGGACTACTAATATACAGTTAGGAAAGGCAAGGTGAGTTCAAATAACTTCACATCAAAGCTGAGACTTATTGTAGCACAACACTTCATCCCCGACAGCTGTATCATGTATCGGGAGTAAATTAACTGTCGTTTTTCCTTGCAATGCCAGTTACAAGGGCATATCAGTAAAGGATCTAAAATGGCTATTTAAACAAAGCAACTAAATGCGAAAAAAACCTGTAAACTATTTATTACTGCACGTACAGTGTCCATTATTTCTGAACATAATTTTCACAAACATTGATACACTTATCAGGGGAACTGAGACACAAGTTCGGTCAGGCACAACGTACTGACCAGGACGTCGCGTCAGAGTCAGGCACAACCTACTGACCAGGACGTCGCGTCAGTGTCAGGCACAACGTACTGACCAGGACGTCGCGTCAGTGTCAGGCACAACGTACTGACCAGGACGTCACGTCAGTGTTAGGCATAACGTACTGACCAGGACGTCGCGTCAGTGTCAGGCACAACGTACTGACCGGGACGTCGCGTCAGTATCTGGCACAACCTACTGACCAGGATGTCGCGTCAGTGTCAGGCATAACCTACTGACCAGGACATCGCGTCAGTGTCATGCACAACCTACTGACCAGTCACGCAGATAAAGCCAAGCTTAGCACAACTGTCTGAAGGACTACGGTCCACCTTCATCAGCGCGCTCGGGATGTGCGGAAAGCTGAAACACTCCGCCAATTAACGCTCTTTACAGGGCGCACAGAAATGTAAACATACTCATTGTTGGCATTAATCAACATCATACACTTATCGGGGACGCGTGGCCAAGTGGTTAAGTGGCACGGCTCACAATCCGAAGGTGCTGGGCTCGATCCCCACCATAGCACCGGCCGTTACCCAGGGGAAGCAAACCCTTAGAAAATGCAGGAGGAAGCAGACCCTTACATAAAATGCATGCTGAAGTCGGATGCACTGGGCCGACAGGCACAAAAATAAAAAGCACAGTGCAGCGCACACCGCCCTGAGGATTAGAGAAATAAGGCGAGCAAAAAAAAAACAACAAAAAAACAAACAAACAAATACACATATCATTCCTTCATCAAAGCATGCAGCATAGAAGTCTTTCATGTGTTGCCTCAGTCACATCTGCACTTCACGTTCAACTTCTTCCTCTTTCGCGACACGTCTACAGCCAAAAGGGATTAATGTATTATGCTGTAGGAGAAACCATGTTACAGTTTGCTAGACTGTCTATCGTTACTCGTCTGTCAGCTCGAATCACCTCCCCCTTCCGTCTCACATATACGTCTGTTCCGATCTGAACAAGACAACCATATCAGGCGTCATCCACAATTGTTGGGCGCCGTTGAGAAAATGTATCGAGACAGTTTAAACACATAGGGGCACTGATAGATACGGAAGGTTCCAGATCTGAGATTCAGGTAAAAACACCTATGACCATGGCTGCTCTAACCAAACTGCAGCCCCAAATGGACGGATAAAATCATCAACCTGAACCAAGTTGAGTTTAATGTATGCACTTGTCACTTCCGTGTGCCATTACGCGTGCGAAACTTGGATTCTGACAACAGGTCTCGAGCGAAGGATTTGTGCAATTGAGATGAGATGTCTGCGATGAATCCTCGGCATTTCGTATCTAAATCCCGTAATGAATAAAGCAGTTCGGGACATCATTAAGAGACAGTTTGGCCAATATTAAGACCTATTGATTACGGTAAACGCACGCAAGCTTACATGGTCTAGGCATTTATCTAGATTGTCTGGGTTGACCAAGAGATGCTATTCATGAAAAGCGTAACAGAATGAGGCAGAAGAAGAGATGGGAAGACAGTATCAGAGAGTGGACAGGAAGGTTCATAGCTAGAACAAATATCCTGGCACAAAAATCGAAGGGAGAGGCGGGAACTGGTCCAACAAATCTGTAGCGTTGGTGCCCCAATGACCTTTCATGTTACAGAACTGATGATGATGACTCAACAAATACGTCTACCGTAAACAGGAAGGATTTCTTTATAAATATATCCATTTCAGAACGTCATTTTGCACACCAAAACGCACAATAAGATATTGTTATTTGAATGTAAATTATTTCAGTGCGAATGTCATTTTGTTACGCGCGTGCATGCGAACAATAATCACAAAGCTGGATGTTCTTGCCACTTAACGACACCTTCAGAAACTGCCAACGACGTATTTCAACTATCCCATATCAGTTTGTGACCTACTTACTGACGTCCCCTCGAACTCTAACGTCATCTTCTAACCATCTTATCTGTTTTCTAAACTGATCCAACTGTTCAGTTTCCCTGTGTTTTTCGTCACACATCCTGTTGTTCTCTAGGCTAATCGTATATGGGTGTATTATTCTTAACACATTGTTCTCTGGTAACAGTTTTCTGAAAGCTCTTCTTACACACTGCTGTGTACTGAAGAAGGTATACATGTGTTGGAATGCGATACTTCCCAGCTAGCTCATTGCTACTGAAACTACAGTGCAGATTCCCGTCCAATTGGGTAAGCTGCTATAATACAACCTGTTTCGTTTCACGGCGCAGATGCAAAATTGTCAATCAATCAGTCAACGAATTAGAACACTTCTTCCGATAAAGCACAATTCTTCAACAAATTCACTCCAATTTATCCTGCTCTTGATCATCTCTTCCCTGTTTCCTTTATTTTTGTCTCGAGCTGTCTTCTCCATGTGTGGTTTGGCCTCTCTCTACTTCTCTTGTCTCGAGCTGTCTTCTCCGTGTGTGGTTTGGCCTCTCTCTACTTCTCTTGTCTCGAGCTGTCTTCTCCGTGTGTGGTTTGTCCTCTCTCTACTTCTCTTGTCTCGAGCTGTCTTCTCCGTGTGTGGTTTGGTCTGCCTCTACTTCACTTGTCTCGAGCTGTCTTCTCCGTGTGTGGTTTGGTCTGCCTCTACTTCTTTTGTCTCGAGCTGTCTTCTCCGTGTGTGGTTTGGTCTGTCTCTACTTCTCTTGTCTCGAGCTGTCTTCTCCATGTGTGGTTTGGCTTCTCTCTACTTCTCTTGTCTCGAGCTGTCTTCTCCGTGTGTGGTTTGGTCTGCCTCTACTTCTCTTGTCTCGAGCTGTCTTCTCCGTGTGTGGTTTGGCCTCTCTCTACTTCTCTTGTCTCGAGCTGTCTTCTCCATGTGTGGTTTGGCCTCTCTCTAATTCTCTTGTCTCGAGCTGTCTTCTCCGTGTGTGGTTTGGTCTGCCTCTACTTCTCTTGTCTCGAGCTGTCTTCTCCGTGTGTGGTTTGGTCTGCCTCTACTTCTCTTGTCTCGATCTGTCTTCTCCTTGTGTGGTTTGGCCTCTCTCTACTTCTCTTGTCTCGAGCTGTCTTCTCCGTGTGTGGTTTGGCCTCTCTCTACTTCTCTTGTCTCGAGCTGTCTTCTCCGTGTGTGGTTTGGTCTGCCTCTACTTCTCTTGTCTCGAGCTGTCTTCTCCGTGTGTGGTTTGGTCTGTCTCTACTTCTCTTGTCTCGAGCTGTCTTCTCCGTGTGTGGTTTGGTCTGCCTCTACTTCTCTTGTCTCGAGCTGTCTTCTCCGTGTGTGGTTTAGTCTGCCTCTACTTCTCTTGTCTCGAGCTGTCTTCTCCGTGAATGGTTTGGTCTGCCTCTACTTCTCTTGTCTCGAGCTGTCTTCTCTGTGTGTGGTTTGGTCTGCCTCTACTTCTCTTGTATTGGGGAATCATTGTAACGCTTTAAGCTGGTTTCATTAGCATGTGTCCTCAGCACCTTATCCTTACGTCATATTCCACTGGTATCTGTCTGGTTCTTTTCAAGAGTTCCACATTAGATCATACCTTCTCAATCTCTCTATTCTGTCTGGTTCTTTTCAAGACTTCCACATTAGACCATACCTTCTCAATCTCTCTATTCTGTCTGGTTCTTTTCAAGAGTTCCACATTAGATTTCTTATCATACCTTCTCAATATCTCTGTTCTGTCTGGTTCTTTTCAAGAGTTCCATATTACATTTCTTATCATACCTTCTCAATCTCTCTATTCTGTGTGGTTCTTTTCAAGAGTTCCACATTAGATTTCTTATCATACCATCTTAATCTCTCTATTCTGTCTGGTTCTTTTCAAGAGTTCCACATGTCATACCTTCTCAATCTCTCTATTCTGTCTGGTTCTTTTCAAGAGTTCCACATTAGACCATACCTTCTCAATCTCTCTATTCTGTCTGGTTCTTTTCAAGAGTTCCACATTAGATTTCTTATCATACCTTCTCAATCTCTCTATTCTGTCTGGTTCTTTTCAAGAGTTCCACATTAGATTTCTTATCATACCTTCTCAATCTCTCTATTCTGTCTGGTTCTTTTCAAGAGTTCCACATTAGATTTCTTATCATACCTTCTCAATCTCTCTATTCTGTCTGGTTCTTTTCAAGAGTTCCATATTAGACCATACCTTCTCAATCTCTCTATTCTGTCTGGTTCTTTTCAAGAGTTCCACATTAGATTTCTTATCATACCTTCTCAATCTCTCTATTCTGTCTCGTTCTTTTCAAGAGTTCTACATTAGATTTCTTATCATACCTTCTCAATCTCTCTATTCAGTCTGGTTCTTTTCAAGAGTTCCACATTAGATTTCTTATCATACCTTCTCAATCTCTCTATTCTGTCTGGTTATTTTCAAGTTCCACATTAGATTTCTTATCATACCTTCTCAATCTCTCTATTCTGTCTTGTTCTTTTCAAGAGTTCCACATTAGACCATACCTTCTCAATCTCTCTATTCTGTCTGGTTCTTTTCAAGAGTTCCACATTAGTTTTCTTATCATACCTTCTCAATCCCTCTATTCTGTCTGGTTCTTTTCAAGAGTTCCACATTAGATTTCTTATCATACCTTCTCAATCTCTCTATTCTGTCTGGTTCTTTTCAAGAGTTCCACATTAGATTTCTTATCATACCTTCTCAATCTCTCTGTTCTGTCTGTTTTTTTTCAAGAGTTCCACATTAGATTTCTTATCATACCTTCTTGATCTCTCTATTCTGTCTGGTTCGTTTTCAAGAGTTCCACATTAGATCATACCTTCTCAATCTCTCTCATCTGTCTGGTTCTTTTCAAGAGTTCCACATTAGATCATACCTTCTCAATCTCTCTATTCTGTCTGGTTCTTTTCAAGAGTTCCACATTAGATCATACCTTCTCAATCTCTCTATTCTGTCTAGTTCTTTTCAAGAGTTCCACATTATATTTCTTATCATACCTTCTCAATCTCTCTATTCTGTCTGGTTCTTTTCAAGAGTTCCATATTAGACCATACCTTCTCAATCTCTCTATTCTGTCCGGTTCTTCTCAAGAGTTCCACATTAGAATTCTTATCATACCTTCTCAATCTCTCTATTCTGTCTGGTTCTTTTCAAGAGTTCCACATTAGATCATACCTTCTCAATCTCTCTATTCTGTCTGGTTCTTTTCAAGAGTTCCACATTTGATTTCTTATCATACCTTCACAATCTCTCTTATCTGTCTGGTTCTTTTCAAGAGTTCCACATTAGATTTCTTATCATACCTTCTCAATCTCTCTATTCTGTCTGGTTCTTTTCAAGAGTTCCACATTAGAATTCTTTTCATACCTTCTCAATCTCTATATTCTGTCTGGTTCTTTTCAAGAGTTCCACATTAGATCATACCTTCTCAATCTCTCTATTCTTTCAGTTCTTTTCAAGAGTTCCACATTAGATTTCTTATCATACCTTCTCAATCTCTCTATTCTGTCTGGTTCTTTTCAAGAGTTCCACATTAAATTTCTTGTCATACCTTCTCAATCTCTCTATTCTGTCTGGTTCTTTTCAAGAGTTCCACATTAGATCATACCTTCTCAATCTCTCTATTTTGTCTGGTTCTTTTCAAGAGTTCCACATTAGATCATACCTTCTCAATCTCTCTATTCTGTCTGGTTCTTTTAAATAGTTCCACATTAGATTTCTTATCATACCTTCTCAATCTCTCTATTCTGTCTGGTTGTTTTCAAGTTCCACATTAGATTTCTTATCATACCTTCTCAATCTCTCTATTCTGTCTGGTTCTTTTCAAGAGTTCCACATTAGATTTCTTATCATACCTTCTCAATCTCTCTATTCTGTCTGGTTCTTATCAAGAGTTCCACATTAGATTTCTTATCATACTTTCTCAATCTCTTTATTCTGTCTGGTTCTTTTCAAGAGTTCCACATTAGATTTCTTATCATACCTTCTCAATCTCTCTATTCTGTCTGGTTCTTTTCAAGAGTTCCACATTAGAATTCTTATCATGCCGTCTCAATCTCTCTATTCTGTCTGGTTCTTTTCAAGAGTTCCACATTAGATTTCTTATCATACCTTCTCAATCTCTCTATTCTGTCTGGTTTATTTCAAGAGTTCCACATTAGATTTCTTATCATACCTTCTCAATCTCTCTATTCTGTCTGGTTCTTTTCAAGAGTTCCACATTAGATTTCTTATCATACCTTCTCAATCTCTCTATTCTGTCTGGTTCTTTTCAAGAGTTCCACATTAGATTTCTTATCATACCTTCTCAATATCTCTATTCTGTCTGGTTCTTTTCAAGAGTTCCACGTTAGATTTCTTATCCTACCTTCTCAATCTCTCTATTTTGTCTGGTTCTTTTCAAGAGTTCCACATTAGATCATACCTTCTCAATCTCTCTATTCTGTCTGGTTCTTTTCAAGAGTTCCACATTAGATCATATTTTCTCAATCTCTCTATTCTGTCTGGTTTTTTTCAAGTTCCACATTAGATTTCTTATCATACCTTCTCAATCTCTCTATTCTGTCTGGTTCTTTTCAAGAGTTCCACATTAGATTTCTTATCATTCCTTCTCAATCTCTCTATTCTGTCTGGTTCTTTTAAAGAGTTCCACATTAGATTTCTTATCATACCTTCTCAATCTCTCTATTCTGTCTGGTTCTTTTCAAGAGTTCCACATTAGATTTCTTATCATTCCTTCTCAATCTCTCTATTCTTTCTGGTTCTTTTCAAGAGTTCCACATTAGATTTCTTATCATACCTTCTCAATCTCTCTATTCTGTCTGGTTATTTTCAAGAGTTCCACATTAGATTTCTTATTATACCTTCTTAATCTCTCTATTCTGCCTGGTTCATTCCAAGACTTCCACATTAGATTTCTTATCATACCTTCTCAATCTCTCTATTTTGTCTGGTTCTTTTCAAGAGTTCCACATTAGATCATACCTTCTCAATCTTTCTATTCTGTCTGGTTCTTTTCAAGAGTTCCACATTAGATCATATTTTCTCAATCTCTCTATTCTGTCTGGTTCTTTTCAAGTTCCACATTAGATCTCTTATCATACCTTCTCAATCTCTCTATTCTGTCTGGTTCTTTTCAAGAGTTCCACATTAGATTTCTAATCATTCCTTCTCAATCTCTCTATTCTGTCTGGTTCTTTTCAAGAGTTCCACATTAGATTTCTTATCATACCTTCTCAATCTCTCTATTCTGTCTGGTTATTTTCAAGAGTTCCACATTAGATTTCTTATCATACCTTCTCAATCTCTCTATTCTGCCTGGTTCATTCCAAGACTTCCACATTAGATTTCTTATCATACCTTCTCAATCGCTCTATTCTGTCTGATTCTTGCTAAATGTTCCACATTAGTTATCTTATCAGACTATCTCAATCTCTTTATTCTGCGTAGGCACCCATTCATATGTACCCTTTTAGTTGTTTCTTGTTCTCCCAGTCTTAGAGCCATACAAAGAATAAACTATCCATTGGAGTTTGCGATTTTGATATTTGCGTTGCAGTTAACTTCTGTTGATTTCCCGAACACAAAGTGCAATGAAGTCTACTCATGTTTTTAGTATTACTATTTTCTAATGGGAGAGTTAAGGGTTAGCAATAAGCGCAAGACAATAATTGAACAGCTGGAAATATGTGGGATAGTCTAGAGCAACTAATTAACTCTAAGATCAAATACAGCTGAAGTTGGAAGATTTCCATAACAGCACTAAAAGTCACATAACAACATCACTAAAATGCGACATAACATCACTAAAAGTCACATAACAACATCACTAAAATGCGACATAACATCACTAAAACTCACATAACAACATCACTAAAATGCGACATAACATCACTAAAACTCACATAACAACATCACTAAAATGCGACATAACATCACTAAAACTCACATAACAACATCACTAAAATGCGACATAACATCACTAAAACTCACATAACAACATCACTAAAATGCGACATAACATCACTAAAACTCACATAACAACATCACTAAAATGCGACATAACATCACTAAAACTCACATAACAACATCACTAAAATGCGACATAACATCACTAAAACTCACATAACAACATCACTAAAATGCGACATAACATCACTAAAACTCACATAACAACATCACTAAAATGCGACATAACATCACTAAAACTCACATAACAACATCACTAAAATGCGACATAACATCACTAAAAGTCACATAACAACATCACTAAAATGCGACATAACATCACTAAAACTCACATAACAACATCACTAAAATGCGACATAACATCACTAAAAGTCACATAACAACATCACTAAAATGCGACATAACATCACTAAAACTCACATAACAACATCACTAAAATGCGACATAACATCACTAAAACTCACATAACAACATCACTAAAATGCGACATAACATCACTAAAACTCACATAACAACATCACTAAAATGCGACATAACATCACTAAAACTCACATAACAACATCACTAAAATGCGACATAACATCACTAAAAGTCACATAACAACATCACTAAAATGCGACATAACAACATCACTAAAAGCGACATAACAACACCACTAAAAGCGACATAACAACACCACTAAAAGCGACATAACAACACCACTAAAAGTGACATAACAACATCACTAAAAGCGACATAACAACACCACTAAAAGCGACATAACAACATCACTAAAAGCGACATAACAACACCACTAAAAGCGACATAACAACATCACTAAAAGCGACATAACAACACCACTAAAAGCGACATAACAACATCACTAAAAGCGACATAACAACATCACTAAAAGCGACATAACAACATCACTAAAAGCGACATAACAACATCACTAAAAGCGACATAACAACATCACTAAAAGCGACATAACAACATCACTAAAAGCGACATAACAACATCACTAAAAGCGACATAACAACATCACTAAAAGCGACATAACAACATCACTAAAAGCGACATAACAACATCACTAAAAGCGACATAACAACATCACTAAAAGTGACATAACAACATCACTAAAAGCGACATAACAACATCACTAAAAGCGACATAACAACATCACTAAAAGTGACATAACAACATCACTAAAAGCGACATAACAACATCACTAAAAGCGACATAACAACATCACTAAAAGCGACATCAGAGCGTCGGACGCTATGATCAGGTCTACTCAATTAAATACACCATTTCAAAGGTCGGTCATCAATGGGTCCCCAATATCCGCTATATCTATCCCTCATGATAGAATCTAACACACGTTTTTCTGTCCATCTCTAGATGTTATCCTCCAACTTAAAGCATGGTTTCCATCTTGGGTGTTTGTTCTGCACCATAACGTCTATTACGGTTTCCAGCAAGTAGTTATGCTGCTTCCCTTTGACAACCTATTTAAGATGATCGATTTCTTCCATTAATTGCTTATCGCCTAAGACACTCTCATGTGTTGGCATGTTTCTACACCACAGTGTAGGGAAAAAAGACTAGCGTCAAGGTCAGGTAATACATACTCCCCAAGATACACCACCTCCCCTCCATACTTTACGTCCACATAGGCCTCCTGGAAACAGGCTGTGTCCCAGCAATCTGGTGAGGTGGGGATCGCCACCGTGATCCCCATATTTGTGATCTTACTGAGGGAGCCGCGTAGCGCAGTGGTTAGCGCGCTGGCTTCGCATCTAAGTGGTCCTGGGTTTATTCCCCAGTTGAGGCGGTAATGTTTTTTCAGACTCCCATGGCCCCCGGGTCGACCCATCCTTAAATGGGTACCGGTTTAGTCCGGGAAGTAAAAGCGGCGAGGAAGAGGAGATGGCTACCGCCCTCATATAGCCGAGCCTTTGAAATGTGAGATCGCTAACACCTCACACCCCTACGGCAATAAATGCTATGGGTTACGTTACTTTACTTTACTGAGGAGACTAGCAATGCACAACAGCGAAGAAGACGAAGGTACACCTTCTCAATCACGTTCTGGGATGTAAGAAGAGCCACTGTAACCGGCCATACAAGAAACATCGCCAAAAGTTGAAATGACAAGTGGCTTAAAGCAACAATTACATAATCTAGCATTTACGAGCATATGTCAAACTGGAATACTCTACATTTGAATATTGATATACTTGTTTGATGTTAATCTAAGTTTGATGTTAAATCTAAGTTTGATGTTTACAATAATATAATGAGCACGAAATTTATAATAATAAAATAAAGGTAGAATAACTGTGACATTCGATAAATAGGTTTCATTCCGTTGTTTGGTTTTCTGTAACGGGAATACGAGAAGCTGCCATTTCTTCCTAGAAACACCCATTTAAGATAAATCTTGAACTTGTCTCAGCCGAACACACAAAAGCTCTTTTCCCGCGCGACACTCTCTGATATTTAACTCACAGATTTAAGGGCCAGGTTGCATTTGTAGGCCAAGAATTATTGTTTTGAACTCTGCTCATTGCCCGTCCATTGTTTTCACCGAAAAGGTTGGGCGTGAGTTTCATTGAATTCAATTCACAACACTGCTCTAGTGTCAGCTAGGAACAATAAAAATAGGTTCGTTAATTTTTTTTGTAAGCCAAACAGATACCGAAGTTAATTATTATCAGCAGCACTATCTCATTATAATAAATGAAAGAAAAATCGACTTTGTTTTCGAACTGCAATCAACATTAGAAGCCTGGGAACCAATGTGAATCAGGAAATTAAAACCACTCCAGAGAATAAAGTGAATCAACAACATTGCTATATGCTGGGTTCACGAACCAGTTAAAGATAGTTCATATAACTGATGTCATGACACTGGGTTAGCTTCTCGTGACTTAGGCGGCAAGTTCTCTTCCTGACTGCCTTGTCTTGCCACACAGTAAGTTAGGTATCCATTTACAGCTGGGTACATCGGAACTTGCTGCTGAAGTTGTAAACTTCTTTTAACGAAGTTGCACGCTTTTCAAACAGAGTATATGTGCCTGTATCCGATCTACAAAGCCATCATAAAACAGTCAATGTTTGATGATGTGTTACTCTCACTGTAATACTCAAAGTGGTATATCATCAGGATGTTGTCAGTGGTTGGTGATGTGTTACTCTCACTGTAATACTCAAACGTGTATGTCATCAGGATGTTGTCAGTGGTTGGTGATGTGTTACTCTCACTGTAATACTCAAACTTGTATGTCATCAGGATGTTGTCAGTGGTTGGTGATGTGTTACTCTCACTGTAATACTCAAACTTGTATGTCATCAGGATGTTGTCAGTGGTTGGTGATGTGTTACTCTCACTGTAATACTCAAACTTGTGTGTCATCATCATTTGCCCGCTACACTATGTGCGGCGCATAGATCCAATACTGCAGTTACTATACCCTAATCAGTTTTTATGGAATCCTTAATGAGATTGTTTCAGTAGCAATAATGTGTTCATGGTAATTTGATAGCTCTATGCACGGCCTTCTTTTTCATCCTCAACACTAAAAAAAGGAAACAATTAAAATGATGGCTTACCTTCTCACTCCAAATTCAGCAGCACACCTTCCGCATCTTAAAAATGGTCTATATTCCTTAATTATCATCACCGATTAGGTAGTATCTGTTTTACATGGTGAGTTTGCTAATCCCCATGCACACCTTTTTTAGTCCCATTTTACGGCAATTTTCGGAAACCTTCACTGGTCAGTTTATTTTCAATGTGGGCACCATCCAGGAGATTTTAGAATAGTTGTAGTTTAAATGAGTATCAAATGTGATCAAGAATAGAGAAAGGCGTGTCTGAAGTGGTCACAAAGACATATAAACAGCAGCAAATCTACCGTCATCACGTTTGTCTTGGTTTCTTCTACGTCCTGAGATCTCGTCTCTTTGAGTAGTAGCTTCAGTCTTGGACAGAGCCAAAGGCCGCAGACAGCCATGGCTGGGGTGTATGAAAAGTGCTAAACTTGTCCAATACTGTTTTCCAGAATTCCAATATGTCAAGCGAAACCTACAGACGGATTTCGTTCACATATATGTGTTAAAGAGCACATCGACTACCGATACAGTTAGTGATTGTGGATAGAAAGTCAAGATGCCTAGACTTACCCTCATAAACCCTGCAATATAACCAGAGAGTCGCTGGATCGAAACCCACAGGTGGCAAGAAGATTTAAGATTGTAAGAGCACACGATGAAGGAGGTCTGACCAGTTGAGTCGCCTAGGCGTAACTAAAAAAAGATGGTTCACACTAGGATTGGAGTGGTAGACAAATGGCCCTAAGGGAACCAGCTAAATGGATAAAGTAAGTCCCGCTATCTCAACATACCAATTTTGAGCCCAACCAAACGCAGAAAACCTGTGCAGAAATACATTCTCACTGTAAGATGGATGGACCACGCGCCCGCTGTAAAAGGAAGCGGAATTCAGCCAAACCTATTGTCCTCAGCGACACACTAAGTTATGGCAGACCACTATTATGGCCCGGCTCTCTCCTTAAGTGCATGCTTGTTTCTCTTCCACAGACAACGCCCACCAGTTTCCTTTAAAATAAGAAACGAAAATGAAAAACATAAATGAAAAAGATGAAAATTTCCCCAATTATCTTTTGTGGGAAGAACCAAATGAACAAGCAGGATTATGTTTCTTACAGCTTCTGAAAAAAATCACTTTACCTTAATACGACATCTCTTCCGGTTTCAGAAACCAGACCGATGATTTTCTGGAATCCTCTACAAGTCAGAAGATGGGCAATAAGGAAAAATAAAAACTAAGATTTTATTGATGGATGGAAATATTATAACTTTACCGGAGGTCGCAGTGTGTGACAAATGCACATTCCATGTAGGTGGCTAATGCTACGGCGGTCTGTTAACATGAATTAAACTGATGTTGACTGTTTTAGTAAACACATTCGAATATTGTTTTTTTTACAGGCCTTTGGCTTCAAGAAAGGTAATTTGAATGCCAAAACCGGAAACTTCATAATCAGATATGGTAGCATGAATTGCGGTTGTTTTCTTGCAATCATTTTTATCACAACGCGAGACTGGTGCGCGAGAGGATTTCAGACACGAGTGAATAGTGCCAGGACTAGGTTAAATATGAAATTGAAGTGTCGTGTAATATTCTGAAAATGATCAGATATGGCATTTGACAACTCCTTTGTGTGCGAAATGTTGAAACAACGCAAATGCCAGCTTTGAACTCTTAAGTACTCGTCTGCCAAAAGCGAGGTACACGTGAAATTAAAAGATCGCATTTCAGATTGTAAATCAGAATTCATATACAAGTTCAGGTCTATCAGCCAGAATAAAATCCATCAAACGTTAAATACTTTTGTAGGGCTTTTAGCCAATTGTGTAATACACAAAGCATCCCGTATCTCGGGTGTTACTGCTATGTTTAATTTCCTTCAGGTCTAGGATCCATATTTTTAGCTCACCCTTACATCTATTGCTTAGTAAAATTGGGCGTTCACAAGTGGGGGTTCTAGTGTTCAATATCTAGCTTGATCACACGACCTGTATCTAACAGAGCACTCATATTCGGAACTTGTCTGGGAACAGTTTTTAGATAGCACTTAAAATAAAAACGTCACGTTTCTAAAGAGTATGAAACGCTGTTGGTTTGTCATCACTGTCATAGCAATGTGGTGTATATTGATGCATAACAGTTAACGATTTTCTTTGTAGAAGATTTAAAGAGGAGTGCAATGATAATTATCAACAAAAAGTGTGGTAAACATAGTGGCTTGGGTTTGTGAGTATTTGCATTTCGATATCAGTAATTTATAAGTTATGTAAGTATGCGGTCAAACGTTTGTTACAAGGTATAATATATGCATGACATAAGGTGTATGTGTGCGATAATTGTATGTGTATGTGACATTTGACAACTTGTGGAAGTAATTGACTGGATATTTATGAATTTGACGGAAGTTCTGTCTTTTTAATGGAGTTAATGTGTATCTGTCAAACTGTATGGGTTTCTTGGTTTCTTGGTAATTGAGGCAAAAGGTGCAGATAATTCGTATGCACATTTATATGTATATAAAATGATTTGTAAGTATTTGCCAGGATACTTGAATAAGACAATATTAATACATGTTAGGAAAAAGTAGACATAGTGTCAGTAATGCACATGTATGAACACACGGCAGGGTTTGTGTGAGTAGCTGCTTGAGTGTGTGACTCTATAAATCGTCGAATGGCACTGTATATCAACTCATGACTGAATATGTGCATGTAGTACTTTATTTTTGAATTGATAAAGGAACAAGACGCTGAGCAGCGCATTAACTGCAGCGGTCAGTGGCCCATAGCTGACTGCTAGCGTCAGAGTTAGCGAACAAGTTCGCTAAAGACCCTTCTACACCTCGACGTGGTGAACCTGGATAACAGGCTGCAACAGAGTAGACTGGCTAAGTAGAAGGGATCGAAGAGGGAGATCACCAACATACAGATTTCCTATCTCCTCGAAAAGACGGAGTAAATATGAGGCTGCCATATGTGCAGAGCCTTCGGTTTCGCTCAGCAGTAAGTTGTAAGTAAGTGGGTTAAATGATATATGTTCAAAGATGTGCGGGCTACATTGCGGCACTCAATGTACCTACGAGGCGTGTTCAAATGAAACCGAACCAAACTGCAAAAAGTGAACATACGTACGATGCTCATGATGATGTCCATTCTGTTGGAAACAGCAGATACCGTCCGTCAAGTTTGCAAAATTGCATTATCCTTCAACTCATAGTTTCCTCAGCAGATCATTGAAAACATGGCGAGAGTGATACGGAATCCGTTCAGTTGATCAACTAGCGGTGAGTCGATTTCTAACAGCTGAAGGATGTCAACCAGTTGACATTCATCGCAGAATACAGACAGCGTATGGTGACAAAAATGTGTCGATGACAACAGAGAAGAACTGGACAACGATGTGTAAAGAAGGACGTGAGTTAAACGAAAGATCTTCCGAGACCAGGTCAAGCGCATATTGTTGCACCAGAAGATGCCATTGCCAAAATTGATTCAGCAATTCGGATCACCATACACTGCCTGCATTCCACGGTGAAAATCAACTGGTCGACATCTTTTAGCTGTTAGAAATCGAATCACCGTTCGCTGATCAACTCTGAACGGACCTCGAATCACACCCGCCTTGTTTTAAATGGTCTGCTGCGGAAACTATGAGTCGGAGAATAATGACATTTTGCAAACTTGACGGTTAGTGTGTGCTGTTGACACCAGAAGTGACGTCATCATGCACATCGTATGTATGTTCACTTGTCACTTGTTGCAGTTTGGTTCGATTTTATTTGAACACGCCTCGTAAATACCACAGACAGGCATGATTTGTGAAAAGATAATAAAACATTGGGTGACTTGTGTGGATGTATTGTCTTGGTCATGCTGGTTATCACGACAACAGAAAGGCTGACAACCTTGGCTTAGAAATAATCTATAATAAGGAGATTAGATATGGATAGGTACAAATAAATAACTGAAAATTTGGCGGCATTGAAGGTAAAAAGTGGATAAAAACATAAATAAGGCGAAGGCTCAGAGAACGCAGCGAGACTGAGTCTTTATCTATATACAAGCAAAAGCCGTGCAGAAGATTTCAGAAAAACCTGAACGAAATGCATGGTTTTATCGAGAAGATATGGTTAAGGTGGCATATTGGAATCAATCAATAACCACCATTTGTATAACAGTACTGTCATCGATGAAACATCTGTACTCAGAATACAGAAATTGGAAATCAAACGAGGGATGAACAAGGAAGTCAAACCAGCAGTGCGGCCATGCCGTTTCTGTGTATCATAAGAAGGTATTAGAGAAGCTGAAAGTAGCCAGTAAGAGAAGTCACATCCTTGTGAGTGCGAGGATATATTGGCTCATTATGTAGTGACCTTGAAATGTCCGTATACAAGTACTGTACACCTGCTGTATGCTTCGTCGTCTTCTTCTTCTTCTTCTTCTTCTTCTTCTTCTTCTTCATCTTCTTTTTCTTCTTCTTCTTCTGCCTCTTCTTCTGCTTCTTCTTCTTCTTTTTCTTCCTCCTCCTCCTCTTCTTCTTCTTCTTCTTCTTCTTCTTCTTCTTCTTCTTCTTCTTCTTCTTCTTCTTCTTCTTCTTCAGTTTCTTCAGCGTTTGTTCTCAAACTCCCATTACCACGCCATAAAAAGGACTTTGCAAGTAGTAGGATGTTTTCCGGAGAACTGAATGCGTTGTATCGTAGTTTACAGCTTGACTAAAATATTTTCATTTTTCGGTCCGACACATCCAACTTCTGCAGGAATATTTTGTTACCGGGTTAGCCTTCTCTCTTCGATCCCTTCTCCTTAGAAAGTCTGCTTTATTGCCGCCTGTTATCTAAGATCACCGCGTGGAGGTGTAGAAGTGTCTTAGCAGCTCTGGTTGGCTGGCCCTGACGCAGTCAGCTATTGGTCACTTACCACTGCAGCTCATACACTGCTCACAATCTAGATTTATAGGGCTCAAACATAAAAGCCGCTTGCCGCTGCAATCGCCACACTGTATATGATCGGACAGAAAAACCAAATGTGGCCTATCGACGATTTGAACGCATTTCCATCATGACCAAAAAAGAGCAGCTTCAAAAGCCTTATGCCAGCTAATCCCCAGCGTAGCGTTGGTGTGTTACTATGTTTGTGACAGGGTCAAGTGAAATATTCTGACCAAAATCCCAACTTCCCGTCTCCACTGTGTACATGGAAACAGATTGTGCTACAACAGCCTGATCAGCGAGGTAGGTGTGGTTTCCGAGATTCCCGAAGTGGTGAACTTGCTGAGAAACCGATTAGTACACTGCAGCCAGAAGAACATCGCAGCCGCGGATATAAGAAGAGACACTGTATCCAGTTCGGATTAACATTGTGTAAGCTCCTGGTCTACCGATACTAACCTTAGTGATAACTTCAACATCATTTGTTTTAGCGAAAATTCCGAAAATATAAATGTATTTATCATTGGTGGTACCGCAGCAGAAAGAGGACCCGGGTCACAGTCCCCAAATGCCCATGGGTAAATCCGACACTGACTACAACCTGTTACCAGAGACAATCCGTCAGGAGTGAAGAAGTCGTCCTGACTAGCTCAAACAACAGCCTGCATCCACTGTGGCCAATAGAAGGATACACATTTAGCGAATAAGAACAAAAGTTAAACTTCAATTCAAACTTGTGTGGTTAAATGAAATAAGTTTGTGCTACCTCTTTGATGAAATTCTTCTAGACCACATTCCCCAGCGAGTGGGCGAGAACACATGAATTGAAACTAGGGAAAGCCTTCGAGACGTCTGTTGATATGAAAATGTCAAAGAAAGAAATATGCATACTCTTTTGTTTTCGTACGATTTGAGACAATAACAATAATAATGATATTAATGTTCGCGTAGGCGTAAAAGGCCCGTTGCGTTGATTCGTCGATAAACCGCTACCATGTCCAACTGCTGAGGCTATGTCCATGCGTAGCGTGTCGACCGAAATCCCACAGACTCCTCAGGTGGAGCCCTGTACTCCGCAGCCTTGGGATGAGGGCCGCGAGGAGTGTGTTAGACTAATGTTTGTGTCAAGCTTTCCGCGTCTATCCGTGTCATACTCCCTGTTTCCTCGGGTCTCGTCACCAAGGCTTCTGACTATCTACCTGTTGGTCAGAGTGACCCTTGCTGTGCTCAGAATACAAGATTGCGAGAGGTATCGTGTAACCTCTGGTGGAAGGGTGGGGGGGGGGGGGCGACGAGCAGGATGAAGTCGGCTTCAGTCGGAGCAGAAGTGTTCTTAGTAGTGATATTCTGGACTGAATTCTGGTGTGCAGTCAAGCGGAACGTTGAACACCTTCATGGACTGATTTCAAACGGCTTGAAATGCAGCGAAATACCAGCATAACAAACAGGATAACCAATAGAAAGCACATCAAATCCACAAATAAAGTGATTGATACCACCTGGTGAATGAGTTGTGAAATATAATCCGGAACCACCAAACATCGGTAAACTCGACATAAACACCGTAGAGTAGAGAGTACAGCCACTAAGGCAGGGCCCTCTTATTTTACTCCAAAATTTGCTTTGAGATGCCAACTGAAATATTTATAAAAAATAAAGCGGTGGGTAGCCTAAGGCTATTGGTATCTCCGTAGAGATTGTTCAGGAATGGCATTGGTGTATACAATCAAAATAACAAATACATTGGTTTACAAGTACTATGAAATGTAGAACATGTTCGATAACTGTGAAGCCAAGACCCGGAGCAGGCAACTACGATTCCAATGGGTGACTGGTTGCAGAAGAGAGAGAAAAGCAGAGGAAAATGAAAGAAAATAAGTTTACAAAGGTCTGAAAAATGAAATGCTGAAAGAAAAGTTTAGTTCAGCTGCCATAATGGGGGATGGAGAGCCAGTGCTCTGTGAAACTGAAGGAAGATCAATTGGCAGGGATACGTCTTCTGGTATCTTTACTACGACCAGGCACATTTTGATAGCTGAAGAATAAAATCTATGCAGTAAAAAATAGTGTGCAGCCTAGGATTTAGTGTCAGATCTGCTACAAAATGAAGTCAAGTCTTACAGAGGTTCTGACCCCCCCACTATTGGTATCAAAACCGCTCACCCACCCGCTTATTACAACTGAAAAACAAGGAAACGGTAAAAACTTCAAAAAGTCACCATGCACAATGTGAACACAACACATTCTTTCAGAATTCGAAACTCATTTTGAAGAAAACAGCAGTTGAAAATAATTTGGAGTTGAAGGGAAACAATGGAATTGTGCCAGATTGTCTTGGAGAGAGTTAAATGCTTTTAAAAAAAGCAGTTAAAAAAGGCACATAGATTGTAATTAAAATGTGAAAGATTGGCTACAGAACTTGAGAAATGTAGCTGCAGCAATGTATTTGTGTCTAGTTGACGTCTAGACTGTGATGACTGGTGTTAAGTTGACGTCTAGACTGTGATGACTGATGTTAAGTTGACGTCTAGACTGTGATGAGTGATGTTAAGTTGACGTCTAGACTGTGATGACTGATGTTAAGTTGACGTCTAGACTGTGATGAGTGATGTTAAGTTGACGTCTAGACTGTGATGAGTGATGTTAAGTTGACGTCTAGACTGTGATGAGTGATGTTAAGTTGACGCCTAGGCGGTGATGGGTGATGTCAAGTTTACGTCTTTAATGTGATGGCTGGTGTCTAGTTTATGTCTAGAATGTGATGCCTGATGTCAAGTTTATGTCTAGACTGTGATGACTAATGTCTAGTTTACGTCAAGTTTGTGATGACTGATACCTAGTTTACGTCTAGACTGTGACGTCAGAACGCCATCAAATATAACCATCAGGCATGTTTATGTGGTACATTTGTTGTATCTTCTCCGTTGTATAACCACATATACTCCCCTTCCCCATCCCCTCAACATACTGTCGGTTCGTCTGCGGCTTCTCTTATCGCTATTCTGTATCCATCATCTCCTCACCTGTATTTCATACATCAAAATATCAGCAAATTACATGAGTTTCATTGAATTTTCCCTCGGGATGCACGTAATACCTCAATAACAATATTAGGACAATAAAGGAAAAAGGAAAGAGGCCTAGGTGTTATAATAGATCAAACAGGTAAAGTACAAAAGCAAATCCATGGGGCAGCGAAAAAGGTTAATGCAATGCTGGGTATGATTCAAAGAAACATTATACATAAGAGCAAGGAAGTGATAGTAAAACTATATAAATCATTGGTGAGACCTAAATTAGAGTACTGTTGTGTTCATGTGTGGAATCCTTAGCGTAGAGTGGATATAGACATGCTGAAAGGATACAAAGAATAGCTACACAAATGGTTGTGGGATTCTAGAATTATAGTTATGGGGGAAGGACTAAGAAATAATTGGTCTATAGTGTCTACAACAGAGAAGATTTTGAGGTGACTTAATACAAATGTAAAAATTAATGAACGGAAAGAGTACATTAGACTATACCAAGTTTTTTCAAAGTACAACCGGCTACAAGAACAAGAAGACACAGCTTCAAATTGTTTAAAGTACAACCGGCTACAAGAACAAAAAGGCACAGCTTCAAATTGTTTAAAGTACAACCAGTTACAAGAACAAAAAAGGCACAGCTTCAAATTGTTTAAAGTACAACCAGTTACAAGAACAAGAAGGCACAGCTTCAAATTGTTTAAAGTACAACTGGCTACAAGAACAAGAAGGCACAGCTTCAAATTATTTAAAGACATATCCAGATTAGATATTAGGAAATATGTTTTTAGTCAAAGAGTGGTGAATGCATGGAATGCATTGACACAGGATGTGACGGATTCAGGGTCAGTTGATGCATTAAAAATAGACTGGATGCCCATAGTTATATTTAGTATCGGTGGAGTGGAATAAACTGGTTGTATACAGACTCTGTAGGGCCTTCTAATTCAGTATAATGAAGTTCAGTTAAGTTATAACCACATCAGCTTATACCATAAAAACTAACCGTCGTTCAAACCATCTTTTGACAAGTATTTATTCCGGAAGTAGATTATAGGAAAGCAATGGTGTCGCCCTTATACCGTATTTACCTAAATGAGCTAAAGAAGATGTTCACCTGTTTGTCTACTTTTTGCAAATGTGCACATGTCTACGGAATGTTTGAGCGTATTAAAATGTTTAATATAAACTGCGTGAGCAACAAATGTGCACATGTCTACGGAATGTTTGAGCGTATTAAAATGTTTAATATAAACTGCGTGAGCAACAAATGTGCACATATCTAAGGAATGTTTGAGCGTATTAAAATGTTTAATATAAAATGTGTGAGCAACAAATGTGCACATATCTAAGACATGTTTGAGAGTATTAAAACGTTTAATATAAAATGTGTGAGAAAAATTTCAAATTGTGTACAAACTCTGTTACTGCTCTTCTAGTACATCATGTCGCGAAGTCGATGATGCAGGATGATTCACATTTTGGCTCCGGATGAAACATAGAACCCCATCTTCAGTTGTTTTCTTCACTAGAAGTCTGTATGAGAACATTTACTGGAACGTTTTAAATAGCAATGATGAGGTTACCAGCCCCACGTACAACCCTATTTAGTCTACTTCAACGACATACTTGGAAGGTTTAACTTGATCCATTAGTTCAACCATGTAACGGGGTTCTTGTTATAGGCAGATTGATACGCTGAAAAAATGACCAACAAACGTCAGCAGAAACACATCACTAATCAACATTTCCTCCATCAGTAATACTCTAACCGAACAAGTCCTATTATTAATGCTGGCCAGTCTACACATGTGACATTCACTAAGTATCTTCTTATATCTTTTCTTATGTGTTCATTAATAATTGTGATACACGCTTCTCTTCATCCAAGACATATTAGCTTAAGTGAGTATTGTCCTGTGTGTCTGAAACCTCTTTATCCAAGACATGTTAGCTTAAGTGTGTATTGTCCTCTGTGTCTGAAACCTCTTTATCCAAGACATGTTAGCTTACGTGTGTATTGTCCTGTGTGTCTGAAACCTCTTCATCCAAGACATGTTAGCTTAAGTGTGTATTGTCCTGTGTGTCTGAAACCTCTTTATCCAAGACATGTTAGCTTAAGTTGGTATTTTCCTGTGTGTCTGAAACCTTTTCGTCCTAACGTAGGTGTCGGTCCCGTCTTCGTCCTAGTGCGGCATCTGGACCATTCCTAGACATGATTCTTAAACGTTAAATGGGGGAACTGAGGACATCCTGTCAGGCTCAGGCACAACAAACTGACCAGGACGTTCTGTCAGGGTCAGGCACAACATATTGACCAGGACCCTATCTCTCTTCCATGTAGTGTTCCTTTGGAACAGGCTGTTGTCAAGTTTGGCTAAAGAGACCGGGATCGACGTGATCCCCGTAGTAGTGAGCGTTATTCAGATGAAGCCAAGCATAGCACAACTGCTTTGAGGACAGCGATCCACCTTCACCAGCACACTCGGGATGTGAAGAAAGCAATAACAAATCACCACTTAATGTGATTTTCAGGGCGCACAAAAAGAGTGAACCTACACATTTGGGCATTCAACAACAAAAACAACAATACACGTCAAAAAATTCGGAAGCTATAGAACTACAACCACATAGTATGTACCATGCTCAGATAAATAAAATAACCTACTAACAGACAAGCGCAGTTCTTTAGATAGTGAAGCCAGTGTTCAAAGTCCATGAGAACAACAAACCCACGTGAATCAGGACTGGTATATCGTACATCTGTACGTCTATCCAGCTGGACATTCTAAGAAAGAGGGCATATGGTTGGCAGTTGTTCAGCAAGAAATACAATCAGTTTTGTCCATTGATATTTGTGTTATGCCTAAATTCTCCCAGTTGAACATATCTCTTGAGGAATCTTTCTTCTCTAATCTCGTCTGATAATTAAATCAGTCTCTCTATCTTGGCATGTAAAAATAATAATTATATGTATATAATATTTAGTATAAATTCTTCTACCATGCATTTCTTCTTCTTCTTCATCGTACGCAGTCAGACATAAACCTTTATTTTTTCGAAAAAAGCAGCGGTCATCCTGAGGCTGTCGACACTGCCAAAGAGCTTGTCTAGTGTTGCCACTGGTGATGGCCACATCTGCTCTCTCTGATCCTCGTATGTCGGGCAGTTTTGCAGCAAATGCTCAGCGGTCATTTTCCTGGTACCACACGGGCATTCGTCAGGGCCACCTATCTTCAATTTGTTGAATAGGTGGTACCTCAGTCTATTGTGGCCAGTGCGAAGTCTGAAAACCACGACCTGCTCTCTTCTGTTCAACTGGTAATAGGCATCGTTTTTTTGTGTAGCCAGTATGTTCGGTTTCCCATTTGGTCATGTATCTAACTCTGATAAGCCGTTTTGACTCTTCGTATGTCATACTAGTACCTGGTTGTGGTAGTCTTGCACCTTCTTTTGCCAGTCTGTCTGCCTCCTCGTTGCCTTGGATGTTGCAGTGGGATGGAACCCACTGTACCACTACCCTTTTTGGTGCGGGCTGCTGGCATAGTTGACAGAGTACTGCTCTTAAATCATTAAGTTCAGTATTTTTCTGGCTTTTTAGTGATGTGACTACGCCCAGGGCATCTGTAAGCAGGACTATATGGCTTTCATTCCTTTTACCTGTCACCATTTCTTCCACTGCCGCGCTCAGTGCCTCTGCCTCTGCTCTGAAATTGCTTGTGTATTTTCCAGTAGCGAATGACAGTGTTATTTTTCTACCATTTGGTAGGTTCAGAAGTGCTCCTGCCACTCCGTTCTGTGTTGTCTTTGTTACAGAACCGTCGGTGTATGCATGGGTCCAGTCCATGCTTGGGTAGTATTTCGTTATGTAACTCAGGGTAGTATCTCTTCTTTCTTTTTCAATCTGGCAGTTTTTGTTTCCAATACCTGGTATATTTTCTACCATCTCTGGAAATATATGCTGCCTCCAGGTAGGTTTTCGTACAGTAGGGATGGGCTTTGGTGTTGTTAGTGCGTTCATGGGGTCTTTGTGCATCTTTGCTTTGGCTATTTCTGCAAAGTTTCTCCGCTTTAGTTTCCCATTTCCGAAATTGTTTAGTCTCTGGTGCATTGGATGGTCAGTCAGTCTTCTGAGTTTCTCTGCTTGCTGCTGGGCTCTGCAGTCTCTTCTGTCGGTCATGGATTGCAGTTTTGTAATCTTTTTAAGTTCTACAATTGGCGTTGACTTCATGCCTCCTGTTATAACTCTCATGGCTTGGTTTTGGAGTTTGCTAATTTTATCGAAGTTCGCCTTTGCTGACTTTGCTGCTATTGTCCATTACCATGCATTTGATAATTCTATCTTTTTAAATTGTTAGTAGTTTATTCCTTCTACAGTTGAATGTTGGAGTAGCCAGCTCTACGCCCAATTCTCCTTAATCGTCTTATACCACATGTCTGACAGGTTACAGTTGTATTATTCATTGGTCTCTTTTGGGCACCTGTAAAACACGGCGCTGTATACTTGTATATATATATATATATATATATATATATAAAAGATATATATATATATATATATATATATATATATAGATAGATAGATAGATAGATAGATAGATAGATAGATAGATAGATAGATAGATAGATAGATAGATAGATAGATAGATAGATAGATAGATAGATAGATAGATAGATATATAGATAGATAGATGCATGGATGGATGGATGGATGGATGGATGGATAGATAGATATATAGATAGATAGATAGATAGATAGATAGATGGATGGATGGATGGATGGATGGATGGATAGATAGATAGATAGATAGATAGATAGATAGATAGATAGATAGATAGATAGATAGATAGATAGATAGATAGATAGATAGATAGATAGATAGATAGATAGATAGATAGATAGATAGATAGATATAGACAGACAGACAGTCAGACAGACATATAGACAGACATATAGATAGACAGATAGATAGATAGATAGATAGATAGATAGATAGATAGATAGATAGATAGATAGATAGATATATAGATAGATAGATAGATAGATAGATAGATAGATATAGACAGACAGACAGTCAGACAGACATATAGACAGACATATAGATAGACAGATAGATAGATAGATAGATAGATAGATAGATAGATAGATAGATAGATAGATAGATAGATAGATAGATAGATAGATAGATAGATAGATAGATAGATGGATGGATGGATGGATGGATGGATAGATAGACAGATAGATAGATAGATAGATAGATAGATAGATAGATAGATAGATAGATAGATAGATAGATAGATAGATAGATAGATAGATAGATAGATAGATAGATAGATATATAGATAGATAGATAGATAGATAGATAGATATAGACAGACAGACACTCAGACAGACAGACAGATATATAGATAGATAGATAGATAGATAGATAGATAGATAGATAGATAGATAGATAGATAGATAGATATACAGATAGATAGATAGATGGGTGGATAGATAGATAGATAGATAGATAGATAGATAGATAGAAAGATAGATAGATAGATAGATAGATAGATAGATAGACAGATAGACAGATAGATAGATAGATAGATAGATAGATAGATAGATAGATAGATAGATAGATAAATAGATAGATAGATAGATAGATAGATAGATAGATAGATAGATAGATAGATAGATAGATAGATAGATAGATAGATAGATAGATAGATAGATAGATAGATAGATAGATAGATAGATAGATAGATAAACTTATTTTTACGTAAAAGATGTTATCAAGAACAGAAGCGAAATTGAGAAAGGTGTAAGAATGCACATCAATACTTAGAAGAGAGAAAGGTGGAGGAATTCACATCAATACTTAGAAGAGAGAAAGGTGGAGGAATTCACATCAATACTTAGAAGAGAGAAAGGTGTAGGAATTCACATCAATACTTAGAAGAGAGAAAGGTGGAGGAATTCACATCAATACTTAGAAGAGAGAAAGGTGGAGGAATTCACATCAATACTTAGAAGAGAGAAAGGTGGAGGAATTCACATCAATACTTAGAAGAGAGAAAGGTGGAGGAATTCACATCAATACTTAGAAGAGAGAAAGGTGGAGGAATTCACATCAATACTTAGAAGAGAGAAAAATGGAGGAATTCACATCAATACTTAGAAGAGAGAAAGGTGGAGGAATTCACATCAATACTTAGAAGAGAGAAAGGTGGAGGAATTCACATCAATACTTAGAAGAGAGAAAGGTGGAGGAATTCACATCAATACTTTGAAAATAAGGATTGGAATAACTTACCTGTACCGATATGAGATGGGGTGCTACTGCAGCGTATGCTTCTGTTTCGGCAACGAGCTGGCTGAAAAGACGTCCGGTTTTTCACGGATTGAACCTCCGTTGTGTGTACCCCATCATCTTCGAACTCCTTTGATGCCATCACCTACACTTGCCCTCATACAAGTCCTGACTGTCTCGTGTTCTAGAAGCTCGCGATTTTGGCACGGCCTAATTAAATTTTTGTTCATAGACAAGTGCTTTTATCGCGGCACAAGAATTGAGGACTGGAATTCTAATATTTCTTGATGACTCGCGGACTTTAATATAACCAAAACGACTCTATCAGTGGTTGAAAGGTCCACACACTCACCTAAAGAAGGTCAAATCCATAACAACCAGCAGGTCTAAAATGTCCACAGTTTCCAATGTTGACAGTGCCAAACACGGACCCCAACAGCGATGCGGATGTAACACATCATATCTGCCTGAAGTCATCATATATCATTTCTCACATAATATCAGGAAGGGAAAAATGGCATCCTTCGGAAAGTTTTACAAGTAAACACAACCAAACAGCAAGTGAATCAAGCCGGTCAGTGAAAACATTTCTGCTGACAAAAAAAAAAATATATTTAAAAAAAATAAAAAGATAATGAAAAATTACACAGGAATTCAAGAGTACACGGCTAGTGGCAAGTTGTCATATATCTGATTATTGCGTGCTGGGAAAGGGGGGGGGGGGGGAGGCACTTGGTGGCCTTGGTTTTATGAGCTTGGTTTACATTCCAAACATACAAGGTTCAAATCGCGTCGTGTTGGATTTTACAGACTGAGCATATCCTGTTTTGTCATTGTTTGAAGGCTTCCAATTAACAAAGTTGTAAATAGGTATCTGGCGAACCAGGGGATAATTTCGTAGCCGCCATTGAAGCTACTGAGTTCGTACTCTGTCGTCGGCACTTTCAGCAATGAAAGGGACTGGGCACATATGAGGGAGCATAGGTCGGTTCTCTGAGCCATTTGTCATCATGGAGTGTTGCACGGTATATGCTTCCGAGTAGCTCATAGGTAGAGCGCTATTTCTCACAGTAAAGGTACAGAGTTCGAACCTCGTTATCGAGACGGGCTTCAGTCGACCCTGCTGATAATGAATGAGTATCCAACTTACTGTTTGAGAAAGAAAGACATCGGGGAATGTCACTAACAACCCAACTCAGCAAATAAACATGAGCTCTAGTATAGTGAAGTCTCTAACACTTCATCCCGAACAGCAGTGTCTGCTACTGGAATGATTTTTTTCTTAAGTTAAAGTCAAAGGTGGTTTTATATCAGACACTGTCATCGGAGATGAAGTGTGGCATACCTCACTGTTCTAGATCTCAGCGTTTGCTCTAAAGTGCACTTCCTCGTTGCATTTTCATTCCTAGCAGTAAGCTAGGCACTAATTTACAACAGGGCAGACTAAAGCTTGTTAAGACATAAAATGGAACTTGGAATCTTATATATGAAAATATTATATGTGAATATAACCGAGGGATACTCGGGGTGCAATGTATATATCCACTGTAACCTCCTGAAGGAAGGTTGTGCGTGAGGTTCGCATCCTAATCAAAACCATTGCTAATGAGACCATCATTACAAGTTCTTTGATACAGGCTTCCTGTAAGTAGCTGTCTTGGTGGCCCTAAAGTTCACGTAGGAAAACGGAAATGACTGGTGAATACAGAAGAGGTAGTACCATGGTTAGGAACATATTAATAACTTGTTATGTAGTCCAAGTTCTGTGACAAGAAAGTTATCATGCCCGAGAAAATGAAAATATCGCACTTTATAAACGCTTTTAATTTGATCATGTTTATGATTGTGTAATTTAAGTACGTTAAGGAGTTCGTGCTGTGTTGTTGGGCCCTGTCAGCTGGGAAAGTAACAGAACGCATATAGCAGACGTTTAAAAAATTACAACACAAGAATGGAACGTCAGCAAATCTACTGAAGGATGCAGGATGTAAGCTCTATTATATTAAGGATGATTATGCCCTTGGCGATATCGGTTTAAATCTGGGCAGTTGTAACTAAAATAATTATTGTATTTGTGTCAGCATCTGAGATACCTTCTATACAAATCAATATTTGTGTCAGCATCTGAGATACCTTCTATACAAATTAATATTTGTGATAGCATCAATATTTTTTTGAATCATCTTGTTTGAGCCAATAACACTGCAAAATTATGTAAGTGTATTTATTAGACAAGAGCTACCATATTTAAGACAATATCACTATTATATGATGTATGCACTTTTCAAGAAGAGATATCATATTTAAACCAATATCACTATGGCTCTTTTATTTAAGAACTATCACGAGTGAGGCCAGATCCTTCAGTAGGTATTAAGTATAGAGTTTAGCTACTGCCACGAGATAGCACTTATTTGTTAAATGTATGCCTAAACATGATTATAACTGGATGCTACTGTAACATAATAACGATAATAACCATGGAGTAATAACATAAATATGTTGATAATTAATGATCAATAACTTCCTTGGTTAAGCATACCGCCAGCTTTCAAATTGTCTGTTTCAAGCACATAATGTATTCAAGAAACATGAAGCTAACAAGTACGCCAGAACAAGATTGTAAACAAGGAAAACAAATGAATATTATTTCACGATACGGTAATCACAGTATAGCAGTACACATCTGTAGCGTTATGGGTTAGGTTCAACCTCAGTTTGGAGAAAACCTTTATTAGTTTTCATGTGTTCAAGTAGAATCTTTTAATTCACAAAAATGTACTCGTGCCTTTTAACAATCTCTTCAACTACAGTACGACAACACAAATAGTGTTGGCCTACTCATTGTCACCTAGGAACGTTTCCCAAGTCTTGCCAAGAGCCCAGGACGCTGGGTTGAGCCCAATTATTACTAGTAATGTCTTCTCTGTGAAAACCATATGCACACATCCTAAACAACTTGCCGAACTCTTCCGATGAAAAGAAAATTACAAGACGCAATCTCTCCACCTATTAATCCCTGCTTGCATCCATTAGGTGCGGCGTGGAACAACGCGCAGCTGCACTCCTCCAGGTCCTCAGCAAAGCCCAGGAAGACGGCGTCGCTTGGGGAGGCACTGTCCCCGTCAAGATTTGTTAACTTTCTGACAATGCTGCAAGTTATCGCCTCGGGAAAACACACTTTTGACGAACTGTAACGAGAGTCATAAAAACACCGCACTTTGACTGAACATCAGTTGACGCGGCCGCAGAAATCAAGAACTTGAACCAAGCCATTATAGACACAAGCCTATCACGAATACATAGAACCTTGCTACAGTCACACTATAATCTAGTCCATGCTTAAGTGAAAACTACCAGATTTTCCAGAGAATATAGGAGTACTGCGTGCAGTAGGAGTTCCGATTAAACTGCCAAGTAGCATCACATCAAACGGTCTTGTTCCAATGTTCCTCCCCCCTCACTGTTCACACAAAAAAAAACGTTACTCCCTGATCCAGCTTGGCTACATATCAAAATCTGAACTTCCGTATTTCTTCAAACAGGCCAGCAGCGGGTTCATTCATGCAAGACAAGAGTTCATAGTTCACTCTAGGCCACACATTTGGGCACAGCTGATGTAGTGCATGGCCAGCGGACGTAAAAAGGGATGTCACTGACTCTTTATGCGGTACTATTCGCTATTGTAGGTCTGTAACCTTCTCTAACTCTAACGTGTGGCTAGACTTATAGAATTACCCATAAACAAGCAAATCAGAGTTTGTACTAATGCAACCAAAAGTGTATTGCTTATGTTTAGATGGATCTGGAAGTCAATTTAATGTACTTCTTGTATACAACTTGAGACGTAGAGTGTACTTTGATAAATGAAAATATACACGAAGACAAGATATCTACAGTGGTATATCCTACAAAACTAAAGACTAACAACACCTCAGAGATAGCTAGGACGAAATTCAAAGAAGGGAAGCGACAAACAAGCACAAGAAAGAGAAAGTTAATAGGACGGAACAAGCCCTCCTTTCGCCTGAGACATCTGTCAATCAAAGAGACGAGTGTCACCGCCGAAATCCCAACAGACACGCCCCCAAGGACAGACTAAGAGGGAAGGTTCACCTCTTTCACTTCCCCGTCTTGTTTGTGTACATCCTCGTCATTCCTATATGGGATAGGGTGGGGTGATGTGAGGGAGAGCTGAGGACAGAGGGTGTTGAGAATAATATCACTTCACTTACACGTGTCGTAAAAGACGACTAAAGCGAGTTTTGTATGGAGCTAGCAACTTCATCAAGTAAAACATAAATTCAGAAACCACTACTGCAGGTACCAACACATTTCTCTAGGCAGTGCTTCATTTAATGCAATCCGGACATTGGAAGAACACGTAGAGGAGAAAGAAGGAGAATAAGAATAAGAAGAGTAGAAAGAAGTCTGAGAACAGATTATCCAAACAAACTTGATCAGTTCAGCTAGCGGATAGCCCGAGAGAAAATGTCATCTGATTGCTGATAAATAAAATGACATTCAGCCTGCCTATTGGGTAGGAAGACTCACGTCTGGTCAGGCAAAATATACTGATCAGACATGTTAGTCGGGGTCAGGCAAATCATGCTAGACAAGACCCTCACCTCAGCTTCCTCGTCGCCCTCCATAGAAACGGGCTGTTTTCATGGCAGCCTGATTAACTGGGCGAGGGATCGACGTGATCCCCGTAGTACTGAACGACAAGCAGATGAAGCCAAGCTTAGCATAGCCGCCTGTAGGACCTCTGTCCACCTTCATCAGCACGCTCGTAATGTGAAGAAAGCTACTGCAATCCGTCACTTAACGTCCTTTTCAGGGCACACAAAAGAGTAACCTTACTCATTGTGGGCATTCCAAACAACAAACCTGCAAATTCATTCAACTAAAAATCATAATTTACGCAACCATTCATCATCCATCCATCAATTTAACCATCCATCAATTAATCCATTCATCCATCTATTTTGTATCCAATAATCCACCTCTGCATTCGTCCAAAAATCCATGCTTGCATCCATCCATTCAACCATCCACCGATATATCCACCAATAAATCAACATAACAATTCTAAGCCCCACCGCTTCTCCTCACCAATCAATCCACCCATTCGCCAATTAATCTGCATATCAATCAATCAATCATTCAGGCTAACTCTTCAACTACCAAACCATCTATACATCCATCTACGTATTCATCTATGCACCGACCCCATATATCAATCCATCCATACCACTCTTTATCTACTCATCCATCGACACATCCATCAGCCCACCGGTCTGACTGTTGATCCATCTTTCCAACCAGACTCATCGTTAACCCATCCATCTATCCATAAAGAAATCTAGAAATCATGTCTCTCATATACATTTATATTCATAACTAAATCCGTACGAACACACACACACTCACACACACAGGCACGTATATAGATGCTTAATAGCTACAGATAAATGCGTATAGAATCAAACACACACGCATACACACACAAGCGTACATACGTAACTGTTACATATAAATGCGTATAAAAGCAAGCACACACACTAGTATACATGTTTAACTGCTACATAAAAATAAGTATAAAAAAACATTCACACGCAAGTATACGTGCGTAACTGTTTCATATATGCATATAAATTCAAGCTCACAAACACATACACACAAAAGTACGTGCGTAAGTACTACATATAAATGCGTATAAAAACAAGCACACACACACCCACACACACATAGGTAAATATAATGAACTGCAGATGGACGTGAGCGCATGCACAAGAAGCCTAACTGTGGTTCATGCAGATCATACGGTGGTTGATTTCTTGATAAATACAATACAGAGAATCAACGTTTTTGTTTGGCAAAACTAAAGTACGAGGGGTGTTCAAGTCAAATCGGCACTTTTGTTTTAAGGAAGCATTTTTTGTTTTCAAGTGGTCAAAAGAAGAATCAAGATGCTGAGCAGCGCATGAGCTGCAGTGGTCAGTGACCCATAGCTGACTGCTAGCGTCAGATCCAGCGAAACAGAGCTGCCAAGACCCTTCTACACCTCCACGCGGTGATCCTGGATAACAGACTGCAGCAGGGCAGACTGGCTAAGGAGAAGGGATCGAAGAGGGAATGCTAACCCGGTACTAAAAAAATGCTTGCTGAAGTCGGATGTGTTGACAGAAAAGTGAAAATATTGCAGTCAAGCTGTAAACTACGACACAGCGCATTCAGTTCTCTTGACTACATTCTGCTACTTAAGCCCTTTTAGGGTTTGGCAGCGGGAGATTGAGAACGAACGAAGCCAAGCCAGCCAAGTAGTCAAAATGCTATTTAAAAAAAATATTTAATCTTCTGCAACGTTTATGAACTTATCCCAGCGTTTAAGTAATGCTTTAAAAGCTTCAGCGTAGACAGATTTGCCAGTATGTCTGAACAAATCCAGGACATGCCTATTTCACTTCGTTATCGGTGCTGAAATGCTGACCTCACAGGAATTGTTTTAGAGTGAAAAAAACAGGTGAAAATCGCTTGAAGCGAGATCTGGCCTATAATGTGAATGTGGCAATACCTCCTAGCCGAGTTACTGCAGATAGGACATAGTGCGGTGAGCCGTATGAGGTCAAAAGCTGAAAGCTGTCTTGGCACCCAATGTGCACTAACCTTCCAGAAATACAAACGTTCATGAATAATAATGATCACCATACCCACAAAGAGACTTACCTGTTGTGCAATTTCGTACTTTATGCGTCGATTTTTCAGGATAAGGCAATCCTCAATCTGGATATTTACATGAATGACTGTGGTGGGTCGAGAGTCACCACGGCCGGGATCATCACTCACGAATGCACGGCGTTCTCTAAAACGTTTATACCATTCAAATGTCTTATTGCGACTGCGTGTCTCATCACCATATTGTGCTTGCAGTCTTCCGTAAATTTCATGAGGTTTCAAAATCTTCTTTCACAAGAAATTTCATCACAACACGCTGTTCCATGCAAGCATTAACACTGTTGTCTGCCATTTGTATTTATCTGTCACATGACTGACCCATCGCAAGTGGGCCATCTAACAGCAAAAGGACACCATTTTCCCTAACTAATGATAGTAGTTCCAGCACGCTATAACTGTTTCAGGTAGAACTAGGACAAAAAGTTCCCATTTGATTTGAACGTCCCTCGAATATTTATTGCCTCTTATTTTCCATTGGTTTGTCTGTGTGATGGTTGAATGGATTTTTGGGTGGATTGATCATAGCTAGTCGAAGTAAAAAGTCAAATAATAGACACGTAGACGATTAGCATATTTATATACATTTTGGCAACTCTGTTCTATCAGAGACAATGAAATCATTTAAATAACAATCCATGACGTTGGTCAGCAGATACAAGCAGATGTGTATGTGTGTGTACAGGCGATATATCCAACAATATAACTGGAATACAACTGTGGCAGTTGTGGAAATCATGATTGTCACCGCCAGAAGACATTATTGCACTTGACAAACATAATGACACATGACGATTTCAACAGCAACAATAGTTGATAAAATCAATGCAGAAGAGGGGAAGGTTGATGAGAAATGCCTAAAAAGCAAAAAATAAAGATGAAGAGAGGAGGGACATCACAATTAAATGTTCAGTAGCAGGTAGGGAGTAGAGTGACCAGGGTTCATAGGTTGTCGATGTATCCTAGTTGGGCCATTACAAGGGTGAGTGACCAACTATAGTGACCACGGAGAGAAAACAATATGCGAGACAGACGCGTCCTCAAATCTGATCTATGCTATCATGCACTAAGATCAATCTAGCACTGGGTGGATACTACCAACAGCAACAACAAATGAATCGTTGAATAGAGGTGATTGAGAGAAAATGACTGAAAAATTATATGAATGGATAGATTGACTAGAAGGAGACAGTCGGAAAGAACAAGAGGGAATATGATTTTATGGTGTTAATTGTACATTGAAAGTATGAGAGAAAGAGAGAGAGAGAGAGAGAGAGAGAGAGAGAGAGAGAGAGAGAGAGAGAGGAAGCAAGAAATGGGACCAGCTTTGATTATATGGCGTTAGTTGTAAATTGAAAGAAAGAGAGAGAGAGAGAGAGCGAGAGATGGGACCAGCTATAATTAGGTGGCCTTAGTTGGACATTGAAAGAAACATAGAGCGAGAGATGACACCAGCTTTGATTATATGGTGTTAGTTGCACATTGAAAGAAAGAGAGAGTAAGTGCCAGAGATGGGACCAGCTATGATTATATTTATATGACAAGAGTTTGACATTGAAAAACTTAGAGACAGCGGTAGACGAACCAAGTGTGATTATATGGCGTTAGTTGAACATTGTTTTGGTCAGCTGAACATTGAAAGAAAAACACTCAACAAAATATTTGCGAAAAGACAAGGAAATATTAACATAAACATGTAACTTGTAACGCTAAAGAAGAATGGTCTGGGTGTCGCACATATAAGAGACTACAAATAAAGGCATTTTTGAATAGGTGAGGCTTGGAAACGGTTCAGGTAACAAGAATTGTTACACGCTATACCGAGACAAGTTAACAACAGTCTCATTCTTAAACATCGGCATACGGGTGGAAGGGATGAATATAAGAAACATGATTACTGAACGTAGACTAGGGGAATGAAAGGAGCAGCTACAGGGTGGGGTGAGAAATATTACAGCAACAGGTGAAACCGGGCTACAAAACGATGCTTTGTTAGGCTGGCTCTTCACGAACAGCCCAGACAAAAACAGGGATAAAATGTCCTGTTTGATATGTCTTAAAAACGTTTATTAAAGGTTAAGATTATACGTGTGCATGAGTGATTTCTGGGAGGGATTTGTGTATGACAGGGTCAAGAATAGGCCCACTGATAACACGTCATAGAAGGTGGCTGTGCGGTATAACTCCTCTAGGGTAGAATACTCTTCAACACATGTCATTGCAGAAATGGCTATACACAATTGCCAAATTTGTGCCCCAAGGCGAGAGATCAGGATGGGGTTTCTCTGCTAAAGAGAGTGGCACAAGCGTTGTTATGCGGAATGACATATATGATTTGTATTCACGCGAATCCTGGACAATAATGTAACGAACAAGCAATATTTATGTGACTTACATAAGAACATTAATAATCCCTCGGACAGAAAAGAAAACTAAAGAAAAGGTGCTGAGGTAGGTTCAGTCAAAAGGAAAACGGAATGCACACACCAACACAAATAAATAATGTTTCGAGAAGAGCAGGGCTGATGGGAAAGGGACAGAGAAGGACAAAGAGAAAATCCTGATTGGTTCAATATCATTTCCTAACAATCAGGCGATAGCAGAACTGGAAAACAACACTGATGCAGTTATGCAAATCATGATCGTCACCGTAAGGAGACATGATACATGACAAAAGTAATGACACATGACGATATTAACAGCAACGTCCTGTATGATAATGAAGATTGAGTCAATTACCTTAGCTCTGCCGTGAGCATCAGTGACATCACCATTCATGACCGACTGTTGGTGAATCTGACTTTATCGACTGGATGGAACCATATGATTTGATAGCGGCAGCAGATGTGGACATGTCTGACGCTTGCCTGGATCTACTGATCTGATCATGCTGGGCTTACATCAATGCAATTGCTGACGTCATGTCATCGATTGATCGCTTAATGGGGACGTGAATATTGATATGAGAAACCCTAAAATCAACCAATGACCTTCTCTTGGATTACGACACTGCCATCCCTGATCTGGTGATCCACACATTGGAGGAGTTTGACGTCAGTCACGTTAGTGAGCATGAGCCGGTGCCTGAGAGAAGGGAGCAGTAAAGTATACAAACAAAGAGCTACATTTCTTACACAGGAAAGCTTGATCACACATGAATCTACTCGGAGTTCAGTGATATCGATTATATGTAATAAATCACTTTTTGTCACCGATGGAAGGTCTCATAACATTCATAGGGGACGGCGTAGGCTAGTGGTTGGGACACGGCTCACAACTCGAAGGTGCTGGATTGGACCTCCATCACAGCATTACCCCGAGGAAGCAAACCCTTAAGAAATGCAGGAAGAAGCAGACCCTTATATAAAATGAATGCTGAAGTCGGATGCACTGGGCCGACAGGCGCAAAATAAAAACCACAGTGCAAAGCACACCACATATAAATAAGACGAACGCAAGAAAAAAACAAAACCCTAAAAAAACCTTCACGTTATTTTGAAATTGTTGGCATCTATGCAAGATTCACTCAAAATACAGCGACAAACTATCGTCACCCGAAAAGGTTCAAGTTGGATAATTTGCCCCAAGTCTGTAATCCTACAGGAGCCCCTAGTATTATGCAATGAACAAGAACAAAGATAGAGGAACGATATGAGATATTTATAACACGCCTAGTGTGGATGCTAATTCTCATGTTCTGAAATGATTGAAAGACGAATAACTGTTAGGTGGAATTAGTCGTTGACGCTGACAAGAACACTGACATTCGATGGTGTTAAAGATGTCCCTTTCAGATGATAATAGAGAACACATCAGTGACACCAAAAGACAAGGTCTGACGTTTTGTCTTGTCTTCAAATACCACCAGCTGATAAGTTTCAGGGCCAATGCAATTTTGAAATTGTTCCCTAGCAGACAGTGCAGTCGGGGATGAAGTGTTGGTAACTTCACTTTAAGAGTGATCAGGTTCCTCCCTTCACCATAACTGCAGGTTAGGGATATTTAACAGTCCTGATTTACGAGGCTCAAATCAAGTACGGTTTGACAGACCTGACGTGTCTTGGGTTTTTTCACGGTAAAGCGGTTTAGTCCAGTCGACTCAGCTGTACCTAACGAAGTCGTCGATAAACTGTGTAGCCACCAGATAAACTACAGAGGTCGTGCTATGTTGTAAGTAATGAAATTGGCAGACCACATATGGGAACGATCTAGTGCAATGGATCAGTTCCAAGAGCTATCTTCTATAGACATGACCTGTTAAGAGTATACTAGCCTGAAGCACGTTACGAATGGAACACATCCTACTCACTTCGTGGCCACAGAAACACGCTCTAACCGTTCGGTCAGTCAAGGGCTTATTGCCATTACAGGCTCCACAAATAAACAGCTCAAGGCCCTCAAATAAAGATAAGATACAATAAAAAGACCATTAATGTCAGTTGTACAGAAGAATGAGCCACACTATTAAGAAGCTGCTATAAATTAAACATGAGGAAATTAGGCATATAGTCACTAACGATATTCCAGTAGAAAAATTTGGATTTCGATGAAACAGTGGAACAAAAGATGCAATTCGCTAAATAAGGTTACAAGCAGAAAAATCTATAGAAGTAACAAGATATCATTTATATGTGCTTTATGCTACAAAAGGTCTTTGATAGAGTCTAGAATGAAAAACTAGTTACATGTATGAAAAACTAGTTACATGTATGAAAAACTAGTTACATGTATGAAAAACTAGTTACATGTATGAAAAACATTGGTATGCATGGACAAGACTCACGACTACTCAATAACCTTTACTGGGAGCTCAATGCCGCTATAAGATCAGCCAAGCTTTACTTACCGCGTATCAATGCAAAAAGAATAGTGCGACAAGACGCGCTCTATTGCTTTGCTGTTTTTTTTAACGTTAAGACTGGACAAGTTTTATAACAGATACACATCAGAGTATCGATAATAATCTTAGAAATGCCGATGTAGTAGTTCTGTTAGCTGAAAGCGAACTACATGTCTAATGAGAGGAATTAGTGATTCAACTAATGAATAAAAGTAATATGTGGATCGGATATTAACATTTTAAAAATGATAACTATAATAAAAAGCAAAGTAGACAGGAAACTAACTCTGCAGATAACAATAAACGATCACACGTGAAACTGGTCAAGAGCTTCTTCTATATTGGACATATAATGGCGGGAAATGGGAGATACGAAACACACGTACATGAAGAAGAGAATAAGGATGACCACATTTATTTTCATCAACATGGGCCATATTTTGAAATAAAAAAAGACAAATTAAAAATGAGAGTAAATAGGCGTTATGTATATGTGTCTTTACAATGAACAAATGATCGGAGAAGAGAATTGATACCTTTGATATGTGGATATACAGAAGAATCGGGCGCAGCTCATTGAAAGATAAGAAAACAAACAAGAAAGTCTTGGAAAAATATTGGCGCATAGAAAATTGATGGACGAAATCAGACTCCGACAGTTCAGATATTTCGGTCACTTGTAAAGACATAACACACCTTGTTGAAAACTATAAAGCTGAAGGACACGCAACAGACAACGTGACAGAGGTAAACAATGCTATACATGAGAGGATGTTATCAAAAGATGGCCAGGAAAGACCCTGGCAGATTGCACCGTCGTGGCGAGATACAGAGGACATTTAGAGTTCCGTTACAGGTGACATCCAGTGTTGAGCTGAACTGAATAAGACAATAAGAAGGAAGAAATATAATGCCAGGGAACACAATATTCGAGCCACGTCATGTAAAAAAACACTAAAATATCAATAACATGCAAACAATATTAAAACAGTATACGAATAACATAAAAGTAAATCTATTTTGAATGTAATGTTTGTTTTGAATAAAACAACAGTAAAATATTGCCTAGAGTCACATACATACGGCCTCAGCTTCAAACGGTGATCATCTGTGTAATGGAGGGATTGCTAACTTGTCTAGGCAATAGTGCGATAGACTCGCATAAATTCATTGATGGAAATCGCGATGTATACAATGAAATAGTTTCTTTTGAGAGACATGTATGAAGAAAGCGATAGACCATGGAAGAAAGACAACTCATCAGGTATCTGTTGAGTGGTACTGGTAGAAACAAGAATAGATCCACTGTAACTTTCCTAAGATACCATCAAAGGGGACAAAAGAGGGCTGTGCACGATACTAGCAGACCTCACTGTGTAAAAACGAATAGTTACATACACCATCACTTCAAGAACCCTCGAAAGTACTTGGGTATATCTTCCTGTAAGTGTACATGGTACTTTAGTTCAGCCTTACTGTAAGTGTAGATTAGTACTTAGATACAAGCATCCTGTAAGTGTACATGGTACTTTGGTAAATTCTTCCTGTAAGTGTACATGATACTTTGGTACATCCTTCATGTAAGTGTACATGGAACTTTGATACATGCTTCCTGTCAGTGTACATGGTACTTGGATACAAGCTTCCTGTAAGTGTACATGGTACTTTGGTAAGTGGGTCCGGTAAGTGTACATGGTACTTTGGTACATACTTCCTGTAAGTGTAAATGGAACTTGGGTACATGCTTCCTGTAATACTACATAGTAGCTGGTTACAGACTTCCTGTAAACAAGCCAGTTGCAGTTGTGACTATGTGCTTTGGGTGGAGCTAAAATAGGACATGAAGTCTCAAAAGAAGTCAACACAAAATTTTCCTTTTTTTCCCACTAGATTCGGAGAGAACTCGCTGCAAAGGTACCCGCTACTATTTTATTTTTGTGTTGGGTCTTCAACTAAAACTCAATCCATGAAACTCAATCCATGAAACTCAATCCATGAAACTCAATCCATTAAACTCAATCCATGAAACTCAATCCATAAAACCCAAGCTGTTTTGGTTGGTTCCATTTTCGGGATCAAAAAGCTGAAGAGCGCATCAAGTGCAGTGGTCAGCGACACGAATCTGACTGCTAGTTTCAGGGCCAGGCAACAAAAGCTACCAAAACCCTTCTACACCTCCACGTAGTGATCCTGGAAAACAGTCTTCAACAGAGCAGACTGGCTAAAGTAACGGAATCGAAGATGGAAGGCTAACCGATACTCAAAACATGCCTGCTACCGAAGACGGATGTGTCGGACTGAAATCTGCAAATATCGTAGTCAAGCTGTAAACTGGCGACACAAGGCTTTCCGTTCTCTGAACTACATCCTACTATTTGCAAAGCCCTGTTCGTGGCTTGGTAGCGTGAGATTGAGAACGGACGCAGAAGAAGAGGAAGAAATAATGAGTTTCTTCCAGAGGTGGAGTCCAATTCATCTTGACTTTCTTCCCCGAGTTCCCATATATATACGTTGTTGTTGACTTCTGCTCCCTTGTTCTGCATTTACCTTTACATCAGCAAATTAGGATGTAATTCTTCTAGAAATTATAATAACGTTCAAAACGGGTTTCTAATGTGGTATTTTGCTATTGTTTTTATTCTGTGTGCATTTATTGGCCTTAAAATGTGTATGCTGTTCTTAAAGAAACTAGTTTTTATTTTGTTGATGATTGAATCGAAGCACACTGTAGATTATGTGTGTACAACTGACTCCCACACATTTGAATTATTTATCAGTTTTGTTTTTTACTATTTAGCTTAATACTGCACATTCATGTTTAGATTATCAATTGCAATGTTAAACAACAAATTAACCATTTTTTAAACGAAAAAAGCAAACTTTACAAATAATCAAGGCACGAAACATATGGATTATATCCGTGTACAAAAGCCAAAGCGTCTCTACACATCTAACTCACCATCCCGGCCAAAATAAAAGAAAACACAAAACAATAACAACCGGTGATTTTTTTTTAGTCCTAATTTTCACATTGGCCAAAGGTTGTTTTGTTAAAGATTTCTATCTTCCGGAGACAATCGGACGAACGCAAGTAAATTGACAAACGAATTCTGAATAACACCAACAAATGAAATCTCTTTATTTCATCAATGGAACAAGAAATTTGAGCCCTCGGGAAAAAACGCAAGTCGTGTTTGAAAATTGCCAATGTAAAGAAACACTCACGATTCTTGTATTCATAAACATGCAATTTAAGGGCGAAAATGTTGCTTTTTAAAAAAAAAAACGTTTTTTTTTCTCTTTAAAATCCACCAATTGTGCATTCATTATCTGATCAAAAATTAACGGTAGGTTTGCATTCAGCTAGAGCAGTTGCCAGTTAAGAGTTTGAAGTTTCGTCTTTAATCTTTATTGTTTAATGTCCGATTTGGCCAAACTGATTTTCCGTGGGTTTGTGCAAGGTGAATTTGAGAATAACAGAAAGGTAGTTACTCTGAGAAAATTACAACCATTGTCAGTCGCTTGAGCACAGTTAACGAATCATACGCTGTTTTGGCTTTCAATGGCGTGGGTGCTAGGAAACGGGCAAAGGGCTCGGCATTTTCAGTTTGCTCAGTTATGCAGAAGATGTCCAGCGACAATAGATTCAAAGCCATTTAATTCTCTGAGGATGTTTGCCGTAATGTCCATAAATGAGGCTGAGTCGTACTAAATTTTGTAAGCTTCCTTTGTCCCGTTGTCTACCACTTCCTTCATTTATGTCTTTCAAAATAGTGACATTATTTTATCAGCCGCAATTTCCGTCCATCAGCGAAGATGTGTATGAATCTCAAGTTCCCATACAAGTAAGCTACTCTTCTATTATACATATAGCCAACATATGAAGCTTAGCCTGATAATAATAATAGCTGTCCATCGTTGTCGACGAGGACCGCCGACATCATCCTTGTCACAGATTTCCCTGTTGGGTGTGGTTGCGCATGTGGCTGAACAGGCCAATGCGAGCACGAAAACATCTGCTACATATCGAGCACACGAGGTTTGTAGAAGGGGAGGGTGTTCCCGCTGCTCGGGATTTCCGCGTCTATCGTCTGCTCTGGGCTTTCACAACACGGTCGTCTTCACCGGCAGCTACACCCGATTTGACTGCGCTTCTCCAGTCAAATCTGTTTTGCGCAAGATATTCCCAGGTGTCGATGTCTATCTGGGAACTTTTTAGTGAGTCCTTCAGACCGTCTTTAAAACGTTTCTTTGGGCGCCCTCTCTCGCGCCATCCCTCTCTCAGCTCGCCGTAGAGAAGCTTCTTTGGGAGCCGCTCGTCTGACATACGGACGAGGTGTCTGGCCCATCCTAGTCGTGCTTTTTCAAGCAGTGCATGGATGCTGGGCATGTTAGCCCTCGAAAGAACCGCTATGTCAGTGACACGATCTTGCCATCGGATGTGGAATATTCGCCTCAGGCAACCTGTGTGGAAGTGGTTTAACCTCCTTGCATGTCCATAGTATACAGTCCAGCTTTCGCAAGCGTATAGTAGGGTTGGAATGATGGTTGCACGGTAGACTTTGAGTTTGGTCTTGACGCTGATGCCACGACGTGCCCAGGCCATCAAGCGCATTCTACCAAAGGCTGTGCTGGCCTTTGCTATTCTGCTTGCCACCTCATCGTCTAAGCTGACAGATCTCGACAGCGTGCTGCCCAGATATGTGAATTTGTCTACGGCATTCAGCGTCTGCCCGCTGACTGTAGTCTCTGGTTTTGTGTACGGCATGCCTGGTGCTGGTTGGTACATGACCTCTGTTTAACATTTTATAGTACAAATATTTTATTGAAAACACATTATACTTTTATCTTAAAGATATGATAATATTATAGCAATAACCAGAATAGATGCTATTTACACAAATTTGGATTTTAAACAAAAAAAGTTATTGTGCAAATAATACATGTTCACACTAGATGGGATAACGATTTGTAGGTATGACACACATTCTATGGGAAAACACCTTGATGTTACGAAAGACTAAATGAGAAAATCTGGATGGTATGATACACTAAATGGGAAAATCTGGATGGTATGATACACTAAAAGAGAAAATCTGGATGATATGATACACTAAATGGGAAAATCTGGATGGTATGATACACTAAATGAGAAAATCTGGATGGTATGATACACTAAATGAGAAAATCTGGATGGTATGATACACTAAATGAGAAAATCTGGATGGTATGATACACTAAATGAGAAAATCTGGATGGTATGATACACTAAATGGGAAAATCTGGATGGTATGATACACTGAATGAGAAAATCTGGATGGTATGATACACTGAATGAGAAAATCTGGATGGTATGATACACTGAATGAGAAAATCTGGATGGTATGATACACTGAATGAGAAATTAACTGGATTATTGTCTTTTATTCGAATACCCAGAATGAGCAGGTTACTTTTTTGTGCGCCCTTAGAAGGACGATAAATGACGGGTTGCAGTAGCTTTCCTTACATTACGAGCGTGCTGATGAAGCTGGACCGGGGTCCTGTGGGCGGCTGTGCTAAGCTTGGCTTCATCTGCATGTCGCTCACTACTACGGGGATCACGTCGATCCCTCACCTCGTTAGTCAGGCTGCCATGGAAACAGCCCGTTTCCAGGGAAGCCTGCGAGGAAGGAGAGGTGAGGGTCTTAGCTAATATGTTTTGCCTGACCCAGACTAACATGTCTGATCAGTATGTTTTGCCTGACCCAGACTAACATGTCTGATCAGTATGTTTTGCCTGACCCAGACTAACATGTCTGATCAGTATGTTTTGCCTGACCCAGACTAACATGTCTGATCAGTATGTTTTGCCTGACCCAGACTAACATGTCTGATCAGTATGTTTTGCCTGACCCAGACTAACATGTCTGATCAGTATATTTTGCCTGACCAGACGTCAGTCTTCCTCCCCAACTGGATGGTATGATATACTAAATGGAGGAAAAAAAAACTAGATGTTTTGACACATGATGTCCACACAGTTCTATATTTATAACACATGGTTTGCTGATCTCTCTTTCAATTGATTAGAGTAATGGAAGACGGCTCGCTATTTGCGTAAAAATTACCAGAGCCTCACTCCCGATATCATTACTCCCCAGTTGACTCAGCTGTAAATAGTACCTGGCTCTGTTAGAAAAAGAAAGTTAGCGAGTATGGGAACTCGCCACGTTCACATTACAAACAAGCTGTAGCCCAGTACAGGGAAGTCTTTCACATTTCATCCTCGACAGCAGTGGAACATATCTCGACCTTTAACTTGTAAAACTACATTTCCACTTTGAGATCGAGTTACAGTTGTGACGCCGATATATCGCGCCATCTGTAGACAGTATAGTAATCAACAAGTCCCCAATTCTCAGATTGCAAATACTCTGATTAAACGAAATAGTCTTTCCAAAAATTCGAATATAGTTTTTACTGTCACCAAATAAAACGGAATCTGAGCCATCAGCAGGGATCCAGTACCCGAGGGACGCCCATGTCACAAGGAGGTTTGTGTGTGTGTGTGTGTGTGTGTGTGTGTGGGGCGGGCGGGAGGGGGGGGGGGTGTTTCTCTACCTTAACATTAATTAACATGAATGGATGTGCAGTTGTGGCTGCATGCTTCGAGTGGAGCGAGAAGGAAGAATAAAGCTGTCTAGCCAAGTTGATGACAGAAAGATAAACCGTTCGGTTCCCTCGGAGATTAGATAAACGCAATGTTCGCTCTGAGTTGAGATAAGCTCAGACGTTTCGCGCGGAGCTCAGACGTTTCGCGCCGAGCTCAGATATACCCTCAGGTTTACTCGGAGCTTAGAGAAACTGACACGCTCGCTTGGAATTTAGATTATACCCTCAGTTTTGCTCGGAGCTTAGAGAAACTGACAGGTTCGCTTGGAATTTGGATAAATTTCCAGGTTTGCTCGGAGCTTAGATAAACTAACACGTTCTCTTGGAATTTAGATATATTTTTAGGTTTCCTCAGAGCTGAGGTAAACTGACATGCTCGCTTGGAATTTAGATTACACTCTCAGGTTTGCTCGGAGCTAAGATAAACATTGATATTACTTCGGAGCTTAGATTTATCATTATCTTCGCTTGAAGCTCAGAGACTTCAAAATCAAGGGATTTTTGGTGCTGCTCAAGAGATCAGATCTGCCTGCATGAAGCCTATTTTACTAATGACCTACTCCAACCTACCCAACTGTGCATATATACCTGTCTGAAAGTTTGGCGATGCAGTGCAGCTAGGAAGAGAACAGCACAATAAAGTATCTATACTACTAAAAAAAATAAGTCTAGGTTCACTTACCAAAACTAACCATAATAAAAATCATAAAATGAGAAATCAATAATATATAATGAATTGTAGAAATAAAACAAGCAGCGCTGTGATCAGAAGCACCCCCTTTTTATATATATATATATATATATAACCCAGAAATAGAGCGACTGATATCAAGGAACGTTATCTACAAGCTGTACAGTTCACAGACCAGAAACCTGAGCAAACCCACATAGAAAAAATGACGTCAAACATATGATAAGGACTGGATTGAGACAAATGACAAACTTGTGAAAGGCAAACTTGGGAAAGACAAACTTGGGAAAGGCATACTGTGCCATATTCTGTGTGGATAGCTTTAACCAGATTTTAGAACGGGCGCGTCCAAGTGAAGATCGATCGAGAAAAAATGGGGATATACGGACGACGATGTCTGCGAATGGGGAGCCATCCAAGATCTCGATCATCTGTACTATTGCCCAAGAATGCAAGAACCGTGTACTTTAACGGATCTCATGGTGAACGAAAGAGCTTTTTATGGTACAATGCTTTGTGAGGTTGCCGGACATTCAAAGTTAGTAGATACATTGTTCTTCAGTCACTGGGACATAATTTGTGTGATAATTTTATGTAAACAACGATCTTGTATGGAATCGATTACTAGTTAATTGTACATGACTTATTTAGTGTAAGTCAGACTGCTGGAATTAAGATATCCGTAACGTGTATGAACATTGATAAAAACCAGGCAGCGTTACCTCATGGGAACAATCAACATTTGTGTAGTATGCTAGTGGATCGCATGCCACTCCTGTTACAGGCTTTAAAACATTTAGTTGATGACACCAGCTGGTCGATAGTTACCTATTGCTGATCGTCCTGATACGTCACACAGATGTTCAATAGAGTTGAGATCAGATAAGAGTGATGGCAGTCTTGTTTAATAGGGTTAAAATCAAATAAGAGTGATGGCAGGCATGTTCAATAGAGCCGAGATCAGATAAGAGTGATGACAGTCTTGTTTAATAGGGTTAAAATCAAATAAGAGTGATGGCAGGCATGTTCAATAGAGCCGAGATCAGATAAGAGTGATGACAGTCTTGTTTAATAGGGTTAAAATCAAATAAGAGTGATGGCAGGCATGTTCAATAGAGCCGAGATCAGATGAGAGTGATGACAGTCTTGTTTAATAGGGTTAAAATCAAATAAGAGTGATGGCAGGCATGTTCAATAGAGCCGAGATCAGATAAGAGTGATGACAGTCCTCTTTAAAAGAGTTGAGATAAGATGAGAGTAGCTGCAGTCATGATCAATAGGGCTAAAATCAGATGAGATAACTGGTCAGTCTCATTCAATAGAGTTAAGATCAGATGAGATAGCTGGTCAGTCCTGTTCAATACGGTTAAGATCATATGAGAGTCATGTCCAGTTCTGCTCGTGTTAAGATCAGATGAGAAAGCTGTCCAGTCCTGCTCATTAATGTTAAGATGAGATGAGAGTGTTAGTCTGCACTGTCCATTTGGATAGGATCAAATGTGAGTGCTGGTCAGTCCTGTTCAACAGAGTTAAGATATCATCAGAGTGTTAGTCTGTACTGTCCATTTGGTTAGGATCAAATGTGAGCGCTGGTCAGTCCTGTTCAAAAGAGTTAAGTTCTCATCAGAGTGCTGGCTTTTCGCAGCTAGGTTACTCATCAGTATTAGTCTGTACTGTCCATTTGGTTAGGATCAAATGTGAGTGCTGGTCAGTCCTGTTCAAAAGAGTTAAGATCTCATCAGAGTGCAGGCTTTTTGCGGCTAGGTTACCCTGCTCGACTTCCGTTTTCAGTACGCTCAAGCAGACTCAGTTGTACATGGTATCTGGCTTACTGTTAGGGAAATAGAAGCAGCAAGGAATGAAACTGTCCATCGACACATCATGAACAAGCTGTGCACTAGTACAGTGAAGTATGTAACACTTACTCCGCCGTCTGCCATGAAAAAGGGACAAGATAAAAAGCATGTCAGAATCCAGCAGGCAAAGCTTTAACGTGGACAGATAAGTTAGTTATTTTGACTTCTTTCATGTTGTTATTGTTCTATATTAATTATTCTTTTAGCAAAACACGTCCATCCTCAGTTACACAGTACTTTGGGTTATATTATAGCGTAAAGGTGAAGGCAGTTTGGTAATATATTACACAAAATAAGTGACCCTATCTCACCAAATGTAAAGTTGATGATCTCTTTATTTGTGAGCTGGCAGCTCTTGACAGCCCAATACCTCCAGGACAAAAGAACACGTCCTCCTCAATTGTCCAATCGATTTCCAATCTCGTATTTAGTCTATTGTCTTAGAGGCTTCATGATTGCCAACGGGGTTTATGAATGTATCATTCGAGTATCCCCGAAGGGAGGCAGTCCAGAGTATTAGTGTCCCAGGATTGCCACGTCCTGCAAGGGACATATCATATTCACTTGGGTCGGCTTTCTCATCATTCTTTCGTCCGTTTTGCCAAACATCTGAAGTGATGGTATGTATGGCATTCCTTGTCACATAGAAGATCGTCATAAAGGGGCAGAGGTGCAATGTTCGCTGGTCTACATTGCTTCGTCGTCCATGGGGATAAATGATAGAGGACAAACGTAAAGAACGAGACAAGAATGCATTTCAACTATGAGATGGGGACAAATGTGTGCATCCCATAGCATGTACCACTCCCCGGTATGTTCTGCAGCTACATCTATGGAGATCCACCTGCTAGTCAGCCATTTTGTTTGGCCCCTTTCTAAGAACCTGTCCGGTTTGGGTGAGCACGCCAGGAGTTAAACTCCCGCCGGCATAGCTCCTTGGATCATTGGGACGCGCAAGCTCTCCAACCTCGGTAAGGAAGGCTTACATTTGGAGAGAAATGGAAAGTTTAAAAAATATATAAATCATTAATGTTAAATCATGTTGTTCTTCAGTCATAAGGACATCAGAGTGTGACAGTTTCATGTAAACAACTATCTCGTATTAGAACTGAGAGCCATTGCTGGTTAATTGAACACGCCCTTCTTTCTGATTGCTGAAATTAAAAAGGTCAGAAACGCGTGTGACCAACATGGGCATCGACACAAACCAGGCAATGTTGCCAAAATGATCAAATCAAGCTAATGGCTGACAGTGCGACATGTTTAGTCTGGAGAAAGCCACTAACACGTAACCATTATGCGGATCAAACGCTAAAGAGAAACGTTTGAGCCTGATTATGAAGTGTGTGTCAATCATGTTGCTTGCTTTTGCAGTGGTTGTTCTGTAGTTATTTGTTTTGTATGATGAGGTTGCTAGCCACATGCACAAATTTCTTTTGTCCCTCTTTACAACATGCATTCAGATACACTGACCCTCCCCCCCCCCCCCCCCCCCCCTTCCCCACTCGGAAAAAGACTCGCTCATCTAATCAGGGACGATTTAGATAAAGCCGAATATAAACCTTGTCTGTCAAATGTCTTAACCAGGAAGCTGAAACTTCGACGGTTGATCAGAATTGTGCAATACTAGCGAGCTACAAAAACAACCACTATCCATTCCCCTCGCCTTCTGATGAGACGTACTGCCCATGTATGTACCCGATCTGAATGCTGGAAAGCAGACTCTGATAAATATTACATAACTTTGACTTGATGATAATTCTAGACGGACTACTTCTAATGACGTTCTGTGTCTAGGTCGATGATTATTGGCTTCTTTCAAATTAACCTTTAACCTTACCTCTAATTGCAGTTTGTTCGATAACTCGGACATGTTCCATTTTTGAGGATGAGGCTATACAAACAGTAGCCATTTTGTTCTACGTATACTTACACAATCATCTAGACTCAGGGTGACATTGTTTGCTCCCCAATAGCTTTCGTGGTGGGATCAGACAGTAGAATGTGTCTTCCAGGTCTGCTGACAGGAACGGCGTTGCGCCTCCCCCAATAGCCCTTGTGGCGGGAATAGACCGTAGAATGTCTTCCATGGCTGCTGACTAAAACGGCATTGTCCTTTTACCGATAGCCATTGTGATGGGAACATACAGTAGAACTTGTTTTCCATGGCAGCTGACAGGAATGGCATTGCCATTTCCCCGATAGCCCTTGTGGTGGTCACAGACAGCAGGATGTGTCTTCCATGTCTGCTGACAGGAACATCATTGCCGTCTCCCCGATAGCCCTTGTGGTGGTCACAAACAGCAGGATATGTCTTCCAGGTCTGCTGACAGAAATGGCATTTCCGTCTCCCCGATAGCCCTTGTGGTGGTCACAGACAGCAGAATGTGTCATCCAGGTCTGCTGACATGAACAGCATTGCCGTCTCCCCGATAGCCCTTGTGGTGGTCACAGACAGCAGAATGTGTCATCCAGGTCTGCTGACATGAACAGCATTGCCGTCTCCCCGATAGCCCTTGTGGTGGTCACAGACAGCAGAATGTGTCATCCAGGTCTGCTAACAGGAACAGCATTGTCGTCTCCCCAACAATTGAGGAGGACGTGAGCTTTTGTTCTGACGTATTGAGCTGTAAAGAGCTGCCAGCTTTCAGGGCCCACTATTTATTGGCGTATGATGGATACATGGCACCAGGACAAAGCAGACAGATGGATTCAGCGGGATATATACAGCAATACACGTATAATGGATTTAGGAACTCTTGTGATCTTTTAACAGAGGGATCAGACGATGAGGAGAAAGGAAACATATCCGTCTTAGTCTTAATCGACCTGCAGTTCTACAAGGGCTGATGCCTCTGTGCAGGTCCCAGCTCGTGCGTGAGCTGGATGTAGCCGGAAGGTTGATTTCATGCTTTGCGGACTAGGCTCGAGCAGCGTATTACTCCGCCACGACAGGACAAGTGCCGTGGAGGGTAGTTAACCGATGTGCGAGTCCATCTTAATAGAATCAAACACTAGAACAAAGTAGACCCTGCAGTCTGCTAGGCGCCATCTATGCTGCTCTTAACAAACCACCTAACTATGGCAAGTGATATGCATGTGACATAAGCCCCTCTTACGACATGTTCTCTGTGGGACAGAAATGCTATTCTTGACCTTGTTATACACACACATAAAAAACCTGTGGACTACTCGCTCTGTACATAATGCAAGTTGAACTACTTTTAAGTTGCCAGAACCATATACACCAGTGCTTAATCGCATTTGACGATTTGTTTAACATGCAGTTGACCAATTCGTTCCACCCCAGCTAAAAAATCCAGTCTCATACTTGAGCGGGAACATTCAACAAAAAAAGCAGCTACTTTTTAGTGTATGTTGTAGAAAACTGGGTCATCTAATTGTGTGACTAATACATCAAATACAAGAATGACTAGATGAACTCGCATGCTCTGTCCTTCTCATTCGTCGGTAAACCTTCTTTTGATTAGAAAACCGCAGCAACAATTGCATTGAAAAGGCAATAATTTGATTGTTTTCTTCTTTTATCCCTGGGTAAAACGCGACACAATTCATGCACGATTCAACACCTTGGACCACATTTTCCGTTTTAAATCACACAAAATGGAATTTAACGTGAGAAAGGAATAGAAAAAAGTGAAAGAACGTAAGGACCAGTAGGACGATGGCAAACAATGTCACGTGTTTGCACAGCGAAATCTACAATTTCTAGTAGGAAAAAAGCAACGAAACAAAACATAATAGCTACTGGCTAGGACCCCTTTAGGATTCAAGTGTTGTGACATTATGTGCTTGAGGAAACATGTCGGAGGGCCCTACGACTACAAGCCAAACAAACATCTGCAAGTTCATAAAAATATATAGCTACACTACGCCACTGACGCGAAGCGCTGGCCGATTGAAAGAAAAATATTGACAAGCCGTATTATCTTTCGTTCGGTAGCGTCAGGTCCGCCCCTTCGTGTTCTGGGAAAGCTCTTTAGCGGTGAATGTGACGGAGCTTGTCAAGTATGAAAAGGATAGAGAATTTTTTAGGGGCGGGTGCCTTCATCACTTCTCATTGTTCGAAAAAATGAAAAGATTAAAATCTTCACCTTATAAATGAGTATAGAGTGATTATAGTCCTAACAGCATACGAAAACAAAAATGGCCAAACAAGTGGATTGTGAGTAGAGTTATAATGATTAATAATGAGTATACAATAACATTTCAGCTGTACGTCTCAACTCTGTTAAGATCGAAAGTGACAAGATCGAAAGTAATAGCACTTGGACGCTGCTTGAAACCATCAGCCTCTAGCACTTGGCACTCTCGAAGTGCACACAGAAACTCGACTTTTTCTCGAAGTTAGCTGAAAACCGAGGAACCATATTCAACGGTATTTCGTAAAAGTCGATGATTCTTAGCTGCTTGATGAGCAAAGGGCACTGAAGCTAACCAAACCAGAAATACAGAAAACAGTGAAAGGAAGGTTTTTGTCAAGAACGTTGGATGTACTTCGATCAATAAAGGCCGCCCTCTCTCAGAGCTCCGTACAAACGTATTTCGTCATCTCTAAGTTGTATAATCGAAGTCTCCTTCTTCGTCATTCGTTCTGAACAAAATTAACGTTTTCTTAAGTTGTGTCGTAGTTTACAGCAAAGATGCTATACATGCCTGACACATCTGGTTTAAGCATGCCATTCTTTAACAACCAGATTTACCTGTCCGTTCTTGATCAGTGAAAATATTCTTTACAAATGTTCGTCTTATCAAGAACCTCACCTCCAACGCCACAAAATCAATGTCCTAGTTTCGGCATTTTAATCCTTTCTAATCAGTTTAACACTGCATTTGATTCATCCTAATCAGCTTTTAGGGACAAAATAGTGGACGGAACCGGGGATTCTGCTTGTCTGCTCTGATTTACAAAGCTTTGTCCAACACGTGTTGAGATTAAACCAATCACATACTGTCAAAAATACGCACGATAATAACTGATCATATGGCGAGATGTTTATCACTTGCAATATCCTGCTTTATGTAGACTTAACATGTCTAAGCCCGCGTGATCTTGGATGTGTTAAATAACAGTTATAACAGTTTGTGTTATGTATGACGTAGCAACCACGTGGGCACAAAAGCAAAAACTTATGTTTGAACCAAAAGACGTTCGCCAGAGAAAAACAAAACAGCACACATGAAAATAACTAAGCATAACGGCAACGATAAATAACGATAGACAATGTTTTCAACCTAAGGTCTGATACTGTGACTTGCACTTTAATTAGATTTTAGTGAGAAAGATTTGCGCTATCATCGCTTGAACTTTCTCGTCCTGATCTTCCTTGATCTAGAGTCAAGGTATGTCATATAGTCTAGCCGACTAGAAGTGCTATGAGATGCAGATTGTTTCTTTCCCTTGGGTTTTCTATCGGACCAGCTAAGCATGTGTAGGTGGAGTAGTGGGGAGGAAGTGCATTATTTTATTCGAATTTAGAATTTGGCCCGGACAGCTGCCAAAAGCCTGCTCTTTTTAGTTTTCAACTGCTATGGGTTCTTTTTACCTCTACACGAGAGTTACCGAGTTTAATTGTCCATTCTCTTTGTGGTGGCGATCAAGGTCTCATTCCCGCTGGGCTAAGGGGACACACGAAACTCCACAGTTTTATACTTTCGTGTTTTGAGAAACGAGCGCCTTACGTATGTATGTATGTATGTATGTATGTATGTATGTATGTATGTATGTATGTATGTATGTATGTATGTATGTATGTATGTATGTATGTATGTATGTGTGTGAGTGTGTGTGAGTGTGTGAGTGTGTGTGTGTGTGTGTGTGTGTGTGGGTGGATGAGTGGGTGTGTGTGTGTGTGTCTGTCTTTGTGTGTGTGTGTGAGTGTGTGTGAAGTGTGTGTGAGAGTGTGTGAGTGTGTGTGAGTGTGTGTGAGTGTGTGAGTGTGTGCGAGTGTGTGCGAGTGTGTGTGAGTGTGTGAGTGTGTGTCAGTGTGTGAGTGTGTGTGTGTGTGTGTGTGTGTGGGTGGATGGGTGGGTGTGTGTGTGTGTCTGTCTTTGTGGGTGTGTGTATGTAGGTATACATTGTTTACACCTTACTGCCTCGGAGTTCCTCTAGTCTCTAACTTAGCTAAATGCTCAAAGTGAGCAGGTTTTTCCTCTGCTTTCGACACTCCCCGTTGTATCAGATTAAATAATTACCTGACTGAAAGTTATACAAGGCAATGGAGCCGGGAGTTGAACTGGTCACCTCCATCAAAAATGCGAGGAAGTAATGCCAGGCGGTGTCTTCGGCAATCAGGTGTCAGGCTAGCTCTGCCCTAGGTGGTCTTTGACTTTCCTTGCTTCGTATGGTACAGAAGAGCTGACTATGGCATGCGTTCGTATCGAACTTAAAAGTCTAAAACTTTCGGGATCTTGTGTCACTCTACTGTTCTGGCGATACTGTGGTTATCACGATTTGACGACATTGGTAAGGGACAATGGTGATCAACTACCGCCTGATGGATGCAGACACTGTAATTAATGAACCAGTAATGTACAAATTGCTCAATCATATTCGTTTCCACCAGCGTTTGGCGCCTGAAAGAACAAAGCACGTATGTGTACCATTTGCCATTTGCTGAGAGAAATGTAGCACCTATGGAGCTACCTAGATTGCACGACGTCGTCCCTGCCATAACAGAACTGTGATAGAGTATAATATAATCCCTAACACTTCATCCTGACAGACGGTGCACGCTATATTCGACTGATTTTACTTATGTTTATAAGAATTGCCTATGTATTTTTAGCAGTCTTCACTTTATCCCCCTCCCCCCTCTCCCCGCCTCCAATAATTGTATCTTTTAGCGATTTTATGATGCTATGTTTCGCATGAAAGACCAGGGCGATATAAATTACTTTTATCGTGTACAATCTTGCAGAGACCTGCACCTCGATTCTTGCAGTATCTGGTATCGCATTGGAGTCAGTGGTTGGTATTTTGTGCCCTCAAACAATCTTTGCTAGGACGTGATTTAAGAACTCGAATACCACATTGTCTCAAAGTTCCCGTTGTGTGCTGGTATGTCACCACCTGTGACGGTCAAGGTCACAGGTTCAAATTTCAAACGAGCTGGGACAGTTTCCGAGTATTATATGTGTGTGTGTATCTTTATGTGTATGTGTGTATGTTATGTATGTGTTTTTACCCGTGCACGTGTGTGTGTGTGTTTGCGCACGCTCACGTTGTGTGTGTATACGTGCACATGCATGTGTGTGTGTGTGTGTGTGTGTGAGTGTGTGTGTGTGAGTGTGTGTGTGTGTGTGTGTGTCTATAAAATACGTCTCAAGGTGAATGGTATGAAAGTTAGTGCCATCAAATTTGCCGATGATCGGAACACAGTGGGAGGATCGGTGGTGGTGTTGCAAGATCTGACTGAATAAATTATCATCATAGCCAAAGAGATCTGCATGAAAATAAACACAGACAATTCATATGCTAATGGTCAAGCAACATTGGTAAAGGAATATAATCACCATTGTGAAATGATCGAAGAGGTGCTGAAATTTACATATTTAACTCAAACGGCCATATTAGTTGTCCGCAATGACACAGAAACTGGAACAATGATTGCGTTAGCAAATAAGACAACCTTAAAAACCAGCCTGATGACTGATCGATCAGAGGATAAGGTCAAATGGAGAGAAATGCTCAGACAACCTTACAGCCGGTCTTAGGACTAATCAACCAGATGATCATGTTGATGTGTATATATGTGTATTTGTGTGTGTGTGTGATTTCTTCTAAAACAATTGTAATATCGATTCATAACTTGTCTGGGATCAAGGCGCTGAGCAGCGCATGAGCTGCAGTGGTCAGCGACACATAGCTGACTGCTAGCGTCAGGGCCAGCGAACCAGAGCTGTCAAGACGCCTCTACACCTCCTAGCGGTGATCCTGGATGACAGGCTGGAACAGAACAGACTGACTAAGGAGAAGGGATCGAAGAGGGAATGATAACCCAGTACTCAAAAAATGCTTGCTGAAGTCGGATGTGTTGGACGGAAAGGTGCAAATATCGCAGTCAAGCTGTAAACTACGACACATAGCATTCCATTCTATGGACTACATTCTGCTAATTACGCCATGTCAGGGTTTGGTATCGGGAGATTGAGAACGAACGAAGCCAAGCGAAGCCATAACTTGTCTTTAAATGAAAGACATTTAATACTCTGATCAGAAAGAAACATTGTCTACTTTCCGAGCATTCCATAAGGAGGCGAGAATTCTAAAACATTCAGACAAACAGACAGAGAAGTGAAAACAGGATCCACAATTACTCAAATAGAAGATGAACATCAAGGTTATCTTTTTTGTATGGTTAATTTCCAGTTTCGATAACATATGCTTGTTCTGGTAACTCTTATTGCAGCTGGCGAGTGATCTATTATTACTTTGCTGCACATGATAAAATAGATTTTCAAATTGCAGTGATTTTAAAATATCCTAGAATACTTTTGTTTTCAACTATGTTGAGGCTGATAAATACTCTTTATTTCTACATTGTGTTACCAATCTCATTCTTAGTTATTAATTGAATCACATAAGAGTAAGACACAGAGCTATAAGATGAGCTATGTGAGAAGTTGCAGCTGGAAAGACAATCCGTGACCGAATCCACATCATCACACTGAGGCAGACAGTGAGGACATACCCCGTTTGATAACAACGTTGACTCTCAACAAATCAAGTGGTTTGATCATTTAGTCAGAATGCATTATGACCAGCCTCCATCAAAAGCATATCATACACAGGTCTTCAGTCCACTAGCGTCAGATCAGTCACACATAACAACAACAGCACAAACCTCCTACTTGACGATAACAAGAAATATACACATCCCGCCTCTCTGCCTCATGGCAAGTTCAGTATGACAAAAGAAGAAGAAAAGAAAATAAAGCCCTTATAAAAGCCGTAAATGTATACGAGAGCTCATAGAATTTAATTCCTCTCTATTCTTATAATCGTCATTTAATTTGCTATAATTTTATCAACCACCTCTTTATTATCGTCATGATATGAATAAAGAACAAGGACTCCATCTAAAAAAATGGAAACGCCTATTTGTTTACCATGCGAGAAATCAGGACCCAATGCTCACTCACCATTAATATCTAAACTGTCCCAAATCTCGAAAAAACATAGTTAATCCTGTCATCTGCCAAGTGTTAAAAAAGCGCCGAATTCGAATTTCTGCTCCAAGAAAGAGAAATTCAATTCCGATAGCGCTAGAAAACATTGCCATTCTATTAATTATATAATTTATTTACTCTTCATTGAACCGATTCGTGAAAGGCGTGTTTGGTTTTTCGCGGTCTTCAAGTACATTGCATGCCTTATCATTATGCTGAGGTAGTGTACAAAGCGTTACAGCTGGGCTGGCCTGTGTTTGCAGGTTCGCCGCACAGAAATGCTTTTCTTTATAGAAACCCATATTCTTACTTTCTCAAATTGGTGTTACCTTTCACATATGCTATTGAACGAATTGTTTAGATTCAGACATTTTTGGAATGCCATTTCTTTTTTTTTTTTTTTGTATGGGGGTGGGGGTGGGGGGGGGGGGGGGGGTGTGGGGTGTGGGGTGGATTATTATTATTTTTTTAGATTAGGGATGGCCCTATATTAAGATTTAAATTTATTTTTTAAATCGAAGCAAGTGTTGATAAATTGTTGTAGCTGTTGACTTGTCAAAATCGAATGCAGCCTTCCTGTACCATTTCATCTGTTCTCTACTCACAATCCAATCCATCATTTCTGTACCGTTTCATTTGTTGTCTTATCACAAGCTATTACATCTTTTCTGTACCGTTTAATGTGTTGTCTTATCACAAGCTATTAATCTTTTCTGTACCGTTTCATTTGTTGTCTTATCACAAGCTATTAATCTTTTCTGTTCCGTTTCATTTGTTGTCTTATCACAAGCTATTAATCTTTTCTGTACCGTTTCATTTGTTGTCTTATCACAAGCTATTAATCTTTTCTGTACCGTTTCATTTGTTGTCTTATCACAAGCTATTACATCTTTTCTGTACCGTTTAATGTGTTGTCTTATCACAAGCTATTAATCTTTTCTATACCGTTTCATTTGTTGTCTTATCACAAGCTATTAATCTTTTCTGTTCCGTTTCATTTGTTGTCCTGTCACAATCTAATACATCCTTTCTGTACCGTTTAATTTGTTGTCTTGTCACAAGATAATACATCTTTTCTGCACCGTTTCTTTTGTTGTCTTATCACAAGCTAATACGACAATTTTAATTTTAAAATACAATAAATATCGCGTAGATATTTATCATTAGATTATTGTTTCTGGTAAGGATAATCATTGTATCATGGTGATCCCCTAGACATAAAAGAGTTCCTCCAAAACGAAATGGTTCGAAAACATTGTATTAGATTGTGACAGAACAACCAATGAAAAGGTACAAAAAGGATGTACAAATTAAAGTACACTTGTCCTGTGATTTCTTCACCTCTTATACTTGCCAGTTGTAAATACGATTTACAGCAAAGAGAACATGTCATGAAATGTGAATTTTGTATATAAAGTGAATTTGTCGGTCGCTTATTTGTGACAATTTTAATGATTGATTTGTAATGATGAAGGTCAAGTTTGACGGAGATTGGGAGAGATAGATGTTCAGGTAGATGAAAGTTGAGTTAGATGAAGGTGAAGTTAGATGAAGGTTGAGTTAGATGAAGGTTGAGTTAGATGAAGGTTCAGTTAGATGAAGGTTTAGTTAGATGAAGGTTTAGTTAGATGAAGGTTCAGTTAGATGAAGGTTTAGTTAGATGAAGGTTTAGTTAGATGAAGGTTGAGTTAGATGAAGGTTGAGTTAGATGAAGGTTGAAATGCTAGGACTTACTTATCATTGCAGCTAAGTATTAGAAGGTGGAAGACGCAACACACCTGTTTGCCTACACACTCGATTGCATTTATGCAAATTCAGAAGGTTCACAAAGTCGCGACAAACTTCACATGTTTTTCTACACCATTGATCCCAAGTATATATAGGAACAAAGTCTTACGACGATCTGTCTGTCAAACCTCTACACCGAGGGTGGGCAAACTTTCATAAACTGAGGACCAGACCTGAAAAGCATATGGGTGCCTATTCGAAACCTTATAAACATGATGTAATTTGCATCCATAATATAGAAATCTTGTTATAGGGGGGAAAGTGGAAGCCGAGGAGGAAGTTGGAGTGTGTGAACTGGAGGATGGGAGAAATTTGGATTGAGGCAGAAAAAGAAATGATTAATAATATTTCATTGAGCGGCTAGCACATTTAGTCGTGAAGTTTTTACTGGAACTTCTCCCACAAACCTGCACAAATCTTGTCGTGTTGACTGTGTAAGGCGCAGCATATTTTCCAGATGTTCATCAATAAATCTGCTTCTTGTTTTATATTTAGTTCACTTCATTTTGGAAACAATAAAAATGATCACATATTTAAGTACTATCAGACAGTGAGACCACTTTTTGACCATTGGATACAATTACTGGGAAACATTCATGGGGACAACTACTGAATGAAAAGGGAAATCGAATTAAGTTCTCAAATAGTAAAATCATGGATATAAACAGCAGGCATAAAGAGTAAGAGGCGCAAGCCTTACAATGGAGACAGATAGATGCACTGTCAACATAATCTTCTTACCAAATGTCTGTCATTAATGTCAGTCATGACGCTTCGATAATAAAGCGGTTTTCAATTATGTATTTGAAGGAACAGACAACCAAAAAGCCTATGTCAAGAAAATTGACGAGATCTTTACTAGACTGACTACAGAAACTAAATCAGTCGAAAAAAAATGGGCAACGTTTAAAAGTAATTTAATAGAAGCAGCTAAACAAACATGTTGAATTGTAAAATATATAAAATTGTACTATAACTTAACTAGAGAATAGCAAGTCTTCATCTTCAGACTGAGAACTGGGCATAACAGACTCAAGGGTCATCTTTACAACAAAATGACGATTGGGACAGATGACAGGTGCCCATGCTGGGAGCATATCATGACCGTAGAACACATCCTGCAAAGCTGCACGCTCACGCAGAAAAAGAGAGAATACTGGCCTCGTTAGACAGATATGAGACAAAAGCTGTATGAAGATGAAACAGCCTTACAAACAACGGTGTCCTTTGTAAGAGAAACCGGAACCTTGATCTGAGGATAAATGACGAAGAAGAATTGTAAAATTAGAAGTTAATAACAGCTTGGTGGATCGACGAAGTAAATAAAAACTACCAACCAGAAGAGAATTTAGCTACAAAGCATGGGTTAACACACAAAAATGAACAAGAATACTTTGACTATAAGGCAGCGAGAAAGCACGCAATGCTGGTAACTAAGGAGGCTGGATCTAAATCTTGGTAAGAGTATAGCAAAAATGTTGAATTCGGATTACAAAAACGCAACAGGGAATTGTTATCAAAAGTATGAGAGGCAGAGATGATTGCTATAAGCCAACAGAAATCATAAACAACGACCAATGGAATCGAAATAGACGACCCACAACTGGTCCTGAACAGATCACAGCAACACTTTAAAGAACTTAACTTACAACCAGCAGGAAACAATGACAAACAAGATACTAACGTTAACGAAAGCATGGAATTAGAACCAAATATCACACTTCTGGAAATCAGAAACGATTTTCAAGCTGCACCACTGAACAAATGTCCATGACAAGATAAAATTCATGTTAATAAATCAAAGGAGCTAATGATGTAGGGTTATTGTGGCTGCAAATATTATATAACCTAGCATGGACCACACAGGACATGCCATTAAAGGTTGGAGAATTGCAATTATAATTCCAATTTGGAAAAAGAAAGGTAGCAAAAAGAGACTGAATACAATACAGAGAAATATCGTTTCTAGGCCACACCCGCAAAATATTTGGTAAAATCCTAGAAAAATGATCATCGAACCACAAACTCATCGACACAAAGATGGACGTTAGAAAGAACAGAAGCTTAACAAATGCAATTTTTACTCACAGGCAATTGGAGTAGAAAGCAATTGAATACGAACTACATATTACGTTTGCAGATGAAGAAAAAGCTTTCGATTGGATAGATAGACAACGTCTATGGAAAATGTTGGCTCACTATGGAGTAAACCATCACCTAATCAACCTAAACACAAGTTTTTACATTGTTAGACCAATTACCGGACTCTCAGAACAATTTCATATCACATGTATGTATGTGATCCCTTTTGTCGTTCATCACATATGTAAATCACATTTGCAAAACAGACAATCCAAGTGAAGGAAATAACATTGGTAAACTCTGAACTTTTCGCAGACGATTCTTTGGTAGCAACTTCAGAAATACAATTGCAACAACAAATTGACAAACTAAATGAAACATGTAAAGAATAAAGCATGACAATCAACAGGGAAAAACAACTGAGATGATGAAAATATCTAGACAAACAGGAGAAACCAATATGGAGCAAATCAAACAGGTGAAAGATTTCACATACTTAGGAAGCACGTTATCAGCAGACGGAAGAATCATAGCGGCATTCCAACAAAAATGCAATTAAGCAAATCAGATCATTGGACAATTAACACCAATACTTAATTGCAAGTACGTGACAATAACTAACAAAAGAGCACAAAGAGCATTTAACACGATGTTCTGTCCGACACGATGTTCTGTCCGACACGATGTTCTGTCCGACACGATGTTCTGTCCGACACGATGTTCTGTCCGACACGATGTTCTGTCCGACACGATGTTCTGTCCGACACGATGTTCTGCCCCACACGATGTTCTGCCCAACACGTGCTATGAATATCAAACTTGGCACTAACATCAAATGAAAAAGAGAAATCGTAACAACATAAATTAATTGTATTCCTTTGCATCATTTCTCTATCCCCCAAAGGCGTGTGCGTTGCGCTATGTTTTTATTTTGCGCCTGTCGGCCCAGTGAATCCGACTTCGGAATGCATTTTATGAAAGGGTCTGCATCCTTTTGAAGTTTCCAAGATTTTGCTTCCCCGGGTAACGGACGGTGCGGTGAATAGGATCGAACCCAGCACCTTCGGGTTGTTAGCTTATCACAACCATTAGCCGACGACGTACTCACAACAGAAGTGAATTGTCTGGAAGAATATTGGACGTACCAAGGAGAGACAAATTCAGAAACGATGACATCAGGAGAATGGTCGGAACAATACCAGTAATAGACTTTATCAAAAGACAGCTACTAAAATGGTTTAACCACGTAACAAGACTTCCAACACACAGCACATACCCCCTTCCCCCCTCACCCAACCCTTTCCAACAAGCAATGATATTTAGATACAACGGATTCAATGCCAAAGACGGATCACGGAAAGACTAACTTACGGAAATATCTGTTGGCGGTGAATGCCACCGTGTACGAGGCAGACAGTCGGACTCTTAACTTAGCTTAACGTCTTTATACTGGTTTAGAAGACTCTGCAGAGTCTGTATACAACCAGTTTCATTGCCTTGCTCTAAAAGCTATTCGCATCCAATTTATTCTTAAATGCATTAACTACACCTGCCTCCACTCCCTCCCGTGGCAATGCATTCCAAGCATTCACCACTCTCTGACTAAAAAAATATTTCATATTATCTAATCTGGACCTCTCTTTCGTTAATGTGTAGCTATGCCTTCTAGTTCTTGAGGGTGGCTGTATTTAAAAAAAAACGTGTTATTGTCTAATTTATCCGTTCCTGTGATCATCTTATAAACCTGTATTAAGTCATTTCGAATTCTTTTCTCTTCTAGACACTGTAGGCCGGTTTTTCTGATCCTTTCCTGATAACTGTAATTCTGTAATTCCACTTTCAGCTTTGTCGCTCTTTTTTGTATTCTTTCCAGCATGTTTATATCCCCACTATAATAAGGACTCCACACCTGTACACAGTACTGCAATCTAGGTCTAACTAATCCTTTATACAGTTTGACTATCACTTCCTTGCTCCTATGTTTAATATTTCTTTTTATCATACCTAACATAGCATTTGCCTTTTTCACTGCTACCTGAACTTGCTCACTCACCTTACCTGTATGATCTATTATAATCCCTAGGTCCCTTTCCTTATCTATTTTTGTAATATTGTTCACTCCCATTCTGTAATTATGTTCCATATTGGATCTACCCATGTGGATGACTGTACATTTATCTACATTAAACTCCATTTGCCAGCTTACAGACCATTCTTGAATTTCGTCTGTCCGACATCAATATATCCACTTCCGCTTTAGATGAGACACTAATATATAAAGTTTAGTGTCACCAGCGAATTTTGCAACCATGGATCTCATATCAATGTCCAAATCATTTATATATATCAAGAACAAAATTGGTCCCAAAACCGAGCCCTGTGGCACCATACTTTTCACTTCACACCACTCAGAGTACTCCTTATTTATGCCCACCCTCTGCCTTCTTCCCGTTAACCAATTCTCAATCCATTTGTGAACTTCCCCACCTATTCCATGTGAGTTTAACTTTCGAAATAATCTGTGATGAGGTACTCTATCAAAGGACTTTGTAAAAATCTAGATAAATAACGCCCACTGGCTCCCCTTTATCTATCCTTTTAGTAACCTCCTCCATGAATTCTAATAGATTTGTTAAGCATGATCTCTCTCTAGTAAACCCATGCTGACTATTTCTGATTAGATTTAATTTGTCTAAATGCATTACAATGTTTTCTTTGATTATTGACTATAACAATTTACAGACAATGCTCATTAAACTCACTTTGCTGGATCTGATTTTTTGCCCTTTTTGAATAAGGGGATGACTCTTTCCAATCCAGTAGAACAATTTCTTTTGAAAGTTATGGAGAACATGATATAGCCAATGGTTTTGTTAGTTTGTCTCTAATTTAAAACAGCCATTTTGGATGAACACCATCTTGACCTGAACATTTATCAACTTTCAACCCCTCCAATTATTTAAAAACCATTTCATCTGTATTACAGATTGATCTTAATCCCGCTGTATCCATGTCTCTTTGAAAAATATCTATAGGCTCTGGGATCTTAGAGCAGCCTTCTTTTGTGTAGACTGTGCCAAAGTACTGATTGAGTAGATTAGCTGCCTCCCTATTCTCACTTATTATTTTCCCTGTACTGTCTATGAGCGGGCCTACTTTGTCTTTCGTTCTTTGTTTATTTCTAACATAAGAAAAGAAGCTTTTACTATCAGTCTTGATCCTCTGAGCCAGGTTTTTTTCGAAGTATTTTTGCTTTTTTTTTCACTTTCTGAGCTATGTTCTGCTTGTCCAACTATTTTAAATATGTTTCTTTTGATTTACCTGCTTCTAGATATTTTTTCCATGCTTTATTTTTAGCTCTTCTAACATTTAACTACAAATCTAGTTATTCACATTTTATGCTTGGGGTTTACCTCCCTACATGGAACACATTCCTCTTTTAGCGTTTCTAGAACTGTTTTAAAACTCTCCCACTCCTGTTCAACGTCTGTTCCTCCTATAATATATTTCCAGATTATGTAGCTCGCTGCCTCTTTCATCCACCCAACATCTGCCTTAGAGTAAACGTATGTTCGCGTGTTTATGTTTACTTCTTTCCCTTCAATAAGAACCCAACGGATGATCTGATGGTCACTTGAGCCAAACAGTTCCCCAACGGTAACATTTTCAATCATATGTTTCTCTGTAGTAAAAACTAATTCAAGTGTGTTTTTTTCCTCTGGTGGCTGCTTCTACATGTTGAATTAATAAATTGTCAGTTATGCACTTCACAAAAGGTTTTAACTCTACAAGTGCTTCTACCATATCCCATTTCATTTCTGGAAAGTTGAAATCCCCCTATTAGTAATAATTTTCCTTCATTTTCCCTTGCGATGCTACTATTCAGCAGCTCTTCTTCTTCTTCATTTTGACTTAATTTACATCTCTAGCTTACCCCAATGACTGTTTTTCACCCCCACTTTCTATTTCTCCCAATACACTTTAATTTTTGTTACCACATGATAAATCATCTTTGATCGTCATATTAACATACTTTAAACAGTATAATAAAACGCCACCTCCCTTAGCCTTGTCTCCAGCTACCATATCTTTCCATAACGTTGTATATCCCTCTATTTCAAGTTCACTATCTGCAATGTCCTCATATGTCGGGTCCATGATTTTGTTAACCCTATTAAACCTGGTTTTCTTCTTCTACATACAGTTTCACTTCTTCTCTTTTATTTTTTACTATGCTTCTCACATTTGCATAAAACCATTTTAGTTTGTAATTTTGTTGTTTGTCCACTTTTTGCTTTCGCTTCATCTTTTTAATTTTTGCTTTTCCACGACTTATTTTACACTTCCCTGGCCCCAATTTTCCCCTTTGACTACATCCTCTATAGCACCCTTTTGTATGCCTATCTTTAATATCATTCTTCATTGGCCTTACTAGTTTCAATTTCTAACACATTGATTAAACCTAAACTTTGCTACAACATGCTGTCCTATCTCATTTAGATCCTCTCCTATCTAACATTTTACTTGTGTCTACTTTCACATCAATAAATTCCATTCCAATGTCCGCACACATCACCTGTAACATAAGGTTGATATCTATTATCTTACTCTCTAGATAGTCTGACCCATCTGCTCTATCTAAAATGCCCATCATTGTGACCGTTCTGAACTTTTTTTCCTTGTGTTCCCATAAGACTTTTGTATTTATTCATAATAATTTCTGTACCATCTCTCTTTACATTATTAGTTCCTACAAAAACCACACCATGACTGTTTGCTCTGTCATCTATCCTCTTTATTCTTCCTCTATCTCCTCAATTTCTGCTCCCCCAATATACATTTTTTTCAAACATGTTATGTTGTTTAGACAAATGCCTGCCAAACCCCTTCACCATTGATTCTCCTTCTACCAATACTGAGCCCTCACTTATATTTGCATACTTCTCTGCAAAGCTCTCTGCCATTTGAATTGTTTCCTTACTAAATATCTCCCGTACTTCCAATTTCTATTACCTACTCCAATACATAACTAGCTGACAGTGGTTTAATTTTATCACATTGACTACACCTTGATTGCAGCTTCTTTAAAATGTCCTCAATTTTCTCTTGTTTCCCTTCTATTTTCGTCTGCCCCTTTTCTATCTCATGCAATCTTTTCTCATTTGTCCTTATTTCGCACTCCATTCGAGCCTGCCTCTCTTTGACTCTACATACCCTACATATAACTTTTCCTTTATCGTCCAACGTTGTATCTAACCCTACACTAATATAAACATTGCCCCCACACAAGTCACACAATCTGATCTGGTCTTTCTTCATTGCATTTCATCTGGTCTTAGCGACCATACTAATTACGCTATTGATTACCGTTAGGCAAAAAGTTATACTAGTTCTAGAGATTTCTACAATATACTTAAAGATGAAAGGCAAAACGGGAAAAGAGAGAAGAAGAAAGAAGAAGAAAGTGCAGTTGGAAATAAGACAAATGTACGCCAATTTTCATTTTAAGGCGGATGTCACAATTATAACGTGCCGTATGAGCAGGGTCCAACTATAGACTGGTTGTGGCTGCAAACAATTGTATGTTATCTACTGTTCCAGATGAAAGGATTCTGCTGTGATTATAGAAATAATCAGTTCTTGTTTTATGAATTACCGAACAGGTAAACGATCGGCCACTAACAGGCATTTAATCATGAACAAACAACAAATGTCATCTGTCCCATAATTTACATTGCCCGTTAAGCTATTTAATAAAGACACGGGACAATAAAACAAAGCCCTTAGTGTGTGCTCAATTTATAAGACATTTTAATCTCATGTTTCTTACAATATTACTGGACCAATTATAAAACGTGAGCTGAAAACAAACGTGGAGGCTTCATCTTCATAGTCTTCAAAAGATAGCTAGAGCATGATAGCGTATGGACGGAACACAACCGCCCTCGTGACATTGGATAATTTGTATAAATCCTACTACACGGGACAGGACACCCACAACGCAAGTCATCGAGAGAAGCCCTAATCGTATTCCAGTTTCCTGTTAGACAAACGATGCAAATAAGGGGTAAAGCATAGCGCAAATAGACTAACTGGCAAGTCTTCTCTTCTTGTTCACTTTTGGAACACTCGCCAGAAGCGATCTTGCCAGTTCATTGAGACCATTTTCGTGCCGTCTGTCGCTGGGATTGGATTTACACAGAACAAGCCGATTGCACAATATTAGACTGATAATTTATCCAAACGATGTGCAATGCAGCCTTGGTCACTAATTTGAGTCGACTCTTTGCTCTGCATTGTAAATATCCCGACATTAAATCGGAAAGATTCCCGGAGCTACTAAGATGTCCTGTTTGGCTGTAAGTGATAGCTAAGGCTCGGGGAATGAAAATCACATAGAATGAGGTTTAGGAAGAAAAATCTTGACGCGCAACACTCACAGGTACTTGTCGAGTAAGGGAATTATCCCATTTGGTTGTTCAAAGGACACGCACAACTTCTCAAATGAACGTCATCCCAGCATCATGTGGCAGTAGACAGGTCACTAATGATGTTAATATCTTAGTCTTAGTATTTGTTGACCTGTGCATTTACATTTGCCATTGTGCAGGGCTCAACTTTGTGCGAGCTGGTAGTAGTTGGTCATTTTTTGTGGGTGTTGTGCTGGTCTCTTCTCGGTTTGCAGTCGATTTGCTTCGGACACGGGTGTCCAGTGGGTGTCTAACTTCTGTCTCGGACACGGGCGTCCAGTGGATAGCTAACTTGTTTAATTTAGGGTCGTAAGTGTTGTCCAGCTCAAGCGAATATTGCCATCTAGTGGGAAGGGGGTTGTCTTAGTAAACATTCATTGCCGCGCGGGTATCACAGCTGATGTGCTCCAGCGCTCATCTTTCCTTCTCACTACATGGCCAGTCCAGTGGTGCTTGGAGTTGTTGGCCTGTTGAAGGACATCCTTGACGTGTGACAATCCACGTATGTCACTCTTGTGTAGACCCATTTGGGACTGTTGCCTACGTGATAGGCTCACGAGGTATGCGTTGTCCTTAGCTAATTCTCCACGGCTTTTGTCGGAGACCAGGTTTCATTTCCATAGCAAAGCGCTGGTAGAACCACTGAGTCGAATACGTCCGCTCGCAGTCTGGTGTCTCTTGTGACATAAGTAGCCGTCTTTAACGAGTTGAAGGCGCCCAGCCTGCTCGCGGTGCCTGACAATCTCGGCCGTCGTGTTTTTTTCCTTGTTAAGATGGCGGATGCGGTAGAAGCATTCGTTGACATCCTCCAATGGTTTATCATTGTATAACACGAGTTTGGACTCCGCAAAACGGTTGCGCCTAGCTTTGGTTTTTGCGATATTTATGGTGAGACCTGTTACACTCGATGAAAAAAGCAGAACGTAGTACGCGTATGCCAATGTTTATGTATGTCCAAACATGAAAGAGAGAAACGAGAAAGTGGCTAAAATTGAAGAACATGTTTAAGTCCTGTACCACATTTTTGATGATAGGACATAGATATTTCTGGAATGCTTAATCAAATATTGAATCTATATGTTAGTACGTAACATGCATACTAGTTATTTTAATGTGTCGTCTGGGTGTTACCGATGCCTGAAAGGGGAGATAGAAATAGTAGAACTGTAATCTGCATGTAGGACAGTTGAGCTTTGGACGAGTTACCCTTTTCTGTAGAAATTATTCGGCATATGAAAATGGAAAGGCCTCTACATCGCATGGTAGAAGAAGAGCTATTTTGTAAGTAGAACACAAGTGGCAAGAGGACATTTGTGAAAATCGAAGGAAATGAAGTCCAGCCCAATATATACATTTCTTCAACTCCAATGTCAAGGCCGTCCTATTGTATGACTTTGTGGAGTCGTGAACTATGAACAAAAATGCACAATAAAAAAGATCCGAGCTTTCCTTAATGGATGCCTACAGCGAGTAGAAGACATACATACTTGGATACTTGGAATTCTGATATTCTGGCATGTTAATGTCTGCTGCCATGCAGACGAAGGCTTCGGCTGTACGTAGTAGGTATTTTAAAACTTCCCGCAGCTTACTACACCTGGGGGAAGGTATAAACAATTTGGGTAAATTTGTAACTAACATTTTGAATTTTGTCCAGCCAGAGGCTGTTGGAATTGAGAAATAAGGCGAACGCTGCCCAAAAAAATGATGCAATCTGTCTCGGTTTTTGTTTCTCCAGAAGAAAAAAAAATTAAAACATAAACAAAACATAGCATTGCAGATATAGACAATATTTGTTCAGGATAACGAAAGAAGAAGAAGAATAGCATATAATGAGGACGACAAGTGAGACAAGTGATCTCATGTACGTACATAGACGACACATGTGAAACGTCATCAATGTGTTGAATCTTTCAAAAATGTGTTTTGCTTGCGTGTTAAGTTTGCCCCGACGTAGAAGAATGTAAACACATCTATTAGGGTGAATCTAGTTTTATACTTTTTTGTTGTTGTTGAAAAAATACTATGATAAAATAGCAGATATAATTAAAAACTTGAAAATAACATGCAACTGCAATGAGTTTGGACGCTGCTCGTTGCAGTCTTTTAGAATATTGATTGAGAACACATTGTAACCCAAGATCCAAAGAATAATAGTTTTGTTTAATGAGTTTCTTTGCTTTATTGCATATTTAATTGCATTGTTTGTTGAAATAATTGTTTAATTAACCGTTTTGTTTAATTAATTTATAATTCTAGTTTAGTTTTATTAATTGTTATTTACGAGATGCATTGCATTATTAATTTATTTTTCTTCTTTACTGCTTTGTTTTTGTCTTGAGAATTGTATTTTGGCTTGGCTTCGTTCGTTCTCAATCTCCTGCTACCAAACCCTAAAAGGACTTAAGTAGTAGAATGTAGTCCAATAGAACGAAATGCGTTGTGTCGTAGTTTACAGCTTGATTGCGATATTTATCCTGGATTACCGCATGGAGGTGTAGAAGGGTCTTGCCAGCCCTGGTAGGCTGGCCCTGACACTAGCAGTCAGCTATAGGTCACTGACCGCTGCAGCTCATGCGCTGATCAGCATCTTGATTTTAAAATGAACTATATTGCTTTTCCCAATTCCTTCAGTTTATTGTTTCGTTTTGTGCTGTTACTTACTTTATTTTATTCATATTTAAAAAAAAATTACTTTTTCATTTTTTTTCGAGATGTGCCTTATCTTTTTTATTCATCTTATTTAACTGGTATCATCTGTGCTTTTTTGATGTTGTTATCTCCTGAGCTGACTTACATCGCTGGCCGGACGTTGAGGGGAGAGTAATCTTCTTTCATATACCAACCCTGTAATCGTCTTCATTTCCAACCCATGTAGTGTATATCTAATAACGTCAGTTCATATTTTTCAAGATCTTCCGCTTGCAGTGAAGGCCTGCTGTCTGATGTATCAGGTTCATGTGGCGGGTAAATTTTGGGGCATTCTTGTCACACGACAAAATCAGTAAATTTATTTTCTGTCTATAAATGCCATCAATTTTACTGCTTCTACTTTCTATTGTACTTTAATATTTAATTTCACTTCGTCTCTACCATTTACACTGATCGCTTTCCGTGAAGATCTCATGCTCCATATTATACTGTTGGATTCCTGTACTTTGGTATTTTTATTTGTCGAAGGTTTATGTTTGGTCGAAACGTCGGTCGTCGTCTCTTAATGTTCTTAATTGAAACAAATTCAATAGAATATCAACAGTACAGTAATAAACAGGGAACCTTTTTGTCATTGGACAAGGTCAATTTTGTCCCAAATTGCTCTTGCCGTTGGGGATGAGAGCTGGGGTTGTCATGATTGAAAGTTTCAGTTTCTTGTTGAATTGGGGTACAAATGACTTTACTCGCTGTTTTACTCTTTCTCTAATTGTAAGTCTGTGGATATTTGACAACAGGAAAGACTAGAGAGTGCTACTCCTATCGAGTGAGCCCACCCTCCCGTAAGACATTAACCATTCTTCTACTCACTCCCTCAACATCTGTCTGTACGGGTCAAAATCAAATCAAATCAAATCCGTCTCTTCTTCACACCTTCCCATCGTAGTTGTCGAACTTGATTTTTGTCTAATTTCCCTAGTCCCCCTTTGATAACTTAACATCAGACATCATGTTTGAACGGTGCATATTCACTTTGTGCCCCCCGTATTTGTCTACCTAGTCAGCCTACCTTCAAGATCTCTGACCGCGGGAACCCCTTAGAAATTGAAAACTATAAAGGTCTTCTCGCGCCAGGTTGCTTAACAAAATACCGTTTCACCCCCTTCCCATTCTAATTGCCTAATGTTGAATCGCGGCCCAGGTAGCACCCGGTACCTCCTAAGAGGTTTCTCCCTCAACATTTTTTTTTCTCTTTTTTTTCTGATAAATATTGAGGACACACAAGCCGAAAAGAAAAGATTCCTTAGAAAGTAAGACTGTTCATTGTCACCAGCGTGTTTAGCGATGTTGTGAGGACCCAAATCTCTGCTACTGTTGCCGCTTTGAAGAGATTCTTTGTGCAGTGGTTCTTCTCTTGGTAAACGAGAAACCCCCTGCTGGTTGCGAGGGTTTTCAAGCTCTTTCGGTCTGTGTTGTGACAAGACATTACAAAGAAGGTATATTATCCAAAGAGGAAAGGAAAGAAATACTGAAAGTCGGTTTCTGGTTTCTTCGTGGAAGAGAATAATGGGACAAGATGGCGAAAGGCGGACACAGGTTTTGTCTCGGATCACATGAGTAACTGACTGTCAATGTTTATCGAAAAGTGCGTTATTCTGACAATGTTTCTTTTTGTATTGTTCAAGCCTGTGCTGGCGCTTGAAATGAAGCTAATAACATTGTCTGTCCTTTCATTTTGAAAAACAAAAACTATTCTTTCACTGATGTTGTTCTCAAGTTAAAATTCTCTGATCTAAGCCTAAGATATGAAGAACTGTGATAAAACTAGTTAAGACGGATTTTCTTGTTCGCATTATGAGTATACACTAGACCAGTGCTCTTAAACCTTGTATACCTGGCTCCCTCTTGCATACCTTCCGTGATAATAAATTGTCCTTACCGACCACTAAAATCTAAATTGAAGAAAATTGCGTGTTCGTCCACTAAGTCTGTATATTTTTGGATGTTTTTAATCATCATGTGGCATGTCCTACACAGAACGTCTCTCCCCTCCCAGTCCTTCTAGAAGAAACTCGATCTATTTCCAACTCTTCAATCGGCTCCAGGGTCATTCCTTTGACATCTTGGTACCATCGCCTTTTTGGTCTACCTCTTCCTCTTTTTGTCCTGCACCATCCATCCCATTACCGTTCTCTCAAGACCGTCTGTTAATGTGGCCAAAGTATTACAATTTTCTGTTCACGATGGAATTTATGAACCAGTTCTCCTCTATGCTTAACTCTTGTCGATTGTCTACATTTTTCTTTTTTACGGTCCACGATATTCTGAGAACTTTCCTATAACATTTCTAATCGAAGTGCTCGAGGTTTAGGTCATTGTCAATGTTTCACATCCTTATGATGTCACGAAAAATACACAAGTTCTCAAAATTAGCACATTTATTGGCTTGCTGGTATTCTGCAATAGATTCCTCGGGTTTCTGTTTTTAATACAGCATGTCATTATTCTGCTACCGCCCACCTGAAAGGTCAAATTGTGGACTGCAGCGCTTAAGTTGAAAAACACCGTTCTAGACAAACCGAAGAAAGTTGAACTGTTTCTAATAAAATATATAGATGTGTTCGTGTGCTACAGGGAATATGATGTTAAGGCGGGAGTCAGGGTCTGGTGAAACATACTGACCAAGAGCCCACCTTACGCTCATGCTGTCAACCCAGACAACGAATGTGTTACATCAGTCTGAACTGTGAGATGAATAAATGTTATGAGCATCATAGCCTGCTGTGAAGCCTTGCATGGCACAAGATGTATAAAGTTAGGCAAACCGCTTATGCGAGTGGATACCAGTGGATCGCCCGAATGCGCCTTTGGCTGCACACGTGAAAGGCCACATTGTTCTTATGATCACTCTGCCTGATAGTCCAGGGTTCGAAACCATACAGAAGGGTGGCGACGAAATACGTTATTTAAATCCGTAGTTAGTTTTCCAGTTAAACCATCTGTTGGAAGTGTGGGAGGGGGGGGGGGGGGTCATAGAGGTAGTAGTCTCGCTCACTCTTCGAATGATGTCCTGGTAGTTTCGTGCATCATAGTTTCTTTTGCTGGCTTGGTCAATTATATCCTCAGTGGAGTTAACATGACTTCCATCGACTATATTTCCTGTGGTTGTGAGTTACAGTTAAAGTACTTTTGCCCACAAAACGTGGAGACAAATCTGGATGCCAGATAACCTAAGTACTTTAGTGGTACTATTAGTGCATGAGGGTGGAAGCCTGGTATGATTACGTAATCAGAGTAGTCGAGGTCAGGCACGCAGCTGTCCGATTGTCAAACTCCGGGGTTCTACTTTTCAAGTTGACCTAGAATCTAGTCCATGGCTCACAGAACAATGCCAGGGCGAGGACATATCCCTACTGAACACTCAATGATGTAGAGAACGAGTCGGCGAGATAGTGGCCTAGGCGGGACTCTTGTTCCAGTGTTACAGTTCAACTGCTCAATTACCTGTTGAAAACTCTCCCTTGCTTTTAAGTAATCCCCAATATAGCCTAATCCACGTAGTCAAGGCAGTCTTGATGTCGAAATATGCGAATTATAAAAAGCAGCTGCAAACTCGCCATCGGAGAAAATTAGTGAAGAGTGAAGAACTCACATATACATTGCTTTTAAAATAAACAGTGCAATTACAGGGCAAAAGTAATTACAGTATTTTATAGGATTACAGTAAATACACCCGACACAAAGGGGGCCCGTTAAGGGGGCGATATATTTGTTCGACAAATAGAATACTTCTGACAATCATATGCCCCTATGTGGCAATACTTCATTTTCTATCACCCACTAGATAAGCTGACTAGTTGTAATCACCATTGGAACATGGTCATTGTGACGGTTGTGTTTCTTGCGTAGAATTGTACACATTTATGGCTGCTAGCGTCAGCCCTAGCAAACCACACCTTCCTTCACCCTTCTACATGTCCACGCGGATCCCGGATAACAGGCTGCAACGAGCAGGCTGGCTAAGGAAAAGGGATCGAAGAGAAAAGGCTAATGCGGCAACAAAAAATGATTGCTGAAGTCGGATGTATCAGACCGAAAAGTTCTAATGACTTAAGAGCAGCACTCTGCAAACTGTGCCAGCAGTCCGCACCAAAAAGGGTAGTGGTACAGTGGGTCCCATCACACTGCAACATCCAAGGCAACGAGGAGGCAGACAGACTGGCAAAAGAAGGTGCAAGACTACCACAAACAGATACTAGTATGACGTACGAAGAGTCAAAACGCTTATCAAAGCCAGATACATGACCAAATGGGAAACCGAACATACTGGTTACACCAAAAACGATGCCTATTACCAGTTGAACCGAAGAGAGAAGGTCGTTGTCTTCAGACTTCGCACTGGCCACAATAGACTGAGGTACTACCTATTCAACAAATTAAAGATAGGTGGTACCGACGAATGCCCGTGCGGTACCGGTAAAATGACCGCTGAACATCTGCTGCAGAACTGCCCGACATACGAGGATCAGAGAGAGCAGATGTGGCCATCACCAGTGGAACTGCAAGACAAGCTCTATGGCAGTGGCAACAGCCTCAGGATGACCGCCGCTTTTTTCGAAAAAATAATGGTTACTGTCTGACTGCGTACGAAGAAGAAGAAGAAGAAGACCGAAAAGTTCAAATTTTTCTGTCCAACTGCAAACTACGCCACAACTTATTTCGCTCTCCTGCTACATCCTGCTACTTGTCAAGCCGTTTTCAGGGACTGGTAGCGGAAGTTTGACAACGACAACAAAATAAGATGGAGAAAAAGAAGAAGAATAAGCTAAAGATGATGAAGAAGAGGAAGAGAAGAAAAAGAAGAAGAAAAAAAATTTACTGCGTATATAATGTTTTTAGCTTCAAAAACTAATTAATGTGTTTTCCCAGCTCTGTACAAAAGTATTACAAGGGAAAACACAATTAACGTATGAAAATCAAGGAACATGATATTGAAAAACAAAATAAAAGCCATTACTTGTACATTAATTATATTTATAAAGCACATGCACCCAGAAACCTTCTTTTATCGAAGCAATTACCGAAACTGTCTTAAAGAATGACCAACTTCTGCTGTCTAGTCTTTTGGTTGTCTAGTAGCCCAATTGTTTTCAGAGATGGTGATTTTTATTGCTGTATAAAAGCTAAAGGCTAGAAACGAACTATTTTGATGATTCATACATTGTGACCTAATAGTGGTGCTATTCTTGTCCTTGTCATACACAATGCCGCAGCGGACCACT
>JAVGWX010000011.1:66961925-66988468 GCA_036924085.1 Ariolimax columbianus
AAACATCTGTTCCCACAAGGGGATATCAAAGCACCATTTGTATATGTTTTATGGTGAAAAACAAAAACATCTGTTCCCACAAGGGGATATCGAGCACCATTTGTATATGTTTTATGGCGAAAAACAAAAACATCTGTTCCCACAAGGGGATATCCAAGCACCATTTGTATATGTTTTATGGTGAAAAACAAAAACATCTGTTCCCACAAGGGGATATCAAAGCACCATTTGTATATGTTTTATGGCGAAAAACAAAAACATCTGTTCCCACAAGGGGATATCAAAGTACCATTTTTTTCTGTTTCAGGTTGAAAAAATAGTAGCATTTGTCCCCAAAAGGGGGGATCAAAGCACTGTTTGTTTCTGTTTCACGGCGAAAAAACACTTGCATCTGAAAATCGAAAAGATCAGCTTGTTAGCCGCTGTCCGGGCACAAAATATAGAAAATTAATTTTAAAAAAACCTCCTCAATACACAACCTACTTCTTCCTAGGCCTAGCTTCAGCTACCTGGCAGTAGGTATACTCTTACCTGTTTGAATGCCAGAATTACAATAATAATATCAGAAAGACGTAGCTACTGATGACCATTGCAAAACGCATCCGATAATGGACAACATTCTGAAGTTTAAGTTCAAAATACAGTTCGGGATCCAGATGCTGAGCAGCGCATGAGTTGCAGCGGTCAGCGACCCATAGCTGACTGCTAGCGTCAGGGCCAGCGAACTAGAGCTGCCAAGACCCTTCTACACCTCTACGCGGTGATCCTGGATAACAGGTTGCAGCAGGGCCGACTGGCTAGGGGGAGGGATCGAAGACGTAATGCTAACCCGGTACTCAAAAAATGCTTGCTCAAGTCGGATGTGTTGGACCGAAAGGTGCAAATATCGTAGTCAAGCTGTATACTACGACACACCGCATTCCGTTCTCTGGACTACATTCTGCTACTTAAGCCCGTTCAGGGTTTGGTAGCGGGAGATTGAGAACGAACGACGCCAAGCCAAAACACAGTCTTCTACAGTTTAAATTACTCTATATAAGTGAATGTGACGCCAATGACGGATTATTTGTGTGTAAAAGACTCAATGTTGTAACGTCACCGGGGTAGTACAAATTAGATCTATTGTGACTTCTGAAACGTGTCGTTAAAAAGAATTGTTTGTTTGGTCCAGGCAATTTCGTAACTGGCCTTGCAGTGTCTCACACTTTCCTCGCACATCAGGCATGGAGCCTAGCTTAACCGTTCTTGTTACATCATGTCATGTTTTTTTGTCCTGATTTCGTAGTTGTTTTCATTCTTTCTTTGTCCCCGACGAAGTCCCTGTAATCGTAACGTATGAGTCGTTTTGTTTTTTGTCCTGTGCCGTCACTGAGTCCTAACCTGTATATGTTTTTATAGTACTAAAAAACTTTCGCTGCAAATGCCCGGACTCAGACTTTCCGTGACCCTATGCTTCCGTTGGAACATAAATTCAAATCAATCAGTGCTGTTCTCTAAGATCAAAGCACCATTTGTTTTTCCGGACAACAACAAAAATCCACTTGCTTCTGAAAATCGAAAGGAGCAGCTATTATCCGATTTACAATGAAATGTAAGAAAAGGATAATTCAGTACATATTTTATTATTTTAATTTGGCCAGCATTAGCTACATTGAGCAATTAAATGTATCTAAAAGGTTAATCTAACTAGGTATAGTAAACTTCGGTGACCTGTTACTAAACCACCGGGACCACAAATGGGATCACAATCTAGGATTATCCCACCTCTGCTATAACGAATATCTATAGAACAAGTTGTTCTGGTCATCATATTTCAAATGGCGCCCCATCCGAACCGGCGACAGTCCAGATAACATGAGTAAACTGACTGAAGATTAATCTGGAAAAGTCACTGCAGGATACCAGATTGCTGAAAAGGCAGATAATGTCATCGCAAGAATAGTGCATTTATCAAAATAGTTATTTTTTTCGCTGCTATAGAACAAGTGCTGTGAATGAGCACTGGTCAAATGTTGACAGTGCCTTGTAAGACTGATTGTTTGAAGGTAGTCTGGCGACTTCTAATTATTCGACCTCTAGACATATATTTATCTACCAGTCCAACTAACAACTACCTACCTACATACATACATATATATTTGGCTAACTACGTATCTACTTTCCTACTTAACAAATTACTTACACACACACACACACACACATATATATATTTAACAGATTGCTCATATGTATACCTATTTAGAAAATTACCTACACATATCCTTACCCGACAGCCTCACTACCGATACACATAGCTAACTAACATCATATTCATATACATAGACACATTTAGCTAACAGACTACAAAAAGAACCTGTATAGCTAGCTAGAATAAAACCATAACAAACCATAGTATCTATTACACAGTCAACCATATGTTGACCTATCCAGCAAAGTATCTACCTACAGACGTATCTTCTTAGCAAAGTACCTACCTACATACCTTCTACAACATCTGCCAATAAAACAAGGTAACTCTCTTTATACCTACTTGTCCAGGTAAGTACCTACCTGTATAGCTACCAGTTTAGCAAAGTAACTACCTACATATATTTATCTGTCTAGCAAAGTACCTACCTGCCTAGCAAACCACCTACCTGCATATTTATCTACCTTGCAAAGTACTTACCTGTCTATTTATCTGTCTAGCAAAGTATCTACCTAAAGGTAGCCATTTTCACTGACGAAACATGGAAAAAAATAACACAAAAACAAAACAAAAAACTAATCGCAATAAACAAACAAATATAAAGGTATACAAAGATATGGCTACAGAAACGAATGGGCAAATAAAAATAACAAAAGAGAGATAAATAGATAATGGGATATGAAAAAGAAAAGAGAGCCTTTACCTAAATTTGCATTTATAACTTTCAGTCTCTCCATACGTAAGTCTACCTTGCCGAGGTTTGAGCGCTTGCGCTACCCAATGATCCAAAGAGCTATGCTGACGCAAGTGTTACTCACTGCAGGGTCACCCAAGCTGGACAGGTACTTAGAGAAGGGCCAGACAAAAGCGCTGAGGAGCACGTGTATCCGTATAGGTGTAGCTGCAGAAGCCAACGGGTACATTCTCTGGACTGTAAAAATTCTTTACCCCTTCATGAGTGAAATACATTCTTGTCTCGATTTTTACATTTTGTCCTCTAGCTTTTATCCCCATGGATGACGAAGAAATGCAGACCAGCGAACATTATACCTCTGCCTCTTTGTGACGATCTTCCATGTGGCGAGGAATGCTACACATACCATCACAACAGATGTGCTGACAAAACTGACGGAAGAATGAGGAGATTGCCGATCCAGAAAATATGATATGTCCCTAGCAGGAAGTGACGATCCTGGGACACCGACACTCTGACTGCTTCCCTTATGGGATTCTCGAAAGTTGCCTTCATAATCCCCCATTGCAATCATAATGCCTCTAAGACAACAGCCTGTATACGGGATATGACGACGCCTCAATCATTTAGAAGGACATGTGCTTTTGTCCGGCAGGCATTGAGCTGTCAAGAGCTGCCTTTCACAGCTAAAGGGATTGTATCATCATCATCATCATCATCATCCTCATCATCCTCATCATAGCTTTCAGTACCGCTGCAGCCTTGATCTATTTGCATACTAACTTACAATAGGACTGTGCGATGCAGTTGAAAAATGTCCACTACTATTAAGTATAAAACCGGTACAAATGTTTAATTGTATGTCTGGCGTGCTGGTGGGCTAACAGTCAACTTTGCTATTTTCTACCACTTGTAGTTTGTCCAGGACAAACGAGGCAGATTCTCTCCCAACTTCCGAGGCCGACATTATTGTAACATGGTATCGTCATGACCTGACTAACAAATTTAATCAGATATATAAATACATATGGGTGTGTGCGTGTGTGTAGGTGTGTGTGTGTGTGTGTGTGTGTGTATGTGTGCGTCTGTGTGTGTCTGTGTGTATGTGTTCGTGGGTGGGCATGAAGTGAATCATAACACAAGTGAATTCTTCGTACACCTACACAGAATGACCTAAGAAAAGGCAACCTGCGCACAGAGCTAACACTTTTTGCCGAGACAAAACAATCATATTAAATAACATTATCTTTCTCCAGAACAGGTATGTTCAAGCGCTTGATTTATTGTGTCATGCCCTGTCCTGTCTAGACGCGATATCTGACCCCTATAAATTCATTTTTCCAGCATTGTTGTGCAACAGCTACCCTTACCTTTTCTTCTCACCGGCTCGCATCACTTAGATGCTCAAGTATTATCTTCCCTTGTCGCACATTCCAGTTTGACGGCTAGACCAAAGCAAACAATAGAGTAAGACAGACAGATATTAGCGACAAATGTATTAAAATGATATTAAAAGAAACAAACAAACATAAATGACATGAAAAATGTTGTAACTTATCTTTTCATGCGTTTATTTCTTTTTTTTTAACCTTGTCCTCTTTATTTTCTTCCTGCTCTTTCTTTGTTGGATTATTATTATTATATTTATTATTATTATTATTATTACTGTGTTCGGTTACTTAAAATTGTGTACAGGTCGACAGGTCGGTAACTTGAATGTCGCTTCATTTGTTTGCAAAGGTCTTGCCTCTATCTCTCTGTTCATGCTATCGTCTTGTGTGAACATTCTTCCCGAATTCCTGAATTCTCGAACTTCATTAAAGTGTATGTTTCAGACCTAGATATGGAGACACATTTCTGTCCAGCTGACTTACATTACTTACATATTTTTGCTGTGTTCATTTCTATATTATACTTGGTTTTTCTCATTTACAATTTTTTGTAATAGACCTTTGTTTCTCGATGTATGATACTTTATATACATTCTAAGGATTCTTTCGTTTCGATGTATAAAACTCTCTACATTTTATAAGGATGTTTCCTATCGATATTTGATAGTCTATGCACCATTTAAAGATCATTTCTTTTTGATGTATGAAATACCCTACATTTTTAAGATATGCTTTCCTTAAGCTATGTGAAACCTTCTACACTTTTGAAGATGTTTTTCTTTCGATGTATGATACTTTATATACGTTTAAGGATATCTCTTAAGCTATTTATTTTTTAATGACGTTGGGCTGTCCGTGTTTGATACTACGATATTTACTTTTAAAGGATTTTCTTTCCTTTCGATATATGATATTCCCTATATTTGTTGAAGATGTTTTTCTTTGTATGTTTGATACTTTATATACTTTTTACTGATGCTTTCCTTTGTATGAGTGGTTTAAATATCGGTTTTATAACAAAGAGATGTGGGCTCAAAACCCCGTTAAAACATGTGTCTTTCCTTATCGGAATACAAACCTAGGGTGTACATTACGTGGCCAGGGTAGGGACAAGCGAACTACATTCTTCAGGATGTTCAAGAAATGAAATCTGCAATAGTTCACATGGCAACAACTTAGACATCTTATCATGAAATCTCCAATAATTCACATGGCAACAACTTAGACATCTTATCATGAAATCTCATTACGCTTCACATAACAACACAGACATCAAACCATGAAATCTCCAATAGTTCACATGGCAACAACTTAGACATCTTATCATGAAATCTCCAATAGTTCACATGGCAATAACCTAAACATCTTATCATGAAATCTCCAATAGTTCACATGGCAACCACTTAGACATCTTATCATGAAATCTCCAATAGTTCACATGGCAACAACTTAGACATCTTATCATGAAATCTCCAATAGTTTACATGGCAACAACTTAGACATCTTATCATGAAATCTCATTACGCTTCACATAACAACACAGACATCAAACCATGAAATCTCCAATAGTTCACATGGCAACAACTTAGACATCTTATCATGAAATCTCAAAACGCTTCACATAACAACACAGGCATCAAACCATAAAATCTCTAATAGTTCACATGGCAACAACTTAGACATCTTATCATGAAATCTCAAAACGCTTCACATAACAACACAGACATAAAACCATGAAATCCCCAATAGTTCACATGGCAACAACTTAGACATCTTATCATGAAATCTCAAAACGCTTCATATAACAACACAGACATCAAACCATGAAATCTCCAATAGTTCACATGGCAACAACTTAGACATCTTATCATGAAATCTCATTACGCTTCACATAACAACACAGACATCAAACCATGAAATCTCCAATAGTTCACATGGCAACAACTTCGACATCTTATCATGAAATCTCAAAACGCTTCACATAACAACACAGGCATCAAACCATAAAATCTCTAATAGTTCACATGGCAACAACTTAGAAATATTATCATGAAATCTCAAAACGCTTCACATAACAACACAGACATCAAACCATGAAATCCCCAATAGTTCACATGGCAACAACTTAGACATCTTATCATGAAATCTCAAAACGCTTCACATAACAACACAGACATCAAACCATGAAATCTCCAATAGTTCACATGGCAACAACTTAGACATCTTATCATGAAATCTCCAATAGTTCACATGGCAACAACTTAGAAATCTTATCATGAAATCTCCAATAGTTCACATGGCAACAACTTAGACATCTTATCATGAAATCTGCAATAGTTCACATGGCAACAACAGACATCTTACCATGAAATCTCCAATAGTTCACATGGCGACAAATTAGACATCTTATCATAAAATCTCCAATAGTTCACATGGCAACAACTTAGACATCTTATCATGAAATCTCCAATAGTTCACATGGCAACAACTTAGACATCTTATCATGAAATCTCAAAACGCTTCACATAACAACACAGACATCAAACCATGAAATCTCCAATAGTTCACATGGCAACAACTTAGACATCTTATCATGAAATCTCCAATAGTTCACATGGCGACAAATTAGACATCTTATCATAAAATCTCCAATAGTTCACATGGCAACAACTTAGACATCTTATCATGAAATCTCCAATAGTTCACATGGCAACAACTTAGAAATCTTATCATGAAATCTCCAATAGTTCACATGGCAACAACTTAGACATCTTATCATGAAATCTCCAATAGTTCACATGGCAACAACTTAGACATCTTATCATGAAATCTCAAAACGCTTCACATAACAACACAGACATCAAACCATGAAATCTCCAATAGTTCACATGGCAACAACTTAGACATCTTATCATGAAATCTCCAATAGTTCACATGGCGACAAATTAGACATCTTATCATAAAATCTCCAATAGTTCACATGGCAACAACTTAGACATCTTATCATGAAATCTCCAATAGTTCACATGGCAACAACTTAGAAATATTATCATGAAATCTCAAAACGCTTCACATAACAACACAGACATCAAACCATGAAATCTCCAATAGTTCACATGGCAACAACTTAGACATCTTATCATGACATCTCAAAACGCTTCACATAACAACACAGACATCAACCCATGAAATCTCCAATAGTTCACATGGCAACAACTTAGACATCTTATCATGAAATCTCAAAACGCTTCACATAACAACACAGACATCAAACCATGAAATCCCCAATAGTTCACATGGCAACAACTTAGACATCTTATCATGAAATCTCAAAACGCTTCATTTAACAACACAGACATCAAACCATGAAATCTCCAATAGTTCACATGGCAACAACTTAGACATCTTATCATGAAATCTCATTACGCTTCACATAACAACACAGACATCAAACCATGAAATCTCCAATAGTTCACATGGCAACAACTTCGACATCTTATCATGAAATCTCAAAACGCTTCACATAACAACACAGGCATCAAACCATAAAATCTCTAATAGTTCACATGGCAACAACTTAGACATCTTATCATGAAATCTCAAAACGCTTCACATAACAACACAGACATCAAACCATGAAATCCCCAATAGTTCACATGGCAACAACTTAGACATCTTATCATGAAATCTCAAAACGCTTCACATAACAACACAGACATCAAACCATGAAATCTCCAATAGTTCACATGGCAACAACTTAGACATCTTATCATGAAATCTCCAATAGTTCACATGGCAACAACTTAGAAATCTTATCATGAAATCTCCAATAGTTCACATGGCAACAACTTAGACATCTTATCATGAAATCTGCAATAGTTCACATGGCAACAACAGACATCTTACCATGAAATCTCCAATAGTTCACATGGCGACAAATTAGACATCTTATCATAAAATCTCCAATAGTTCACATGGCAACAACTTAGACATCTTATCATGAAATCTCCAATAGTTCACATGGCAACAACTTAGACATCTTATCATGAAATCTCAAAACGCTTCACATAACAACACAGACATCAAACCATGAAATCTCCAATAGTTCACATGGCAACAACTTAGACATCTTATCATGAAATCTCCAATAGTTCACATGGCGACAAATTAGACATCTTATCATAAAATCTCCAATAGTTCACATGGCAACAACTTAGACATCTTATCATGAAATCTCCAATAGTTCACATGGCAACAACTTAGAAATCTTATCATGAAATCTCCAATAGTTCACATGGCAACAACTTAGACATCTTATCATGAAATCTCCAATAGTTCACATGGCAACAACTTAGACATCTTATCATGAAATCTCAAAACGCTTCACATAACAACACAGACATCAAACCATGAAATCTCCAATAGTTCACATGGCAACAACTTAGACATCTTATCATGAAATCTCCAATAGTTCACATGGCGACAAATTAGACATCTTATCATAAAATCTCCAATAGTTCACATGGCAACAACTTAGACATCTTATCATGAAATCTCCAATAGTTCACATGGCAACAACTTAGAAATATTATCATGAAATCTCAAAACGCTTCACATAACAACACAGACATCAAACCATGAAATCTCCAATAGTTCACATGGCAACAACTTAGACATCTTATCATGACATCTCAAAACGCTTCACATAACAACACAGACATCAACCCATGAAATCTCCAATAGTTCACATGGCAACAACTCAGACATCTTATCATGAAATCTCAAAACGCTTCACATAACAACACAGACATCAAACCATGAAATCTCCAATAGTTCACATGGCAACAACCTAGACATCTTATCATGAAATCTCAAAACGCTTCACATAACAACACAGACATCAAACCATGAAATCTCCAATACCTAATATAATAACAACATAGACCTTGTATTATGAAATCTCCAATAATTCACATAACAATGGAGAAATCAAATAATGAAATCTCCAATACTCCACATAACAACAACATACTATATCATGAAATCTGCAATGCTTCATGTAACAACTACACAGACATCATATCATGAAATCTCAAAAACGTCACTTAACAACGAAGACATTAAATGATTCAATCTCAAACACTTCACATAGCAACAATATAGACATTAAATTATATAATCTCTAATACTTAACATAAAAACGCATACATCATATCATGAAATCTCTATAACTTCACATAACAACGAAGACATCAAATTATATAATCTCCAATATTTTGGAGTTTAATATAGATAAATGTACAGTCTTCCACATGGGTAGATCATTCTCCTTCTTCTCCTTCGTACGCTGTCAGACGTCAACTTGAATTTGTTTGAAGAAAGCAGCTGTCATCCTGGGGCTGTCAACACTGCCATAGAGCTTGTCTAGTGTTGCCTCTGGTGATGGCCACATCTGCTTTCTCTGATCCTCGTATGTCGGGCAATTTTGCAGCAGATGTTCAGCGGTCATTTTTCCTGTACCACAGGTGCATTCGTCAGTGCCACCTATCTTCAGTGTATTCAATAGACGGTACCTCAGTCTGTAGTGTCCTGTGCGGAGTCTGAAGACCATGACCTGCTCTCTTCTGTTCAGCTGGTAGTAGGCATAATTTTGTGTGCAGCCAGTATGTTCTGTTTCCCATTTGGCCAACATGGGTAGATCCAATATGGAACATAATTACACAATGGGAGACAACAAAATTAGACAGATAGATAAGGAAAGGGACCTTGGAGTTAAAATAGAGCATACAGATAAAGTGAGTGAGCAAGTCCAGATAGCAATGAATAAGGTATGATAAAAACAAATGTTAAACATAGGAATAAGGAAGTGATTATCAAACTATTTAAAGCATTGGTTAGACCTAGATTGGAGTACTATGTACAGGTGTGGAGTCCTTATCGTAGTGGAGATATAAACATGCTGGAAAGAATACAAAGAAAAGCGACAAAACTGCTAGTCAGATTCCATAATTACAGTTAGGAGGAAAGACTCCGAAAACTCAGCCTACAGTGTCTAGAAAAGAGAGATCACAATACAGGTTTATAAGATAACCACAGGAACGGTTAAATTATAATATAACACGTTTTTTTCCAAATACAGCCACCATCAAGAACAAGAGGGCATAGCTACAAATTAACTAAAGAAAGGTCCAGATTGGATATTAGGAAATATTTTTAGTCAGAGAGTGGTGAATGCTTGGAAAGCATTGCCACGGGAGATGGTGGAGGCAGGGACAGCTAATGCATTTAAGAATAAATTGGATGCACTTAACTTTTAGAGCAGGGTAATGCAAATGTAACTGGATATATACATACTCTGATGAGTCTTCTAAGCCAGTATAAAGACGTTAACTTAAGTTAAGTTAAAACTTAACATAACAACAACATATCAAATCATATAATCTCCAAAACGTAACGTAACAACAACATATCATATCATACAATACTTTACATATCATGTAGTCTCTAAAACTTGACACAACAACAACATAGACATCATATCATGAAATCTAAAATACTTCATATAACATTATAGACATCTTATCGTGTAATATATGTCAGTTCATCCACAACGGCATTGTCTCCTATGTAACTACCTTTATTTGCCCTTGGAATTTTTCTTAATTAATAAGTCCACTGAAGACTAGACTTTCCTGACTGTAGTGCAATAATGGCTTCTCAGCAGGCTCTCCACTACGGAAAAACAATGGCACCCCCCCCCCCCCCACCTGTCGACCAAGTTGCTGTAGAAAATTCAATTTTTCCAGGTGCATGGTGGGAGTCATGAGGTGGGAGTCTTGGTCAGTGTGATTCACCCAACCTTAACAATAGCCGCATTGCCTTGCACCTTTTCATAGTAACAATCTATCGGCCCAACGTTTTTGTTTTTTTGCGGCTCTTAATAGTGTCATATTTGTTATTCTACATTTACTCACACTTGACTCAGTAACAGAACGTGTCACGACTCAAACAAACCCAACTTAGAGAACCACGTGTCGACATCCAACCCTTCAATGTTTGCTCCACGATATCATTGGCCGCGTGTGTTCTTTGACAATTTCCCGACCAAGTATTTTACCACAACTAAATATAATACCCCCAACTCTACTATATTATTCAAAGGCATAATGCCAGCGAGAAACCACGGAAAGGTGCCAAATGACTGAAACGTTCAGCAAAGATTTTATCTAGAATAATCTATCCCATTCTCTCCTGTTCTTTTCAGGAATTGATGTGGCTAAGATATTTGATATTTGTTGTCTTACGATATGATTTTATGCGACAAGGAAAGCGTGAGCAAACATCGGCAGGTTCTAACCTTTTCTCCGACCATACTCACTCCATGTACAGCGTAAAATTGCATTAAGTGACAGGAACTTGTACGAATTACCATTGCGCCGTTTATTTCAATTATTGTGGCCAACCGTGAGAATATTTACGGTTGAAGAATAAAAGCCGTTTACCCCTGTGGTCGCCACACATTGTTAAGGTGTAGGTTTTTATTTAATCTCCTTTGATAAAACAATTTCTGTTGAGGGTGAAATAAACAAACATAGCCAGGACACGACGTGATGACAGCAGTAATAGAGCGGCCTGTGGTGCTCGCGGCCTGTGGTGCTCGCGGCCTGTAGTGCTCTCAGCCTGTAGATCTCTGCCTAAGAACCCCTCGACCATCCCAGAAAAGGAAATAAAAGTCGCACGACCACAAATACAAAACAAAATATGCCTTACTGAAGGTTTAAACCCAGGTTCTCGTGAACAGAAAACTAACATCTGAACTGCTCGACACGCCACTTTTCGCAGCAGTAGTTAAAAAGAAGTTTAATTTAAGATCAGATACAATATACTAGACTGGGTTTCCCCGTAAGATCCTAGGGAAGAAAGGACAGGCCCATTGCCCTCTGCAATCAGTCATGGTTCTGCATGGGGAAAACATGAACACGGTCATGGCAAGATCTGTTAGATAATTTGGCACAGGTCTCTTCCAAATGACCCACTGCTGTTTATGGACCTATGTTCCGAAAGGATTGAAAAAATGCAGAATGTTGATATTGACAAGTTTACCAACTTTCGTAAAAAAACAGAGCATTGCAGATTATCCCATCTTTCAGAACTGTCCAGCTTTCAATTCCAGACTCGTCTGAAGGGAGGACACATATTCAAGGGAGTTCTGATACAGTGGGTTTAATCTCATTTTTTAAACATCTTTGACAATAAATAGGTTTATAAACTTTAAAAGGAAAGATAGTAAGCTACCGCATCCTGATACATGAATAACTTATGAAGATGATAAGCGGTTTACCAGATGTAGATACAAGAATAGGTTGGGTGCTGAACATCCAGGTCAACAACGAAATGACGCACAATACCATATCAAAAGAAATGCGCAGGTGACAATCTTTAGACTTCGCACATATCACAACAAATAGAGACACCGTCTATTCAACAACCTCATTCATTGGCTCTTTTCATCTTCCCAGACGATAGTAATTGTGCTATGAAAAAAATGGATGTAACTACAGTCCATGATGATAACGAATATGACTCGCAAGACCAATCCGAGTAGAGAAACGTCTACCACAATATGTGCAAGGAAATTCAGGATCGCTTGAGGCATCGCATGGTGTGGCGTGTCTTCTCCAACGCTGACTCCTTAGCTTATCCGCAATCAGTATCTCCATTGTCTGTATTCGATGCTTAATCCAGCCCCTTCATGTAACACGATTCATGGCGTCCTGTTCCCATGATTCCAAATCGAGGCCTGCATCATTCACATCCGACTTGCATACATCGTTGTACCGAAGTAGTGGCCGGTCCAGAAACCTTTCATGAACTGCAATTCTCCATAGAGAGGATATTTTGCTACTACTGCCATCATCCATCCTCCTATTGTGTCCAAGCCCTCGAAGTCTTCGAAGACTAAGCATTGAAAAGAATGTAACAGTGCATGTTTCCACCAACACCTCTACGTCGGTGATCTTGTCTTGCCACCCAACCCCAGGATTAATCCACAAACACCTCATGTGATATCTGTTTATCCACCTCTCTTGGTGCGTGTAGTTAAACCATGTGTCACTGCCATAAGGATGGGTGCTGAGGACACAGGCCTGCTAAACAAGTATTTTTGTTTTAACAGAGAAATTTTTTTAATCCCGAATTCTTTTCGTTAATCTGATCATTGTTGGTGCTGCCTTGCCTATCCTGATATTGATCTATTGTTGTAGGGATACTCTATTATTGACTGAGGATCCTAGGTATGTAAAGTAATCTATTACCTCGAGATTCTCATCATCAATACAAACTCACAGCAGGCATCACTAAATGCAGATTGTTAGCTTTGCTGTTCTCCCTATAAATGAGTAATAGTTGGGGCATTTTCCGCAAAGAGCAGTTCTCTGATCAGCAGCCTGTTCATTATGGTCTAGGCTTTCGGCCTTTGGGCTCTGAATAGGTCACCATCTGACAAAGATGGCGCCGTAACTGGCTGCGAGTCTACATTTCTCTACTGTTTTGGATCATTATGGATGCCGCCAGACCACGGATTTGCCTGGAATTCACACTAGTCGAAGACTTACACTTGTGTTCACGGATACGTGGAGTTGTTTTCCGGCTGGACTTGTTATTTCGTTCTTTTTTTGTGAGTTCTTCCATCCGTTTATCCTGGTCTGGACGCCGGCTGAATGGCGCTACGTTTAAACTAGTTATTCCTGTGTCGTATCTCACGGGTTAGTTCTGCCGGTTCACCTTCACGAATTTGGGGTGTGGGAATTTTAGATGCTACTATGATGAACTGAATACAGCTGGGGAGAGATGCCAGACTCACTCACATGCTGAGTGTTGTCCATACGACCTTTTGTGGTTATCGAAAAGGCACGACAAACTGCGTTAGATGCCTTCCCACCTTTCTACCCTGCGGGTTACATGTTTACTGAAAGGCTTCGGTGGTAACCCTGAGGCGAAATCTGCATCCTATGCTATCTCCAGTCGTCTCGATGAATGTCTTGCCACTGGCAAAAGGTAGCTTAGGCTCTGTGAGTGAGGTTGACAAAAGGCGCAGTTTCTTCCTCATTTTAATCCAAATCTCCGTGCAAGTCACCCATTTCAGCGGACACAGCAAGAGATACGACTGTCCACACGGCTGAACAAAGAGAGTGGTCTTCATCACTTGTGATGGACAAAAAAAAACAAACAAACTAGGTCACCATCTGTACGAGAATGCATCATATACCACCATCCTGATCACAAGAGGAGTGAGAAATATATTACAAGGTGGGGGGGGGGGAGTTTAGAACACGTACACAGCCTTGTTTTACTCCACACTTGATTGCAAACTTTTTTAAGGAAGCACCGTCAAAGTTGATTATGCCTTTCATGTCAGTGAGGAACGACTGAGAAATCGATGGGCAACCTATCCTCCTGAGCGCTTTGAACAGAGATATACAGTACCGATGATGTGTCTGAATTACTGACAAAATGACTGTTGGGCATCTGCTACAAGGATGTTCATATACGTGGAACTGAGAAAGCACATTTGACCATCACCAGTACCATTCCTGGACAAGCTCTGTTGAGATACAAATAACCTCAAACTGGCCACAGATTTCTTTCGATATGTTCAAGACTATCCCTGAAAGTTAAGCGTACGACGAAAAACAAGAGCCCATGGATAGGTCTGCAGGTAAATCATGACAAATGAACCTGGAAAACAGAAGTTACGATTGTTCCTGGACAACTAAACTACAAATCATTAGCGCTTGAAATAAACTGAATGGAACTAAACATATTGCGATGGAAACTCGGTCAACGATAGACCAAGCTGTATCTTGTTATCTATCTGGACTTTTTGTTACTTCCCCCTGTAATTTTCGAGGCGACAACTAGAAGAAGGCGTTGCTGTCCAAGAGGAGGGAACAATACTTAACAAAAGAACAGCTAAATGTTCCGGAAGGTTCAGGATATAAATACAAACTACAGATTCTTTATTAACAATGGTGGCTGTAATTTACATGAGAAGAAAAAAACGTTTGGCAACAATCTAGCAGTGAGTCTCAACCTTTTGCAGAACGTGGTCCAGCAGTGAAGTCCCTGCTGATACTTCAAGGCGGCAACAATAAACAAACGATAACAGTAACACGTACATGCACATACACCGACACACATACACACACATACACACACACACACATACACATATGTGTGTATGTGTATCGTACGTACACACATAACGAGAAAAACACACACACACAGAAAGAGAGAGAGAGAGAGAGAGAGAGAGAGAGAGAGAGAGATAGAGTGAACAGCAGATAGAAAGAGAAATTGTCAGACCTTCAGAAGAATGAAAGTATAGAGTCGGCCATGAATGAGAAACTTGAGACAAGTGCGAAGTGGGCTGATGCTTAGATAAGGCATGTTCTGAGGAGACAGGTCAATGACAAACACTTGGAACAGGAAATCGAGAAGTCACTCACACCCTGACGCACGCGCGCTTGCGCGCTCTCTCAAGCACTACTTTCATAATTTATTTCACCTATCACCTCTACTAATTTATCACCTCTACTAATGTATCACCTCTACCATTTTATCACCTTTACTAAGTTATTACCTCTACTAATGTATCACATCTACTAATTTATCACATCTACTAATTTATCGTATCTACTAATTTGTCACATCTACTAATTTATCATATCTACTAATGTATCACATCTACTAATTTATCACATTTACTAATTTATCATATCAGCTAATTTATCATATCAGCTACTTTATCACATCTATTAATTTATCATATCTACTAATTTATCACATCTACTAATTTATCACATCTACTCATTTATCATATCTACTAATTTATCATATCTACTATTTTATCATACCTACTAATTTATTCTTTAAAGTAATTTATCATGCCAACTAATTTGGGATCACGATGCTGAGCAGCGCATGAGCTGCAGTGGTCAGCGACCCATAGCTGACTGTTAGAGTCAGGGCCAGCGAACCAGAGCTGCCAAGACCCTTCTACACCTACACGCAGTGATCCTGGATAACAGGTTGCAGCAGGGCAGACTGGCTAAAGAGAAGGTATCGAAGAGGGAATGCTAACCCGGTACTCAAAAAATACTTGCTGAAGTCGGATGTGTTGGACCGAAAGGTGGGAATATCGCTGTCAAGCTGTAAACTAAGACATAACGCATTCCGTTCTCTAGACTACATTCTGCTACTTAAGCCCTTTCAGGGTTTGGTAGCGGGAGATTGAGAACGAACGAAGCCAAGCCAAGCCATGCCAACTAATTTATCATATTTACTAATTTATCACAAACACGAATTTATCACATCCACTAATTCATAATATCTACTAATTTATTAAATCTAATAGTTTTCAAATCTCGAATGGTCTGCGGGGCGTCTTTGTGTATGACATGGACAAAAACAGCACCACTGCCTCACAGAGAGCATGTCGTAAGAGGCGACTAACTGTGTGACATGGGGTAATATCTGTCAGTGACGACTGGAAACCTCTCAAGCAATTTCAGAGTGGAGGCAGAGGCACTGAAGGCTGCAGTAAAAGCAATGCTGACTGGCGAAAGCAATAAAGGCCAGATAGTCCTGTTCACAGATGCCCCTGGTCGTGGTCACAGCACTAAAAAGCCTGTAAAATACTGAACTTAATGATTTAAGTGCAGTACTCTGTCAACTATGCCAGCAGTCCGCACCAACAAGAGTAGTGGTACAGTGGATTCCATCCCACTGTAACATCCAAGGCAACGAGGAGGCAGGCAGACTGGCAAAAGAAGGTGCAAGACTACCACAACCAGATTCTAGTATGACCTACGAAGAGTCCAAAAGGCTTATTAGGGCCAGATACATGGCCAAATGGGAAACAGAACACACTGGCTACACAAAAAATGATGTCTACTACCAGCTGAACAGAAGAGAACAGGTCGTGGTCTTCAGACTCCGCACAGGCCACAACAGACTGAGGTACCATCTATTCAATAAATTGAAGATAGGTGGTACTGACAAATGCTCGTGTGGCACAGGGAAAATGACCGCTGAACATCTGCTGCAAAATTACCCGACGTACGAGGACCAGAGAAAGCACATGTGGCCATCACCAGTGGCAACACTAGACAAGCTCTATGGCAGTGCCGACAGCCTCAGGGTGACAGCTGCTTTCTTTGAACAAATACAAGTTAACATCTGACAGAGTACGAAGAAGAAGAAGAAGCTCTAGAGGTTTAGTCTATTAAAATCGAATCGCACATCAGCTAAGCACCCTCCGTAAGCGCTTGTCCCAACGCAGCGAAGTATTGGGCTGCTCGAGCCTAGCCCGCTAAGCAGGAAACCCTTCTTCCAGCTACATCCAGCTCATACCAGAGCAGGGGGCCTGCATAGGGGCATCTGCTCTTGTAGAAGTACAGGTCGATTAAGAACTAAGAACTAATAATTGTCAAACAATAATTTTTCACGTCTACTAATTTGCCAAGTAAGCCACAGGAAGTTGTCAAATACCTACAACGTATAGCCGAAGGCTTCGGCTACATGGCAACAAACATAAACATGCCTGTTTAAATACCAGGATTCCAAGTATTTCAAGCATAACTACTAATTTGTCATATCAATTAATTTTATTCACAAATTCATCATATCTACTAATTTATCAAATCTAAACTATCAATATTAACAATTTATCACATGTACTAATTGACCATTTCCATTTCTTTGTCAAATCAACTAATTCATCTTGCCAACTAATTTATCATATCTACTAATTTATCCTATCTAATAATTTATCACATCTACTAATATATCATATCTACTAATATATCATTTTTACTAATTTGTCATATCTACTAATTTATGATATCTAATAATTTATCCAAATTAATAATTTTTCTTGTCTGCTAATTTATCATAAATACTACTTTATCACAGGTATTAATTTATCGTATCTACTAATATGATACCCAATAATTTATCAAACTTTAGAATGTATCAAAAGTACTATTTTATCATAAATACTAATTTTTCAAATCTACTAATTTATCAATACTATTAATTTGTCAAATCTACTAATTTATCTTTTCTATTAATTTATCAGAGAAGAGAGATTAGACGGAAAAGACGCAAAAGGAGTATAAATGATTTTCGTCCATCACAAGTCATTAACACCATTATCTCTGTTCAGCCGTGTGGACAGTCTATTTTCTTGCTGTGTCCGCTGAAATGGGTAACTTTCGCGGTGATTTAGATTAAAATGAGAAAAAAAACTACGTCTTTTGTCAACCTCACTGTCTAGTCCTGAGTTATCTTTGGCCAGTGGCAAGATATTTATCGAGACGACTGGACATAGCATAGGATGCAGATTATTCCTCAGAGTTTATTCCCGAAGCCTTTCCCGTAAACATGTATCCCGCAAGTCAGTGGAGGGGGGATGGCATCTAACGTTGTGTGTCGTGCCTTTTCCATAACTACAAGAGGTCGTAGGGACATCACCACGTTTGTGAGTGAGTCTGGCATCTCTCCCCGGCTGTGTTCAGTTCATTATAGTAGGGTCTAGATTTCTCACACGCCAATTTCATGAAGTTCAGCCGTGTGAACTAGGCTGTGAAAAACGACGCAGGACATAAAAGAGCATATACGGTGGTCAAAGAACTAGTAACAACAAGACAAGGTGGAAACTTTATGATCCAAGATGAAAGCGGCAATGACGTACTGGCACTAGGGATAGAGTATTGTTCCAAGTTATACAACTATGAGGGACGGAACTGACCTTAGACAACGATCCCCCCAACACCAACAACTATAGAGGATAACCAACTGATAACGAAGGAAGAGGTAGCTGCAGCAGTAAAGACATTGAGAAGAAGGAAAACGGCCGGCGTGGACAATATATCAGTATAGTTCTTACAGACATGTGGGGAGGTAGGGGTGAAAGGCCTGACACACTGTCAAAAAAAGGAAACTCGCTTGAGGTCATATATCGAGATCAAATAGTCTTGCAAATACGGTCCTGCACGGAAGGTTGCAAGGAAGACGACGAAGAGGCCGTCTCAAAAAAAGATGGGAGGACAACATACAATAATGGATCAATCTACGACCAGAAGAGGCACAGGCAGCGGCCGCTGACAGAGAAGGGGAACGGGGGGTTGTGAGGATGTCTTCATGTGTGCCCCAATGAACTCACTGGTTACGGGATGACATGATCTGACCTGATTAATTTATCAAACTTAAAAATGTATCCGGTCTACTAATTTATCATTTCTATTAATTTGTTAAATCTAAAGACAAAGGCGCCGTCCATCGTAGACGATGATGTCATAATTAATTTTGCTAGCGCTATTTTTAGTAAGGATTAACTGCGCTACTTGTTATCCACACTCTCTCGTCTCGTGCCGCCCTACCCATGTGGCAAGTCAAGGACAAGACGACTAGGGGGTGACTACGAGATGCATAGGACTCCGCATCAAACACTCGTGAAAAAGACGGCGGAGTCCGGAGTCGAACCCACATCACCTGATCACAACGTCGACGTCTTAACCACTTCGCCACGGAATCTATTAATTTATTATTTCTATTAATTTGTTAAATCTATTAATTTATCTTTTCTATTAATTTGTCAATTCCACTAATTTATCATTTCTATTAATTTGTCAAATCTACTAATTTATCAGTTCTATTAATTTGTCAAATCTACTAATTTATCAGTTCTATTAATTTGTCAAATCTACTAATTTATCAGTTCTATTAATTTAGCAAACTTAAAAATGTATCCCGTGTACTGATTGACAAAACCCTACACGTTGATCATATCCAGCAAATTAAACCCGTTTATTTCAAATGTTGTACATTATGGGCTGGGTATAGGAAGGGGTTGGGGAAAGCGAGTAGAGGTAGGTGGTGTAGGGGTGTAAGGTGGGGGGAAGGGGATGAAGTGGGGAGAGGAGAATAGGAGATAATACATACTTGGAAATATAATGATAGTATTCCTTGCAATATTAACTTGACTCTGATAGAGAAGGCAGAGCGTCGTTTAGGGAACTCCTCACCGTATCTCAAACAGTTTGGACTACAAAAATAGATCTTCATCACTGTATCCCCATTTGCAATCGTTTCAATGGCAAAAACTGTTTCCTTCATAATCAAACTCACACACACCGCACACACATTTACTCACACACGTACACACATACACACACACACACACACAGAGAAACGCACACAGACACACACACACACACACTCTCGTCAATGTCAACTGTTTTTGAACAATGAGATTACAATTTGATAATGTCAATAACTGGGAGACTGTCATGTCACGTCTTCTATGGGACTTCGATGTACAATTTGATAATGTCAATAGCTATGATATTGTCATGTCACGTCCATTCTATGACACCTCGATGTACAATTTGATAATGTCAATAACCGGGATATTGCCATGTCTCATCCATTCTATGACACCTCGATGTACAATTTGATAATGTCAATAACCGGGATATTGTCATGTCTCGTCCTTTTTATGACACCTCCATGTACTTTTTGTTAAGACGTTCTTCTCTTTTCTTTTATCCGTTAATATTATCTCCAATTCGGCACTTGATATCTTGTTCCTGATTGGAGACAACTTGTGTTCTCGCGCAGGTGATAATCTACCTTACTCACGAAAGAGGTTCAAACTCACACCTAAAAAGGCCATTGCCTAATCCAAACATGACATCTTCACAGGACTCTAAGCCCCTGCCACAAACGTAAATGGGTTTGGGTCTCATCATGCAGTAGACGAGTCTCGAACATCCGTTCCATAGCAAACACTGATGTCGGGAATGACGTGCTGAGATTTCAATGTGAAAGGTCACTGCTTGTTTATTATGTGCGAAGGTGTGTGCCCTTCCTTCCTGCCATTTCTTCCTTAACAGTAAGCCAGGTACTCATTTATAGATGGGTCAACTGGAGCAGATTCAACCGCTTATGACATGTCAAAACTGCTTCAAGTGGCTCTCAAATAAGTGGAACTAACAGTTTCTTAATGTCTGAGAAGCTAAGTGCTACATTGTAAAGGCAGTCCCGTATAGGAAGCGTTGTTATCGACGATAACGTGTTAGAGACTTTGCTGTAAAAAGCTTCCATTTTCGTAAGGCTAGTTACCTTCCTCTCGTTGACTTTCCTTACATACAGTTGAGTCAGGTTACGATTTACAGCCTGGTCAATAATGACAATCAAAGATGGTACATTTGCCGTGAGAAACAAGGCCTCTACAATTCTACCAGCCTGCCACAGACGCTTGTGTTACTCGCACTCAGTCTCAACTGATGAAGTAGTCGTGTATGTTCTACTGTAACGAGATTCTTGAGTCATTGAAATCGTGTTCGTGGGACTTAAAGACGGTCACATTTGATGTGTGGCCGCCATCGAAGTGATCTGAGGTTGAGGCTTCTGATTTAGTGGCAATACAGGGACACGTTCAGAAGCTAGAAACTAGTAAACAAAGTAGCAACATTACACACAGTGGCAACATTACACATAGTGACAACATTACACATAGTGGCAACATTACACATAGTGGCAACATTGCACATAGTGGCAACATTACACACAGTGGCAACATTACACATAGTGGCAACATTACACATAGTGGCAACATTACACATAGTGGCAACATTACACATAGTGGCAACATTACACATAGTGGCAACATTACACATAGTGGCAACATTACACATAGTGGCAACATTACACACAGTGGCAACATTACACACAGTGGCAACATTACACATAGTGGCAACATTACACATAGTGGCAACAGTACACACAGTGGCAACATTATACACAGTGGCAACATTACACACAGTGGAAACATTACACATAGTGGCAACATTACACACAGTAGTAACATTATACACAGTGGCAACATTACACACAGTGGAGACATTACACATAATGGCAACATTACACATAGTGGCAACATTACACATAGTGGTAACATTACACATAGTGGTAACATTACACACAGTGCTAACATTACACATAGTGGCAACATTACACACAGTGGCAACATTATACACAGTGGCAACATTACACATAGTGGCAACATTACACATAGTGACAACATTACACATAGTGGTAACATTACACACAGTGGCAACATTCCACACAGTGGCAACATTCCACACAGTGGCAACATTCCACACAATGGCAACATTCCACACAGTGGCAACATTACACATAGTGGCAACATTTCACAGTGGCAACTTTGCATTTTAATGCAAGCGGTGTCTTATTTTGGTACCATTTGTTGTACGATTGTAGTATCGAGCTGGGTAATGCAATTAGTTGGAAAGTCTTCTACTTTATATAGGTGATACCAACTTTATTTGTATCTTCTTCCAGAATGCGTTCGTTGCGACAGTGGACATATTCTGGTCTTTTACCATACAACGGGTTGACCCGAGTGTGACAGTGGATATATTCTGGTCTTCTAACATACAATGGGTTGACCCTAGTGTGACAGTGAACATATTCTGGTCTTCTAACATACAATGGGTTGACGCTAGTGGGACAGTGATTGACTTCTAACACACAATTGGTTAATCCAAGTGTGACAGGAATTGATATCTAACAATACAGTGGGTTGACACTAGTGGGATAGTGGCCATATTCTGGTCTTCTAACATACAGTGAGTTGACCCTAGTGTGACAGTGGACATAGTCTGGTCTTCTAACATACAGTTGGTTGACCCTAGTATGACAGTGATTGACATCTACTTCCTTAAATGAGATAAATACCTTATGTGTTCATAGTTAATCCACGATTTTTTTTAGTTGTTTTAAATTGTGAGGCATTTTTGATGACGGTTTTTTGCTCATAATGTAGGTAGCCTTCATGTTGTTGTCTTAACACGAAACTTGAAACACCCTTGTCAAAGTAATTATTCCCCAGCTCACCTCAACGTCACTGAAGCACGCTATTTTCTCTCGCCAAGCGAAGAAGCTCTCTCAATAACCTAGTTAAGGCGTTTCTAAGTTCCAGCTGCTAAACTTTCATTTGGTTATCCTTGCGGATTTCATGACCAGGGTGAGAACGGCTACCTCCCGTGCGTCCACTCCTGTTTCCGGTGTACATGAGCAAGACAAGAGAACAGGTCCTCCCGATTTCGACGTATTTCGTTTAAACGGCGTTTATTGAGGTGTGAGTCCTTATTTGTTTCTCACTGGCGGACATTCAGACCGGCATGGTTGGTCAATACAATTTGCAGATATCGGGGTTCCAATGTGAGACTCTCTTTTCGTTGCTATGTGCCAGATTGAATGGATGGAGCCCACTAATTAGCATTCCACATCCGGATTTTATTAAGACGCCAATGGTCACTTAACTTCCTAACTAGATTCTGGGCTTAAGAAGGTCAAATGAGAGTCGCGGATTGCAGTTGTTCAAGAGAGAAGTGTACTGGACAAGTGTGCAATGTTTCCTGAGTGTCTTTTGTTGTGTCACTGCACACACTATGGGAGGAGATGTACGTTATGTTCTAGCAGTGCTGAGAGAGTACGAATGAAAAAGACAGAGAGAGAGAAAAAAAGTATAAAGGAGGAAAAAAAGCAAGGGAGAAAATTCAAAAAGAAGATAGATGTATAATAAATGTGAGAAGAAAATTATAAAGTTAAGAAGAAGAAGAAGAAGAAGAAGAAGAAGAAGAAGAAGAAGAAGAAGAAGAAGAAGAAGAAGGAGAAGAAGCAGAAGAAGAAGAATTCTAACAGATTAATTTGGATGTAGTCATCATACCATTATTATTTATGAATTAGCAATACCCAAGCATAATACCTGCCCGTCAATCTAACTCTAGAATAGAACACACACAACAACAGTGAAACAGATAAGGACCACTAATCTGTCTCACATCCCTCATCCATCTCTTTTCCTTCCCACCTTCCTCAACACAACCCCCCCCCCCCCCCCCCCCCCAATAATGAGACAATGTTTGTCCTGCAGATACTATCAAATACTTGCCTTGTTTATTCCGTTCAATCGCTTCTTACATTTTGTTGCCTTCACCTTTGCCCACTTTGCCCACTTGCTGCTCCAACAACAAGAATAAACAATTCGTCCTTCTCTACTCTGGAATTAATTAAAAAGGATCAACAGTGTCAGTATAGTCGCCCAAACCGACAGTGAGACTCTTTTTCTTCTAAATCAAGTATATCCATTCCACGTTTTATTCTCAAGAAGTCTGTGATGGTGCTCGATTTGGTCAATATAATAAATACAATTTTGCCCTGGAGATACAATCAATCACTTACATTGAAGATATTATCAAATATTTAGATTGTAATGTTCCATGGATAAATTTCCAACGAGAGAACCTATGTTTCCATTTTAAGGTTTCAAAAACGCTGGATTTGCTAATTATTAAAGTAGCTGAGCTGACTGCAAGTGGCATATTAGGCGTATCATCGAGACCACGTGTTACTATGTTACGTCATTGCGACGCAATGTTGACACACCTGGGAAGTTAGTGCTGTGAGAGTAATTAGCAATATTTGAAAACATATTTGGCACTTGTTTGTCAAGAATTATATATTTATATATATATATATAATGGCAGGGGCCTGGGATTATCCCTTAGATTGTAAGTATTAGGATAAATCCATAAATATTAAGTATAAAGATTAACCCTTAGATGTTAAGTATTAGAATTAATCCTTAGATGTTAAGTATTAGGATTAATCATTAATTGTTAAGTATTAGGATTAATCATTAATTATTAAGTATTGGGATTAACCCTTAGCTGTTAAGTATTTTAGTGTATATGTCTGAACATTAATATTTTGAAATATTTAAAATAATAAAATCATTTTGACGGCGTACTCGACAATACATTCATTTTTCATACTGATTTTGATTACCTAATAACTTCTATTGCTGGTTTCCTGACGATTGACTGATAAAGCAGTCAGTGAACTTCGAGCCAACCAGCGTCTTTCCGGGCAACTGCAAACTAGTTCCACATCTCCTAATCTGCTGTTATCCTTTCAACTGTGTACCTGATCTTAGCTCGGTTGTTGTATGGAATGCCCACAATGAGTATGTTACTCTTTTGTGGGTCCGGAAAATGACGTTAAGTAACGGGTTGTAGTAGTTTCTTCACATCCCGAGCGAGCTGATGAAGGTGGACTGGGGTCCTCCAGGCGGCTGTGCAATGCTTGGCTGCATCTGCGTGTTGCTCACTACTACGGGGATCACGTCGGTCTCTCACTTTGTTACCCACCCTGTCATGCAAACACCCCGTTTCCAGGTAGGGCTACGAGGAAGCCGAGGTGAGGGTCTTGGCCAGTATATTTTACCTAACCCTGACTAACATGTCTGATCAGTATATTGTGCCTGACCAGACGTTAGTCTTCGCCCCATCTGGTTTGGTACATTTATGTTATGTTTTCTGTCTCAAACTCCATTACAACCTTCATGTGTGTGTAAATACACATGTATATGTGTATAATCTTGGTCTTGTTGACCTGTTTCTCAGCGTAGCTGCGGGCCCCAACTTCGTCTCCAGCGAACACTGTCTTGGGCCACGGAAGTGCAGTGCGTGGAAATTACTCCCCCATAGGTATCTCAGATGTTGCAGCGTACAACAAGAAAGTCTGACCAGCGCATTGGAGGTCTTCCTCCCTATCTCTTCTTACCTCCGGGGGTACAAGACTGCTGTCGCCGTGATCCATCAACCATCGTTTCGTCGTAACACGTGACCTGCCCATCTATGTTTTGCCTTGTGTGCAACATTATATATATATATATATATATATGTATATATACACATGCATCTCGTAGTCACCCCCTAGTCGTCTTGTCCTTCACTTGCCACTGGGGTCGGGAGACACGAGACGAGGAGAGTGAAGATAACAAGTAGCACAGTTAATCCTTACTAAAAATAGCGCTAGCAAAAATAAAATTATTCCATCATCGTCTACGATGGACGGCTGCCTTTGCCTTTATATATATATGAGAGAGAGAGCGAGAGAGAGAGAGAGAGAGAGCGAGAGAGAGAGCGAGAGAGAGAGCGAGATAGTGAGAGAGAGAGGGAGAGAGAGAGCGAGAGAGAGAGCGAGAGAGAGAGAGGGAGAGAGAGCGAGAGAGAGAGAGCGAGAGGGGAGAGAGAGAGCGAGAGAGAGAGAGGGTGAGAGAGAGCGAGAGGAGAGCGAGAGAGAGGGAGAGCGAGAGAGAGAGGAGTGAGAGAGA